>OZ012647.1:0-307710 GCA_963942575.1 Priocnemis perturbator | reverse complement strand
CAAAAATCGAAAATTTTCAAAAACTTTAAAATTTCGCGCGTGGAGTGATTTTAAGTGACTGATGTGCTGTGACAGTGTAGTGCAGTGAGATGGTGGCTCCCTAAGTTGGATTACGGTCCCGGGCTGGCTTCATGGAAACAAGGTTTGTGGCAACTTACTATATTCTTACTCTTGCTATCCCCAGCGGGTTGTATTGGGGATAGGGATTGGCGTTCTCCTGGGCGTCCAATCACTACCTCGCTCCGCTGCGAGTCCTGTCACCATAACCTGTAAGAGGCCCCGGCTTCGGTGGGGGTTGCGACGTCACCAGATTCGTCTGGTGACTTAGCTCTTCGCCGTTGCTGCTGCCTCCCCGTTTTCAGAATTTATATATCTGTCGGCGGGATCCTTCCGTCAGCACGTCCGAGCGCGTCGGCGGTCATGAGTCGACTGACGTTTGCCATGGCCGGCGAAAGCGGCGGTCGTGATGCGCCATCTCGAGTGTCGTGGCTGAAACTGTTAGCGAAATCTGACAGTGGCAGTTCGCGGCGCTCGGGGTTCCTCCCCCTAGGGCGCCACACTTCTAGTGACGTCCTAGGGAAACCCTACTATCGCTTTCTGCTTCAGCTTTCTCTCCAGCCTATCGCTTTCACCCGCTTTACTTGTCCTGCTTGCACTATCTCCCAATCTTTAATTATTCACTACTTCTTCTACTGCTGCTTTCCTTGTTGAATTGGGGCTGGCCCGGGCGTAACTTTTGTGATATTTATCGAGTCATTTTAGAAAAAAGTATTTATTTATTCTTTATTATAATTATTTTTCTATTTATATTCTTATTTTCTTTCTCTTCTATTTATTTTTACTCATTGAGCCACCATCTCCTGCGAGCCATAGGGCGGGGAGCATTTAGTTTTAATTCAAATCGTAATATAGATAGTTGAGTTTTAATCTGTTTCCTAGTGCCGTCTTAATTTATTTTTATTTTAACTTCCTTTTTTTTACTCGCGTAATTTATTCCGTTTAGCCGTAAGTTTTAACCGCGTCCGGGCTATTTACACCCCTATATTTTATTTTTACTTCTTTTATTTAATTGCTATTTTTAGCGACTTATTTATTTTTACTATCTTTGTTGATTTTAACTTAGTGTCTGTTATTTCGTGATTAATTTATTTGTTTCGGTCCCTAAATTATTCGTGTCCGCGTCTATTTCCGTGTATTAGCTTATATTTTACTCCGAGCACTAGGATATAGGTTTTAACTTGATTGTCTATCCATTAATTAGTTTAATTTAAATTCGCGCACGTCCGACAATGGCGCAGTCGCAACGGGCCTCCCAAGAGGCGCCATTATTAGTAGAAATTGTTTTCCCTCACACGTCCGAACACTTCCCCTGCCCAGCCTGTTACACGGGCACTAAGATCGGGGGCAGGGCATTGGCGCGGTACGACCGCCACGCGGACCTTGCGAAACATTTAAGAAAACACCACCCCGGCCACATAATAACCTATAAGTGCGGAGAGTGCGCCTTCACCGGATCAGGGTTTTACCCCCTGAAAGTGGTGAAGGCGCACCACGCCAAATCTCACTCCGCGGGCCCCACAACATCGGGGCCAACGGCCGGGGTGAACGGTTCGCGTGGTGCGAGTACCAGGGGGGCCCGAACTGCGGGTGCGACTGCGGCCACCCGGGGGAGACTCGCGCAGACAACCCCAGCGACGACGATAACGGCGACGGCCGTCCCGGTGACAGTCACCAGGGAATCGCCGCATCTTCAACCACCAGCGGCGACAGTCCCGCCCTTGCCACGGCCCAACAGGGCCGCCCTGGCATCCACAACGAGAGCAGCAGCAACAACGACAACAGCAGCACCCGCTACCGTGGCGCCCGCCACAGCAAGACTGAGTGCCGGGCCTAGCACCGCAAGGAGAAGTGATCCACCGGCGGCGGGGAGAAAGTCAAAGTCTCCCCGCCAGGCCCCGCAGCCCATCCAAGCGGGGCCCAACGCAAGGGCTCGACGGGCGTCGAGCGTGCCGGTGGATGTCCGGCCGACCACCAGCCGGACCACATCGAGGAGGACTGCGGTGTCGAAGCCCGGCACAGCAACATCGAGAAAGACCCCGGCTAGCACCTCCTCAACCAACACCAAAGAGCCCTCGCAGCCGGGATCCAGGACGAAGACGGCGGCAACGGCCACCTACGCTGCCGTCACGGCGGGCGTCACTATCCCGTCGCAGGCGACAGTCGAGACTACGGTAGCACGCAGGGGGCTGCGGCCGGCGTCGAGGGCCTCCTCACTACCACCAGAGGAGACAAGTATCCGCCGCAGCCCCCCATCGAGGGATGGCCGGGACCCCACAAACTCACTTATTACCATCGCAGAAGAACCGAGGGTCCCGGTCCGCGGGCTACCAAACCCCCCGTCCATGCCTGCGACGATGACGACGACCACCGTCACAACCACCACCTCGGGAGGACCAATCATGTCCTCCCAAATACAGGGGGGAGGAGGAAGATTCAGCTTCACTCCACCCATGGCACCTTACCTCCCCCCCATGGTGGTCGTCGAGGTAGCGGGGCCATCCGGATCATCCAGGGCGGCCCCACCACCACCAAGGCATCCAACATCACCGCCATCGCCGCTGCCGTCAACACCACTATCATCTCCGGAGAGCAGCGGCGAGCCGTGGCAGGGGCGCAGAAGACGGAGGGCCCGCATTTCAAGCAGCAGCGGGTCGGAGTCACCGGGCGAGTCGTCGCCGCCCACGAACATTGCGCCGCGGCCTTTATCCACTAGTCATTCTCACGGGAGCCGCGGCAACGTCGTAACGCCGACCTCCCGACGTAGCGCTGGGGCCGATTCGGGGGCGCCTTTAGCTCATGCTCCAGTCTCAAACTTAAGTAACAATAGATATAGTATTTTAATGTTGGACGGTGCTGCCAACAATAGTAATAATAATAGCAATTTAAATGTCTTATCCTCCTCTCACATAATTGGAGCACCCGAGGCGTGCTCAACTGCGGAGCGGCGTCGTCGTAGCGCGAATTCAAGGGCGGGTGGGTCAATTCATTCGTTTGCATCTTTTAGGGGTGGGCGCGAGGGTCGGCGGGACTCGAGGCGGAGCGGATCCGGATCCGGTGCAGGAGGTGGGACGCCGGTCCCCGCGGGGCGGGCGGCTGTCCCTGCGAGCGTCAGTAGTAATGAGTCGTTCGCCATTCCCCGCCGTGCGCCGGCCCCGGTGCGGCGGCCCCCGACGACTTCCGGTCAGGTCCCCCGTCCGCGGAGTACTGCCCAGCCTACCGCTGGCAGTACCCTGCCGGACGAAAGGGAGTGCCTGATCGGAATGGCGGAAGGGGTCGTCTGCTTAGAGGAATTGGAGGATGCCGCCACTCTTGTGACGGCATTCTTCAAGGAATCCACGGGGACGACACGCGGCGGGGTGGGCGGCGGAAGGCCGGGCCGTGGTGGGGGGCGCGGGGGTCAGAGACCCGGGCCTACCGGGCGTGGTTTGGGGGGTCACCGCGATCGCCAGCAGCAACAACAACCGCTGCAGCAAAGCGATCAGCCGTGGCGGGCCCTTTCAGGAGGAAGAGACCGGGTGAGGGAGGCAACCAGGATCCAACGCCTATTCCGAGCTAACCGGCGGCGCGCGATCCAAGAGGTGCTTCAGGGCCCCTCCCAGCACTGTGAAGTGCCTCGGGAGCGGGTCAGGGAGCATTTCGAGGAGATGTACGCGCCGTCGGCGCCACTCGGGAGGCGGCCTCCCCCACCTCTGCACGGAGCTCCAGACGAGGTGAGCACCGAGAGTCTGGTTCGGCCCTTCGGAGTGAGTGAGGTAGACCGGCGGATCCGGCGGACGTCAAACTCCGCGCCTGGACCCGACGGCCTGACTTACAAGGACCTTCGGAAGGCTGACCCGGACTGTCGGCTGCTCACTGCATTATTTAATGCTTGTCGCCGTCTGGAGTCGGTTCCGGAGTCCTGGAAGACGTCCAATACGGTGTTGATTCACAAAAAAGGCGACCGCGATGACCTCTCGAACTGGCGTCCGCTGGCCTTAGGGGACACGACACCCAAACTCTTCGCTGCGGTCCTGGCTGACCGTCTGCTCGGGTGGGCGACATTTAATAAAAGAATCAGTCCAGCACAAAAGGGCTTCCTGCCGTGCGAGGGGTGTTACGAGCACAACTTCGTACTGCAGGAGGTCCTTAACGACGCTCGTAGGGGGGGCCGTCAGGTGGTGGTGGCGTGGCTGGATCTTACCAACGCGTTTGGTTCGGTCCCCCACGCTTCCATCTACCGTGCCTTGGCGGAGGCCGGAGTTCCCCTCGCTCTCCAGAATATCGTGGAGAGCATGTATGACGGCTGCACCACCCGGGTTCGCACTGCTGAGGGTTTCACCGACCCAATTACAATTTCTTCGGGGGTTAAACAAGGGTGTCCGATGAGCCCTGTGGTGTTTAACCTTGCTGAGGAGCCAATCCTTCGGGCTGCGGCTTCCAGTGAGGCAGGTTATACGCTGCATGGCCATCGGCACAACATTTTAGCTTACGCCGACGACCTCGCTCTGATCGCGGACTCCACCGAGGGGATGCTAGATTTGTTAAAAAGGGTGGAGGCTGCGGCGGGTGGGATTGGACTTCGGTTCAACCCTGCGAAGTGCGCTACATTGCACCACAACTGTAGAGGCGCTCGCAGGGTAGTTCCCACCCGCTTCACCCTCCAGGGGGAAGAGATGAGGTCCCTGGCAGCGGGCGAGCCTTATGAGCACCTCGGCGTGCCCACTGGCTTCCAAGTAAAACAGACGCCACTTCTTACCATCGAAGAGCTTCTCCGCGATCTCCACGCCATCGACGCCTCGCTCCTCGCCCCTTGGCAGAAGGCCGAGTCGGTGGCAACTTTTTTGTTGCCCCGCCTCGACTTCTTGCTGAGGGGAGCCCACGTGGAGAAGGGTCCCCTAAAAGCGGCCGACCTAGTCATTCGGAAAATGGCGAAGTCCTGGCTGCATCTGCCGCAGCGAGCCAGCGCGGAGGTAGTCTACCTCCCTCCCACCCGGGGGGGCTGTGGACTGCTTCCGCTTGCGGACATGGCCGACGTCCTCACGATCTCGCACGCCTACCGTCTTCTGACGGTGGACGACGAGGTTGTGCGGACGTTGGCCTGGACATCGCTGCGTGCGGCTGTAGCTAGGAAGGTCGGCCGCACCGTGACGAACGATGACATCGCGAGCTACCTCTCCGGTTCGCTGGAGGGGGAGTTCGCACGCGACGGGGGGGACATTTCTTCGCTGTGGTCGAGGACGAGAAACGCGGGCCGGAGATCTGCGGAGAAGCTAGGCCTAAAATGGAAATATTCCGAGGCGAAGGGGGAGCTAGTGGTCACTATGAGGGGCTCTTCGGAGAGGGAGACGACGGTTGGTCCTGACGCACGCGGTCAGATAATCCGCCGCCTGCGGCAGGCGGTGGCAGAGTTTTACCACCTTCGACTCCAACGGAAGCCAGATCAGGGGAAGGTATTCCGGGTGTCGTCGCGGGCGGGAGTGTCAAACCACTTCCTCCGCGGCGGCAACTTTACCCGCTTTGCTGATTGGCGCTTCGTTCACCGCGCTCGCCTGGATGTCCTCCCCCTTAATGGGGCGAGGCGCTGGGGAGACGGTGACAAGCGTTGCCGGCTTTGCGGGGAGGGCCTGGAATCCCTTCCTCATGTTCTGTGCCACTGCCGGCCGCATTCGGCGGCCTGGCAGCTGCGTCACGACGCCGTCGTCAACCGGATCGCTAAGGCTTGCCGACTCCCGGGGACCCTTAGAGTCAATAGGCGAGTCGAGGGGGTCGAGGGCGATCTGGGGGCTCTCAGACCTGACATTGTGGTCAGGCATGAGCCCTCAAAGAGCATCGTCATCGTGGACGTGACCGTGCCTTTCGAGAATACGTACACCGCTTTCGAGGAGGCCAGGGCGCGAAAAATACTAAAGTACAAGCCCCTGGCCGACGCGCTGCACGGTCACGGCTACAAAGTGGCGGTGCTCGCGATCGTCGTCGGGGCCCTCGGCTCATGGGATCCGGCCAATGAGGCGGTGCTGGGCCTGCTTAGGGTCTCACCACGCTATGCGGGCCTAATGCGACGCCTTATTGTGTCGGAGACCATTCGGTGGGGTCGCGACATCTACGTTGAGCACGTGTCGGGTGTGCGGCAGTACCGTCCGGCGGGCGTCCCTGGATCGGACTTGGAGCAGGAGGTCGGCCCTCCCCCGGGCGAGTCGGACATAGTATAAATGTTTTCGTCCTTACTTGTTCGACAAGGGGCAGCGTCCGCCAACGACTGATAAAATATATTAAACTGTGATAAAGGCGGCGCTGCCCCATTTGACTATCTATATAAGCCACATCCTAACTTGACCTAGGGCCAGTACTGGCCCTCACGATTATTAATTATAAGAACATTGACTGACAGAGGGCCAGCACTGGCCCTATATTTATTAATAAGAATCATTGAGCGAGCGAGGGTCCAGGGTCCGGTATTTTATACACTCACACCCTACGAACAAACACTATCATTGGCGTGACCGGACCCTGGGATCCAGACATTGTTAAATTTTATTATTATAAGCCCTCGCCAAAAATAAGGCGACGAATTGTAAATACTTGCACCCCCGGGCTTTGCCCGGGGGAACATACTTTGAATAAAGTATCTGTTCTTATCAGCTTAATATCTGATACACTCCCCATTGGGGAGTCAGAATATTAAACTGATTTTTGGAAGTGGGCGGGTGTCCGAAGCTTGCTTCGGCCCTGTCGAGGGTCGGCTCGATACTGCAGTACCGTCGGGCGTGGCCCAATTAACGCATTAATAAACGCAGTACCCCACTTCCTTTTCAAAAATATTCTGGCTTCTCCAAAAATTTTAGTGCGAAATTCAAATTTTAATATTTTTCAAACTTTTAAATTTTCGCGCGTGGAGTTTGTGAGCAGTGACTTTTGTGTGATATGTGCCTAGTGACAGTGCAGTGAGATGGTGGCTCCCTAAGTTGGATTACGTCCCGGGCTGGCTTCATGGAGACAAGGTTTGTGGCAACTTTACTATATTCTTACTCTTGCTATCCCCAGCGGGTTGTATTGGGGATAGGGATCAGTGTTGCTCCTGGCTGCGCTTTCTCGCGCATGCGCATGAAATCCTGCTTAAGGTACGTGCTAAAATTCATGAAAAAGAGGTCCCGTTTGGCCCCTCCGTTCAGATATCATTTATAAAAAATTTTATTGGGGTCCACAATAGGGCATACTGCATGCTTCGTCCCTGCATTTTTCCTAAATTGCACTGCGCATGCGCCAGAAAGCGCAGCCAGGAGCAACACTGATAGGGATTGGCGTTCTCCTGGGCGTCCAATCACTACCTCGCTCCGCTGCGAGTCCTGTCACCATAACCTGTAAGAGGCCCCGGCTTCGGTGGGGGTTGCGACGTCACCAGATTCGTCTGGTGACTTAGCTCTTCGCCGTTGCTGCTGCCTCCCCGTCTTCAAGAATTTATATATCTGTCGGCGGGATCCTTCCGTCAGCACGTCCGAGCGCGTCGGCGGTCATGAGTCGACTAACGTTTGCCATGGCCGGCGAAAGCGGCGGTCGTGATGCGCCATCTCGAGTGTCGTGGCTGAAACTGTTAGCGAAATCTGACAGTGGCAGTTCGCGGCGCTCGGGGTTCCTCCCCCTAGGGCGCCACACTTCTAGTGACGTCCTAGGGAAACCCTACTATCGCTTTCTGCTTCAGCTTTCTCTCCAGCCTATCGCTTTCACCCGCTTTACTTGTCCTGCTTATACTATCTCCCCATCTTCACTACTTCCTATTTTCTTCTACTGCTGCTTTCCTTGTTGAATTGGGGCTGGCCCGGGCGTAACTTTCTGTGATATATTGATCGAGTCATTTCAAAACAAAGTATTTATTTATTCTTTATTATAATTATTTTTCTATTCCTATTTCTCTTCCTTTCTTTGTATTTATTTGTATTCATTGAGCCACCATCTCCTGCGAGCCATAGGGCGAGGAGCATCTAGTTTTTAATTCAAATTATAGTATAAATAGCTAAGTTTTAATCTGTTTCCTGGTGCCGTTTTAATTTATTTTCATTTTAACCTTTTTTACTTCCGCGTAATTTATTATCTCGTTTAGCCGTAAGTTTTAATCGCGTCCGGGCCTTCTACACCCCTAGATTTTATTATTTTACAGCTATTTTTTTTTTAGCATTGTTTTTATTTTTATTTTTATTTCTATCATTTTTTTTTTATTGGTGTTTTTCCGTGTAATTTTACCTCGTGTCCGTTGTCTTAATTTATTTGTCTAAGTCCCTAAGTTATTCGTGTCGCGTGTAATTTATTGGATTTTATTTCGTTTCAATTCGCGTACTAGGAGATAGGTTTTAACTTCGCTGTTTATTTATTAGTTAAGTTAGTTGCGCGCGAAAAAGTCCGACAATGGCGCAGTCGCAACGGGCCTCCCAAGAAGCGCCATTATTAGTAGAAATTGTTTTCCCTCACACGTCCGAACACTTCCCCTGCCCAGCCTGCTATACGGGCACTAAGATTGGGGGCAGGGCGCTGGCGCGGTACGACCGCCACGCGGACCTTGCGAAACATCTTAGAAAACACCACCCCGGCCATATAATAACATATAAGTGCGGAGAGTGCGCCTTCACCGGATCGGGGTTTTACCCCCTGAAAGTGGTGAAGGCGCACCACGCCAAAATTCACTCCGCGGGCCCCACAACATCGGGGCCAACGGCCGGGGTGAACGGTTCGCGTGGCGCGAGTACCAGGGGGGCCCAAACTGCGGGTGCGACTGCGGCCACCCGGGGGAGACTCGCGCAAACTAGACCAGCGACGACGACTACGGCGGCGGCCGTCCCGGTGACCTTAACAAGAGAGTCGCCGCCATGTCCACCACAACCATCGGCAGCGGCGACAATCCCGCCCTTGCCACGGCCCAACAGGGCCGCCCTGGCATCCACAACGAGAGCAGCAGCAACAACGACAACAGCAGCACCCGCTACCGTGGCGCCCGCCACAACAAGACTGAGTGCCGGGCCTAGCACCGCAAGGAGAAGTGATCCACCGGCGGCGGGGAGAAAGTCAAAGTCTCCCCGCCAGGCCCCGCAGCCCATCCAAGCGGGGCCCAACGCAAGGGCTCGACGGGCGTCGAGCGTGCCGGTGGATGTCCGGCCGACCACCAGCCGGACCACATCGAGGAGGACTGCGGTGTCGAAGCCCGGCACAGCAACATCGAGGAAGACCCCGGCTAGCACCTCCTCAACGAACATCAAAGAGCCCTCGCAGCCGGGGTCCAGGACGAGGACGGCGGCAACGACCACCTACGCCGCCGTCACGGCGGGCGTCACTATCCCGTCGCAGGCGACAGTGGAAGCCACGGCAGCACGCAGGGGGCTGCGGCCGGCATCGAGGGCCTCCTCAATACCACCAGAGGAGACAACTATCCGCCGCAGCCCCCCATCGAGGGATGGCCGGGACCCCACGAATATACTGAACACCATCTCCGAAGAACCGAGGGTCCCGGTCTGCGGGCTGCCAAACCCCCCGTCTATGCCTGCGACGATGACGACGACCACCGTTACAACCACCACGTCGGGAGGACCAATTATGTCCTCCCAAATACAAGGGGGAGGAGGAAGGCTCAGCTTTACTCCATCCATGGCACCTTACCTCCCCCCCATGGTGGTCGTCGAGGTAGCGGGGCCATCCGGACCACCCAGGGCGGCCCCACCACCACCAAGGCATCCACCATCACCGCCACCGCCGCTGCCGTCACCGCCACCATCATCTCCGGAGAGCAGCGGCGAGCCGTGGCAGGGGCGCAGAAGACGGAGGGCCCGCATTTCCAGCAGCAGCAGCGGGCCAGAGTCACCGGGCGAGTCGTCGCCGCCCACGAACATTGCGCCGCGGCCCCTACCTCTAAGATCTCCCGATGAGAGCCGCGGCAACGTCGTAACGCCGACCTCCCGACGTAGCGCCGGGATCGATACTGGGGCGCCATTAGTCAATGCCCAAAGTTCAATTAGTAATAATAGATTTAGTATTTTAATGTTGGACGGTACTGCCAACAATAGTAATAACAATAGTAATAATATAAATAACTTTTCTTCTCCTCATACCATCGGAGCACCCGGGGCGTGTTCGACTGCGGAGCGTCGTCGTCGGAGCGCGAATTTAAGGGCGGGTGGGTCTTCTTCGTTTGTATCTTTTAGGGGTGGGCGCGAGGGTCGGCGGGGCTCGAGGCGAAGCGGATCCGGATCCGGTGCAGGAGGTGGGACGCCGGTCCCCGCGGGGCGGGCGGCCGCCCCTGCGAGCGTCGTTAGTAGTAACGAGTCGTTCGCCATTCCCCGCCGTGCGCCGGCCCCGGTGCGGCGGCCCCCGACGGCTTCCGGTCAGGTCCCCCGTGCGCGGAGTACTGCTCAGCCTACCGCTGGCAGTACCCTGCCGGACGAAAGGGAGTGCCTGATCGGAATGGCGGAAGGGGTCGTTTGCTTAGAGGAATTGGAGGATGCCGCCACTCTTGTGACGGCATTCTTCAAGGAATCCACGGGGACGACGCGCGGCGGGGTGAGCGGCGGAAGGCCGGGCCGTGGTGGGGGGCGCGGGGGTCAGAGACCCGGGCCTACCGGGCGTGGTTTGGGGGGTCACCGCGATCGCCAGCAGCAACAACAACCGCTGCAAAATAACGATCAGCCGTGGCGGGCCCTTTCAGGAGGAAGAGACCGGGTGAGGGAGGCAACCAGGATCCAACGCCTATTCCGAGCTAACCGGCGGCGTGCGATCCAAGAGGTGCTTCAGGGCCCCTCCCAGCACTGTGAAGTGCCTCGGGAGCGGGTCAAGGAGCACTTCGAGGAGATGTACGCGCCGTCGGCGCCACTCGGGAGGCGGCCTCCCCCACCTCTGCATGGAGCTCCAGACGAGGTGAGCACCGAGAGCCTGGTTCGGCCCTTCGGAGTGAGTGAGGTGGACCGGCGGATCCGGCGGACGTCAAACTCCGCGCCTGGACCCGACGGCCTAACTTACAAGGACCTCCGGAAGGCTGACCCGGACTGTCGGCTGCTCACTGCATTGTTTAATGCCTGTCGCCGTCTGGAGTCGGTCCCTGAGTCCTGGAAGACGTCCAATACGGTGTTGATCCATAAAAAGGGCGATTGCGACGACCTCTCGAACTGGCGCCCGCTGGCTCTAGGGGACACGACTCCCAAGCTTTTCGCTGCGGTTCTGGCTGACCGTTTGCTCGGGTGGGCGACTCTTAATAAAAGAATCAGTCCATCGCAGAAGGGCTTCCTGCCGTGCGAGGGGTGCTATGAGCACAACTTCGTACTGCAGGAGGTCCTTAACGACGCTCGTAGGGGGGGCCGTCAGGTGGTGGTTGCGTGGTTGGATCTTACCAACGCGTTTGGTTCGGTCCCCCACGCCTCCATCTACCGTGCCTTGGCGGAGGCCGGAGTTCCCCTCGCTCTCCAGAATATCGTGGAGAGCATGTATGACGGCTGCACCACCCGGGTTCGCACTGCTGAGGGATTCACCGACCCAATTACAATATCTTCGGGGGTTAAACAAGGGTGTCCGATGAGCCCTGTGGTGTTTAACCTTGCTGAGGAGCCAATCCTTCGGGCTGCGGCTTCCAGTGAGGCAGGTTATACACTGCATGGCCATCGGCACAACATTTTAGCTTACGCCGACGACCTCGCTCTGATTGCGGACTCCACCGAGGGGATGTTAGATTTGCTAAAAAGGGTGGAGGCTGCGGCGGGTGGGATTGGACTTCGGTTCAACCCTGTGAAGTGCGCTACATTGCACCATAACTGTAGAGGCGCTCGCAGGGTGGTTCCCACCCGTTTCACCCTCCAGGGGGTAGAGATGAGGTCCCTGGCAGCGGGCGAGCCTTATGAGCACCTCGGCGTGCCCACTGGCTTCCAGGTAAAACAGACGCCACTTCTTACTATCGAAGAGCTTCTCCGCGATCTCCACGCCATCGACGCCTCGCTCCTCGCCCCTTGGCAGAAGGCCGAGTCGGTGGCAACATTTTTGTTGCCCCGCCTCGACTTCTTGCTGAGGGGAGCCCACGTGGAGAAGGGTCCCCTAAAGGCGGCCGACCTAGTCATTCGCAAAATGGCGAAGTCCTGGCTGCATCTGCCGCAGCGAGCCAGCGCGGAGGTAGTCTACCTCCCTCCCACCCGGGGGGGCTGTGGACTGCTTCCGCTTGCGGACATGGCCGACGTCCTCACGATCTCGCACGCCTACCGTCTTTTGACGGTGGACGACGAGGTTGTGCGGACGTTGGCCTGGACATCGCTGCGCGCGGCTGTAGCTAGGAAGGTCGGCCGCCCCGTATCGAATAATGACATCGCGAACTACCTCTCCGGTTCGCTGGAGGGGGAGTTCGCACGCGACGGGGGGGATATTTCTTCACTGTGGTCGAGGACGAGAAACGCGGGCCGGAGATCTGCGGAGAAGCTAGGGCTAAAATGGAAATATTCCGAGGCGAAGGGGGAGCTGGTGGTCACTATGAGGGGCTCTTCGGAGAGGGAGACGACGGTCGGTCCTGACGCACGCGGTCAGATAATCCGCCGCCTGCGGCAGGCGGTGGCAGAGTTCTACCATCTACGACTCCAACGGAAGCCAGATCAGGGGAAGGTATTCCGGGTGTCGTCGCGGGCGGGAGTGTCAAACCACTTCCTCCGCGGCGGCAACTTTACCCGCTTTGCTGATTGGCGCTTCGTTCACCGAGCTCGCCTGGATGTCCTCCCCCTTAACGGGGCGAGGCGCTGGGGGGACGGTGACAAGCGTTGCCGGCTTTGCGGGGAGGGCCTGGAGTCCCTTCCTCATGTTCTGTGCCACTGCCGGCCGCATTCGGCGGCCTGGCAGCTGCGTCACGACGCCGTCGTCAACCGTATCGCTAAGGCTTGCCGACTCCCAGGGACCCTTAGAGTCAATAGGCGAGTCGAGGGAGTCGAGGGCGATCTGGGGGCTCTCAGACCTGACATTGTGGTCAGGCACGAGCCCTCAAAGAGCATCGTCATCGTGGACGTGACCGTGCCCTTTGAAAATACCTACACCGCTTTCGAGGAGGCCAGGGCGCGAAAAATACTAAAGTATAAGCCCCTGGCCGACGCGCTGCACGGTCACGGATACAAAGTGGCGGTGCTCGCGATCGTCGTCGGGGCCCTCGGCTCATGGGATCCGGCCAATGGGGCGGTGCTGGGCCTGCTTAGGGTGTCACCACGCTATGCGGGCCTTATGCGACGCCTCATTGTGTCGGAGACCATTCGGTGGGGCCGCGATATATACGTTGAGCACGTATCGGGTGTACGGCAGTACCGTCCGGCGGGCGTCCCTGTGTCGGACCCGGAACAAGAGGTCGGCCCTCCCCCGGGCGAGTCGGACATAGTATAAGTGTTCTCGTCCTTATCTGTTCGACAAGGGGCAGCGTCCGCCAACGACTGATAAACTATATTAAATTGTGATAAAGGCGGCGCTGCCCCATTATGACCTATTTATTTAAACAATACATTGTACCTTTGACTCAGGGCCAGTACTGGCCCTAATATTTATTATCCTTAGAAACACCGACTGACAGAGGGCCAGTACTGGCCCTATATTCTATTAAAATAATTTATATTATTTACCGAGCGAGGGTCCAGGGTCCGGCTATTTTATACACTAGCACCCAGCAAAACACGAATTAATGGCGTGGCCGGACCCTGGTATCCAGAAATTGTTAAAAAAAAACTTTTATCATATTAGCCCTCGCCAAATAAGGCGACGAACTTTGTACAAATTGCACCCCCGGGCTCCGCCCGGGGGAACATCTTTTGAATAAAGACCTTATTTATCTGTTCTTATCAGCTTAATATCTGATACACTCCCCATTGGGGAGTCAGAATATTAAACTGATTTTTGGAAGTGGGCGGGTGTCCGAAGCTTGCTTCGGCCCTGTCGAGGGTCGGCTCGATACTGCAGTACCGTCGGGCGTGGCCCAATTAACGCATTAATAAACGCAGTACCCCACTTCCTTTTCAAAAATATTCTGGCTTCTCCAAAAATTTTAGTGCGAAATTCAAATTTTAATATTTTTCAAACTTTTAAATTTTCGCGCGTGGAGTTTGTGAGCAGTGACTTTTGTGTGATATGTGCCTAGTGACAGTGCAGTGAGATGGTGGCTCCCTAAGTTGGATTACGTCCCGGGCTGGCTTCATGGAGACAAGGTTTGTGGCAACTTTACTATATTCTTACTCTTGCTATCCCCAGCGGGTTGTATTGGGGATAGGGATTGGCGTTCTCCTGGGCGTCCAATCACTACCTCGCTCCGCTGCGAGTCCTGTCACCATAACCTGTAAGAGGCCCCGGCTTCGGTGGGGGTTGCGACGTCACCAGATTCGTCTGGTGACTTAGCTCTTCGCCGTTGCTGCTGCCTCCCCGTCTTCAAGAATTTATATATCTGTCGGCGGGATCCTTCCGTCAGCACGTCCGAGCGCGTCGGCGGTCATGAGTCGACTAACGTTTGCCATGGCCGGCGAAAGCGGCGGTCGTGATGCGCCATCTCGAGTGTCGTGGCTGAAACTGTTAGCGAAATCTGACAGTGGCAGTTCGCGGCGCTCGGGGTTCCTCCCCCTAGGGCGCCACACTTCTAGTGACGTCCTAGGGAAACCCTACTATCGCTTTCTGCTTCAGCTTTCTCTCCAGCCTATCGCTTTCACCCGCTTTACTTGTCCTGCTTGTACTATCTCCCCATCTTTAACTCTTCTTATTTTCTTCTACTGCTGCTTGCCTTGTTGAATTGGGGCTGGCCCGGGCGTAACTTTTGTGATATATTGATCGAGTCATTCTAGAAAAAAGTATTTATTTATTCTTTATTATAATTATTTTTCTATTTATATTCTTATTTTCTTTCTCCTCTATTTATTTTTATTTCATTGAGCCACCATCTCCTGCGAGCCATAGGGCGAGGAGCGTATATAATTTTAATCCTATTTTTTAGAGAATAAATAGCTAAGTTTTAACAGTGTCCTAGTGCCGTTTTAATTTATTCATATTTTAGCATTTTATTCGCGTTTTATACTTTTATTTTAATTTATTTCTATAGACTTAAGTTTTAATCGCGTCCGGGCCATCTACACCCCCTATTTATTATCTGTTGTTATTATTTGCGTGTTCCGCGTGTTAACTTATTCGTCTCGCGTCCTAATTTATTCTGTGCTTTACTGGTTATATTAATTTATTCGTCTCGCGTCCTAATTTATATTATTCGTCAGTCCCGCGTCCTAATTTATTCTATCCGTTTGTCTCGCGTCCTAATTTATTGATTTTATTTCATTTTATCGGCGTTTTTGCCCTTTTATTCCAATTTTACTATATATTTGAGCGCTAGGATATAGGTTTTAACTTGGTTGTTTGTTCGTTAATTTATTTGCGTGCGAAAAAGTCCGACAATGGCGCAGTCGCAACGGGCCTCCCAAGAGGCGCCATTACTAGTTGACATTGTTTTCCCCCACACCTCCGAACACTTTCCATGCCCCGCCTGTTACACGGGCACCAAGGTTGGGGGCAGGGCGCTGGCGCGGTACGACCGCCACGCGGACCTCGCGAAACACCTACGAAAGCATCACCCCGGCCATATAATAACGTATAAGTGCGGAGAGTGCGCCTTCACCGGATCGGGGTTTTACCCCCTGAAAGTGGTGAAGGCGCACCACGCCAAAACTCACACCGCGGGCCCCACAACATCGGGGCCAACGGCCGGGGTGAACGGTTCGCGTGGCGCGAGTACCAGGGGGACCCAAACTGCGGGTGCGACTGCGGCCACCCGGGGGAGACTCGCGCAAACTAGACCAGCGACGACGACTACGGCGGCGGCCGTCCCGGTGACCTTAACAAGAGAGTCGCCGCCATGTCCACCACAACCATCGGCAGCGGCGACAATCCCGCCCTTGCCACGGCCCAACAGGGCCGCCCTGGCATCCACAACGAGAGCAGCAGCAACAACGACAACAGCAGCACCCGCTACCGTGGCGCCCGCCACAACAAGACTGAGTGCCGGGCCTAGCACCGCAAGGAGAAGTGATCCACCGGCGGCGGGGAGAAAGTCAAAGTCTCCCCGCCAGGCCCCGCAGCCCATCCAAGCGGGGCCCAACGCAAGGGCTCGACGGGCGTCGAGCGTGCCGGTGGATGTCCGGCCGACCACCAGCCGGACCACATCGAGGAGGACTGCGGTGTCGAAGCCCGGCACAGCAACATCGAGGAAGACCCCGGCTAGCACTTCCTCAACGAATACCAAAGAGCCCTCGCAGCCGGGGTCCAGGACGAGGACGGCGGCAGCGACCACCTACGCCGCCGTCACGGCGGGCGTCACTATCCCGTCGCAGGCGACAGTGGAGGCTACGGTAGCACGCAGGGGGCTGCGGCCGGCGTCGAGGGCCTCCTCAACACCACCTGAGGAGACAACTATCCGCCGCAGCCCCCCATCGAGGGATGGCCGGGACCCCACAACCTCGCTTAACACCATCTCGGAAGAACCGAGGGTCCCGGTCTGCGGGCTACCAAACCCCCCCTCTATGCCTGCGACGATGACGACGACCACCGTCACAACCACCACGTCGGGAGGACCAATCATGTCCTCCCAAATACAAGGGGGAGGGGGTAGGCTCAGCTTTACTCCATCCATGGCACCTTACCTCCCCCCCATGGTGGTCGTCGAGGTAGCGGGGCCATCCGGATTATCCAGGGCGGCCCCACCACCAAGGCATCCACCATCACCGCCATCGCCGCTGCCATCACCACCACCATCATCTCCGGAGAGCAGCGGCGAGCCGTGGCAGGGGCGCAGAAGACGGAGGGCCCGCATTTCCAGCAGCAGCGGGTCGGAGTCACCGGGCGAGTCGTCGCCGCCCACGAACATTGCGCCGCGGCCTTTATCCACTAGTCATTCTCACGGGAGCCGCGGCAACGTCGTAACGCCGACCTCCCGACGTAGCGCTGGGGCCGATTCGGGGGCGCCTTTAGTTCACGTCCAAAATGTAAATTTAAGCAACAATAGATATAGTATTTTAATGTTGGACGGTGCTGCCAACAACAGTAATAATAATAATATCGATAGTTTTTCTACCTCCCACAATCTCGGAGCACCCGAGGCGTGCTCGACTGCGGAGCGTCGTCGTCGGAGCGCGAATTTAAGGGCGGGTGGGTCTTCTTCGTTTGCATCTTTTAGGGGTGGGCGCGAGGGTCGGCGGGACTCGAGGCGGAGCGGATCCGGATCCGGTGCAGGAGGTGGGACGCCGGTCCCCGCGGGGCGGGCGGCCGCCCCTGCGAGCGTCGTTAGTAGTAACGAGTCGTTCGCCATTCCCCGCCGTGCGCCGGCCCCGGTGCGGCGGCCCCCGACGACTTCCGGTCAGGTCCCCCGTCCGCGGAGTACTGCTCAGCCTACCGCTGGCAGTGCCCTGCCGGACGAAAGGGAGTGCCTGATCGGAATGGCGGAAGGGGTCGTTTGCTTAGAGGAATTGGAGGATGCCGCCACTCTTGTGACGGCATTCTTCAAGGAATCCACGGGGACGACGCGCGGCGGGGTGAGCGGCGGAAGGCCGGGCCGTGGTGGGGGGCGCGGGGGTCAGAGACCCGGGCCTACCGGGCGTGGTTTGGGGGGTCACCGCGATCGCCAGCAGCAACAACAACCGCTGCAGCAAAATGATCAGCCGTGGCGGGCCCTTTCAGGAGGAAGAGACCGGGTGAGGGAGGCAACCAGGATCCAACGCCTATTCCGAGCTAACCGGCGGCGCGCGATCCAAGAGGTGCTTCAGGGCCCCTCCCAGCACTGTGAAGTGCCTCGGGAGCGGGTCAGGGAGCACTTTGAGGAAATGTACGCGCCGTCGGCGCCACTCGGGAGGCGGCCTCCCCCGCCTCTTCACGGAGCTCCAGACGAGGTGAGCACCGAGAGCCTGGTTCGGCCCTTCGGAGTGAGTGAGGTAGACCGGCGGATCCGGCGGACGTCAAACTCCGCGCCTGGACCCGACGGCCTAACTTACAAGGACCTCCGGAAGGCTGACCCGGACTGTCGGCTGCTCACTGCATTGTTCAATGCTTGTCGCCGTCTGGAGTCGGTCCCTGAGTCCTGGAAGACGTCCAATACGGTCCTGATCCATAAAAAGGGCGATCGCGACGACCTCTCGAACTGGCGCCCGCTGGCTCTAGGGGACACGACTCCCAAGCTTTTCGCTGCAGTTCTGGCTGACCGTTTGCTCGGGTGGGCGACTCATAATAAACGTATTAGTCCATCGCAGAAGGGCTTCCTGCCGTGCGAGGGGTGTTACGAGCACAACTTCGTGCTGCAGGAGGTCCTTAACGACGCTCGTAGGGGGGGCCGTCAGGTGGTGGTTGCGTGGTTGGATCTTACCAACGCGTTTGGTTCGGTCCCCCACGCCTCCATCTACCGTGCCTTGGCGGAGGCCGGAGTTCCCCTCGCTCTCCAAAATATCGTGGAGAGCATGTATGACGGCTGCACCACCCGGGTTCGCGCCGCTGAAGGGTTCACCGACCCTATAAGAATATCATCGGGGGTTAAGCAAGGGTGTCCGATGAGCCCTGTGGTGTTTAACCTTGCTGAGGAGCCAATCCTTCGGGCTGCGGCTTCCAGTGAGGCAGGTTATACACTGCATGGCCATCGGCACAATATTTTAGCTTACGCCGACGACCTCGCTCTGATCGCGGACTCCATCGAGGGGATGCAAGATTTATTAAAAAGGGTGGAGGCTGCGGCGGGTGGGATTGGACTTAGGTTCAACCCTGCGAAGTGCGCTACATTGCACCACAACGGTAGAGGCACTCGCAGGGTAATTCCCACCCGCTTCACCCTCCAGGGTATAGAGTTAAGGTCCCTGGCAGCAGGCGAGCCTTATGAGCACCTCGGCGTGCCCACCGGCTTCCAAGTCAAGCAAACCCCTCTTTTAACGATCGAAGAGCTTCTCCACGATCTCCACGCCATTGACGCCTCGCTCCTCGCCCCTTGGCAGAAGGCCGAGGCGGTGGCATCATTTTTGCTGCCCCGCCTCGACTTCTTGCTGAGGGGAGCCCACGTGGAGAAGGGTCCCCTAAAGGCGGCCGACCTAGTCATTCGTAAAATGGCGAAGTCCTGGCTGCATCTGCCGCAGCGAGCCAGCGCGGAGGTAGTCTACCTCCCCCCCACCCGGGGGGGCTGTGGACTGCTTCCGCTTGCGGACATGGTCGACGTCCTCACGATCTCGCACGCCTACCGACTTTTGACGGTGGACGACGAGGTTGTGCGGACGTTGGCCTGGACATCGCTGCGTGCGGCTGTAGCCAGGAAGGTCGGCCGCACCGTAACGAACCATGACATCGCGAACTACCTCTCTGGTTCACTGGAGGGGGAGTTCGCACGCGACGGGGGGGACGTTTCTTCATTGTGGTCGAGGACGAGAAACGCGGGCCGGAGATCGGCGGAGAAGCTCGGACTGAAATGGAAATATTCCGAGGCAAGGGGGGAGCTGGTGGTCACGATGAGGGGCTCTTCGGAGAGGGAGACGACGGTTGGTCCTGACGCACGCGGTCAGATTATCCGCCGTCTGCGGCAGGAGGTGGCCGAATTCTACCACCTAAGACTTCAGAGAAAGCCGGACCAGGGGAAGGTATTTCGGGTGTCGTCACGCATGGGAGTGTCAAACCACTTCCTGCGTGGCGGCAACTTCACCCGCTTCGCTGATTGGCGCTTCGTCCACCGCGCTCGCCTGGATGTCCTCCCCCTTAACGGGGCGAGGCGCTGGGGAGACGGTGACAAGCGTTGCCGGCTTTGCGGGGAGGGCCTGGAATCCCTTCCCCACGTCCTGTGCCACTGCCGGCCGCACTCGGCGGCCTGGCAGCTGCGTCATGACGCCGTCGTCGACCGAATCGCTAAGGCTTGTCGACTCCCGGGGACCTGTAGAGTCAATAGGCGAGTCGAGGGCGTTGAGGGCGATCTGGGGGCTCTCAGACCTGACATTGTGGTCAGGCACGAGCCCTCAAAGAGCATCGTCATCGTGGACGTGACCGTGCCCTTTGAAAATACCTACACCGCTTTCGAGGAGGCCAGGGCGCGCAAAATACACAAGTATAAGCCCCTGGCCGACGCGCTGCACGGTCACGGCTACAAAGTGGCGGTGCTCGCGATCGTCGTCGGGGCCCTCGGCTCATGGGATCCGGCCAATGAGGCGGTGCTGGGCCTGCTTAGGGTCTCACCACGCTATGCGGGCCTAATGCGACGCCTCATTGTGTCGGAGACCATTCGGTGGGGTCGCGACATCTACGTTGAGCACGTGTCGGGTGTGCGGCAGTACCGTCCGGCGGGCGTCCCTGGATCGGACTTGGAGCAGGAGGTCGGCCCTCCCCCGGGCGAGTCGGACATAGTATAAGTGTTTTCGTCCTTACCTGTTCGACAAGGGGCAGCGTCCGCCAACGACTGATAAACTATATTAAACTGTGATAAAGGCGGCGCTGCCCCATTATGACCTATTTATTTAAAAAACACATTGTACCTTTGACTCAGGGCCAGTACTGGCCCTAATATTTATTATCCTTAGAAACACCGACTGACAGAGGGCCAGTACTGGCCCTATATTCTATTAAAATAATTTATATTATATACCGAGCGAGGGTCCAGGGTCCGGCTATTTTATACACTAGCACCCAGCAAAACACGAATTAATGGCGTGGCCGGACCCTGGTATCCAGAAATTGTTAAAAAACTTTTATCATATTAGCCCTCGCCAAATAAGGCGACGAACTTTGTACAAATTGCACCCCCGGGCTTCGCCCGGGGGAACATATCTTGAATAAAGACCTTATTTATCTGTTCTTATCAGCTTAATATCTGATACACTCCCCATTGGGGAGTCAGAATATTAAACTGATTTTTGGAAGTGGGCGGGTGTCCGAAGCTTGCTTCGGCCCTGTCGAGGGTCGGCTCGATACTGCAGTACCGTCGGGCGTGGCCCAATTAACGCATTAATAAACGCAGTACCCCACTTCCTTTTCAAAAATATTCTGGCTTCTCCAAAAATTTTAGTGCAAAATTCAAATTTTAATATTTTTCAAACTTTTAAATTTTCGCGCGTGGAGTTTGTGATCAGTGAACTTGTGTGATATGTGCCTAGTGACAGTGCAGTGAGATGGTGGCTCCCTAAGTTGGATTACGACCCGGGCTGGCTTCATGGAGACAAGGTTTGTGGCAACTTTACTATATTCTTACTCTTGCTATCCCCAGCGGGTTGTATTGAGGATAGGGATTGGCGTTCTCCTGGGCGTCCAATCACTACCTCGCTCCGCTGCGAGTCCTGTCACCATAACCTGTAAGAGGCCCCGGCTTCGGTGGGGGTTGCGACGTCACCAGATTCGTCTGGTGACTTAGCTCTTCGCCGTTGCTGCTGCCTCCCCGTCTTCAAGAATTTATATATCTGTCGGCGGGATCCTTCCGTCAGCACGTCCGAGCGCGTCGGCGGTCATGAGTCGACTAACGTTTGCCATGGCCGGCGAAAGCGGCGGTCGTGATGCGCCATCTCGAGTGTCGTGGCTGAAACTGTTAGCGAAATCTGACAGTGGCGGTTCGCGGCGCTCGGGGTTCCTCCCCCTAGGGCGCCACACTTCTAGTGACGTCCTGGGGATATCCTACTATCGCTTTCTGCTTCAGCTTTCTCTCCAGCCTATCGCTTTCACCCGCTTTACTTGTCCTGCTTGTACTATCTCCCCATCTTTAACTCTTCACTACTTCTTCTACCGCTGCTTTCCTTGTTGAATTGGGGCTGGCCCGGGCGTAACTTTTGTGATATTTGTTGAGTCATTTTAAAAAAAAAAAGCTTTTATTTATTCTTTGTTATAATTATTTTTCTATTCTTATTTTCCTTCTTTTCTTTGTATTTATTTATTAAATTACTGAGCCACCATCTCCTGCGAGCCATAGGGCGAGGAGCATCTAGTTTTTAATTCAAATTATAGTATAAATAGCTAAGTTTTAATCTGTTTCCTGGTGCCGTTTTAATTTATTTTCATTTTAACCTTTTTTACTTCCGCGTAATTTATTATCTCGTTTAGCCGTAAGTTTTAATCGCGTCCGGGCCTTCTACACCCCTAGATTTTATTATTTTACAGCTATTTTTAGCATTGTTTTTATTTTTATTTTTATTTCTATCATTTTTTTTTTTTTTTTTTTTTTTATTGGTGTTTTTCCGTGTAATTTTACCTCGTGTCCGTTGTCTTAATTTATTTGTCTAAGTCCCTAAGTTATTCGTGTCGCGTGTAATTTATTGGATTTTATTTCGTTTCAATTCGCGTACTAGGAGATAGGTTTTAACTTCGCTGTTTATTTATTAGTTAAGTTAGTTGCGCGCGAAAAAGTCCGACAATGGCGCAGTCGCAACGGGCCTCCCAAGAAGCGCCATTATTAGTAGAAATTGTTTTCCCTCACACGTCCGAACACTTCCCCTGCCCAGCCTGCTATACGGGCACTAAGATTGGGGGCAGGGCGCTGGCGCGGTACGACCGCCACGCGGACCTTGCGAAACATCTTAGAAAACACCACCCCGGCCATATAATAACATATAAGTGCGGAGAGTGCGCCTTCACCGGATCGGGGTTTTACCCCCTGAAAGTGGTGAAGGCGCACCACGCCAAAATTCACTCCGCGGGCCCCACAACATCGGGGCCAACGGCCGGGGTGAACGGTTCGCGTGGCGCGAGTACCAGGGGGGCCCAAACTGCGGGTGCGACTGCGGCCACCCGGGGGAGACTCGTGCAAACTAGACCAGCGACGACGACAACGGCGGCGGCCGCCCCGGTGACAGTCACCAGGGAATCGCCGCATCATCCACCACCAGCGGCGACAATCCCGCCCTTGCCACGGCCCAACAGGGCCGCCCTGGCAACCACAAAGGCAGCAGCAACAAGGACAACAGCAGCACCCGCTACCGTGGCGCCCGCCACAACAAGACTGAGTGCCGGGCCTAGCACCGCAAGGAGAAGTGATCCACCGGCGGCGGGGAGAAAGTCAAAGTCTCCCCGCCAGGCCCCGCAGTCCATCCAAGCGGGGCCCAACGAAAGGGCTCGACGGGCGTCGAGCGTGCCGGTGGATGTCCGGCCGACCACCAGCCGGACAACAACCAGGAGGACTGCGGTGTCGAAGCCCGGCACAGCAACATCAAGAAGGACCCCGGCTAGCACCTCCTCAACCAACACCAAAGAGCCCTCGCAGTCGGGGTCCAGGACGAGGACGGCGGCAACGACCACCTACGCCGCCGTCACGGCGGGCGTCACTATCCCGTCGCAGGCGACAGTGGAGATCACGGTAGCACGCAGGGGGCTGCGGCCGGCGTCGAGGGCCTCCTCAACACCACCAGAGGAGACAAGTATCCGCCGCAGCCCCCCATCGAGGGATGGCCGGGACCCCATAACCTCACTTAACACCATTTCGGAAGAACCGAGGGTCCCGGTCTGCGGGCTACCAAACCCCCCGTCCATGCCTGCGACGATGACGACGACCACCGTCACAACCACCACCTCGGGAGGACCAATCATGTCCTCCCAAATACAGGGGGGAGGAGGAAGATTCAGCTGCACTCCACCCATGGCACCTTACCTCCCCCCCATGGTGGTCGTCGAGGTAGCGGGGTCATCCGGATCATCCAGGGCGGCCCCACCACCAAGGCACACACCATCACCGCCATCGCCGCTGCCGTCAACACCACCATCATCTCCGGAGAGCAGCGGCGAGCCGTGGCAGGGGCGCAGAAGACGGAGGGCCCGCATTTCCAGCAGCAGCAGCGGGCCAGAGTCACCGGGCGAGTCGTCGCCTCCCACGAGAAATGCGCCGCGGCCATTAGCCTATAGAAATTCCCACGGGAGCCGCGGCAGCGTCGAAACGCCGACCTCACGACGGAGCGCTGGGACCGAGTTGGGGGCGTCTTTAGACCTCGCTCAAAATATAAATAATAGCAATAGATATTCCATTTTAATGTTGGACGGTGCTGCCAACAATAGTAATAATAATAATATCAATAGTTTCTCTGCCTCACACACTCTCGGAGCACCCGAGGCGTGTTCGACTGCGGAGCGTCGTCGTCGGAGCGCGAATTTAAGGGCGGGTGGGTCTTCTTCGTTTGTATCTTTTAGGGGTGGGCGCGAGGGTCGGCGGGACTCGAGGCGAAGCGGATCCGGATCCGGTGCAGGAGGTGGGACGCCGGTCCCCGCGGGGCAGGCGGCTGCCCCTGCGAGCGTCGTTGGTAGAAACGAGTCGTTCGCCATTCCCCGCCGTGCGCCGGCCCCGGTGCGGCGGCCCCCGACGACTTCCGGTCAGGTCCCCCGTCCGCGGAGTACTGCTCAGCCTACCGCTGGCAGTACCCTGCCGGACGAAAGGGAGTGCCTGATCGGAATGGCGGAAGGGGTCGTCTGCTTAGAGGAATTGGAGGATGCCGCCACTCTTGTGACGGCATTCTTCAAGGAATCCACGGGGACGACGCGCGGCGGGGTGAGCGGCGGAAGGCCGGGCCGTGGTGGGGGGGCGCGGGGGTCAGAGACCCGGGCCTACCGGGCGTGGTTTGGGGGGTCACCGCGATCGCCAGCAGCAACAACAACCGCTGCAGCAAAATGATCAGCCGTGGCGGGCCCTTTCAGGAGGAAGAGACCGGGTGAGGGAGGCAACCAGGATCCAACGCCTATTCCGAGCTAACCGGCGGCGTGCGATCCAAGAGGTGCTTCAGGGCCCCTCCCAGCACTGTGAAGTGCCTCGGGAGCGGGTCAAGGAGCACTTCGAGGAGATGTACGCGCCGTCGGCGCCACTCGGGAGGCGGCCTCCCCCACCTCTGCATGGAGCTCCAGACGAGGTGAGCACCGAGAGCCTGGTTCGGCCCTTCGGAGTGAGTGAGGTGGACCGGCGGATCCGGCGGACGTCAAACTCCGCGCCTGGACCCGACGGCCTAACTTACAAGGACCTCCGGAAGGCTGACCCGGACTGTCGGCTGCTCACTGCATTGTTTAATGCCTGTCGCCGTCTGGAGTCGGTCCCTGAGTCCTGGAAGACGTCCAATACGGTGTTGATCCATAAAAAGGGCGATCGCGACGACCTCTCGAACTGGCGCCCGCTGGCTCTAGGGGACACGACTCCCAAGCTTTTCGCTGCGGTTCTGGCTGACCGTTTGCTCGGGTGGGCGACTCTTAATAAAAGAATCAGTCCATCGCAGAAGGGCTTCCTGCCGTGCGAGGGGTGCTATGAGCACAACTTCGTACTGCAGGAGGTCCTTAACGACGCTCGTAGGGGGGGCCGTCAGGTGGTGGTTGCGTGGTTGGATCTTACCAACGCGTTTGGTTCGGTCCCCCACGCCTCCATCTACCGTGCCTTGGCGGAGGCCGGAGTTCCCCTCGCTCTCCAGAATATCGTGGAGAGCATGTATGACGGCTGCACCACCCGGGTTCGCACTGCTGAGGGATTCACCGACCCAATTACAATATCTTCGGGGGTTAAACAAGGGTGTCCGATGAGCCCTGTGGTGTTTAACCTTGCTGAGGAGCCAATCCTTCGGGCTGCGGCTTCCAGTGAGGCAGGTTATACACTGCATGGCCATCGGCACAACATTTTAGCTTACGCCGACGACCTCGCTCTGATTGCGGACTCCACCGAGGGGATGTTAGATTTGCTAAAAAGGGTGGAGGCTGCGGCGGGTGGGATTGGACTTCGGTTCAACCCTGCGAAGTGCGCTACATTGCACCATAACTGTAGAGGCGCTCGCAGGGTGGTTCCCACCCGTTTCACCCTCCAGGGGGTAGAGATGAGGTCCCTGGCAGCGGGCGAGCCTTATGAGCACCTCGGCGTGCCCACTGGCTTTCAGGTAAAACAGACGCCACTTCTTACTATCGAAGAGCTTCTCCGCGATCTCCACGCCATCGACGCCTCGCTCCTCGCCCCTTGGCAGAAGGCCGAGTCGGTGGCAACATTTTTGTTGCCCCGCCTCGACTTCTTGCTGAGGGGAGCCCACGTGGAGAAGGGTCCCCTAAAGGCGGCCGACCTAGTCATTCGCAAAATGGCGAAGTCCTGGCTGCATCTGCCGCAGCGAGCCAGCGCGGAGGTAGTCTACCTCCCTCCCACCCGGGGGGGCTGTGGACTGCTTCCGCTTGCGGACATGGCCGACGTCCTCACGATCTCGCACGCCTACCGTCTTTTGACGGTGGACGACGAGGTTGTGCGGACGTTGGCCTGGACATCGCTGCGCGCGGCTGTAGCTAGGAAGGTCGGCCGCCCCGTATCGAATAATGACATCGCGAACTACCTCTCCGGTTCGCTGGAGGGGGAGTTCGCACGCGACGGGGGGGATATTTCTTCACTGTGGTCGAGGACGAGAAACGCGGGCCGGAGATCTGCGGAGAAGCTAGGGCTAAAATGGAAATATTCCGAGGCGAAGGGGGAGCTAGTGGTCACTATGAGGGGCTCTTCGGAGAGGGAGACGACGGTCGGTCCTGACGCACGCGGTCAGATAATCCGCCGCCTGCGGCAGGCGGTGGCAGAGTTCTACCATCTACGACTCCAACGGAAGCCAGATCAGGGGAAGGTATTCCGGGTGTCGTCGCGGGCGGGAGTGTCAAACCACTTCCTCCGCGGCGGCAACTTTACCCGCTTTGCTGATTGGCGCTTCGTTCACCGAGCTCGCCTGGATGTCCTCCCCCTTAACGGGGCGAGGCGCTGGGGGGACGGTGACAAGCGTTGCCGGCTTTGCGGGGAGGGCCTGGAGTCCCTTTCTCATGTTCTGTGCCACTGCCGGCCGCATTCGGCGGCCTGGCAGCTGCGTCACGACGCCGTCGTCAACCGTATCGCTAAGGCTTGCCGACTCCCAGGGACCCTTAGAGTCAATAGGCGAGTCGAGGGAGTCGAGGGCGATCTGGGGGCTCTCAGACCTGACATTGTGGTCAGGCACGAGCCCTCAAAGAGCATCGTCATCGTGGACGTGACCGTGCCCTTTGAAAATACCTACACCGCTTTCGAGGAGGCCAGGGCGCGAAAAATACTAAAGTATAAGCCCCTGGCCGACGCGCTGCACGGTCACGGATACAAAGTGGCGGTGCTCGCGATCGTCGTCGGGGCCCTCGGCTCATGGGATCCGGCCAATGGGGCGGTGCTGGGCCTGCTTAGGGTGTCACCACGCTATGCGGGCCTTATGCGACGCCTCATTGTGTCGGAGACCATTCGGTGGGGCCGCGATATATACGTTGGGCACGTATCGGGTGTACGGCAGTACCGTCCGGCGGGCGTCCCTGTGTCGGACCCGGAACAAGAGGTCGGCCCTCCCCCGGGCGAGTCGGACATAGTATAAGTGTTCTCGTCCTTATCTGTTCGACAAGGGGCAGCGTCCGCCAACGACTGATAAACTATATTAAATTGTGATAAAGGCGGCGCTGCCCCATTATGACCTATTTATTTAAACAATACATTGTACCTTTGACTCAGGGCCAGTACTGGCCCTAATATTTATTATCCTTAGAAACACCGACTGACAGAGGGCCAGTACTGGCCCTATATTTTATTAAAATAATTTATATTATTTACCGAGCGAGGGTCCAGGGTCCGGCTATTTTATACACTAGCACCCAGCAAAACACGAATTAATGGCGTGGCCGGACCCTGGTATCCAGAAATTGTTAAAAAAAAACTTTTATCATATTAGCCCTCGCCAAATAAGGCGACGAACTTTGTACAAATTGCACCCCCGGGCTCCGCCCGGGGGAACATCTTTTGAATAAAGACCTTATTTATCTGTTCTTATCAGCTTAATATCTGATACACTCCCCATTGGGGAGTCAGAATATTAAACTGATTTTTGGAAGTGGGCGGGTGTCCGAAGCTTGCTTCGGCCCTGTCGAGGGTCGGCTCGATACTGCAGTACCGTCGGGCGTGGCCCAATTAACGCATTAATAAACGCAGTACCCCACTTCCTTTTCAAAAATATTCTGGCTTCTCCAAAAATTTTAGTGCAAAATTCAAATTTTAATATTTTTCAAACTTTTAAATTTTCGCGCGTGGAGTTTGTGATCAGTGAACTTGTGTGATATGTGCCTAGTGACAGTGCAGTGAGATGGTGGCTCCCTAAGTTGGATTACGACCCGGGCTGGCTTCATGGAGACAAGGTTTGTGGCAACTTTACTATATTCTTACTCTTGCTATCCCCAGCGGGTTGTATTGAGGATAGGGATTGGCGTTCTCCTGGGCGTCCAATCACTACCTCGCTCCGCTGCGAGTCCTGTCACCATAACCTGTAAGAGGCCCCGGCTTCGGTGGGGGTTGCGACGTCACCAGATTCGTCTGGTGACTTAGCTCTTCGCCGTTGCTGCTGCCTCCCCGTCTTCAAGAATTTATATATCTGTCGGCGGGATCCTTCCGTCAGCACGTCCGAGCGCGTCGGCGGTCATGAGTCGACTAACGTTTGCCATGGCCGGCGAAAGCGGCGGTCGTGATGCGCCATCTCGAGTGTCGTGGCTGAAACTGTTAGCGAAATCTGACAGTGGCGGTTCGCGGCGCTCGGGGTTCCTCCCCCTAGGGCGCCACACTTCTAGTGACGTCCTGGGGATATCCTACTATCGCTTTCTGCTTCAGCTTTCTCTCCAGCCTATCGCTTTCACCCGCTTTACTTGTCCTGCTTACACTATCTCCCCATCTTTAACTCTTCTTATTTTCTTCTATTGCTGCTTTCCTTGTGGAATTGGGGCTGGCCCGGGCGTAACTTTCTCTGTGATATTTATTTAGTCATTTTAAAAATATTTAATTAACTTTTCATTTTTCTATTTATTCTATTCATACATTCTTCTTCTATCTTTATTTCTTTTATTTATCTGAGCCACCATCTCCTGCGAGCCATAGGGCGGGGAGCATTTAGTTTTAAATTTTAAGTTTAGAATAGATGGCTAAGTTTTAATGTTTCCTCGTACCGTCCTAACTTATTCTCATTTTATTATTTTTATTCTATCGCGTTTTACACTTTTTTATTCTAATTTATTTATAGCTATAAGTTTTACTCGCGTCCGGGCCATATACACCCCCATATTTTATTTTTATCTATTTATTTACTGCTATTTTTAGCGTTTGTTTATTTTTTTATTTTTTCTTTACTATTCTTGTTTTTTTTCTTTTTGTCTGTTTAATTTTATTCCGTGTTCGTTGATCGTGCTTAATTTATTCGTACCGGTCCTAAATTATTCGTATCCGTCTCTAAGTGTGAATTACATTTTTGCGTGCTAGGATATAGGTTTTGACTTCGCCGTCTATTTATTAGTTAATTTAAGTCGCGCGAAAAAGTCCGACAATGGCGCAGTCGCAACGGGCCTCCCAAGAGGCGCCACTTTTAGTAGAAATCGTATTCCCCCACATCTCCGAACACTTCCCGTGCCCAGCTTGCTACACGGGCACTAAGGTGGGGGGCAGGGCGCTGGCGCGGTACGACCGCCACGCGGACCTCGCGAAACATCTACGAAAACATCACCCCGGCCACATAATCACCTATAAGTGCGGGGAGTGCGCCTTCACCGGATCGGGGTTTTACCCCCTGAAAGTGGTGAAGGCGCACCACGCTAAAACTCACACCGCGGGCCCCACAACATCGGGGCCAACGGCCGGGGTGAACGGTTCGCGTGGCGCGAGTACCAGGGGGGCCCGAACTGCGGGTGCGACTGCGGCCACCCGGGGGGGGTTAACACAAACTAGATTAGCGACGACAATAACGGCGGCGGCCGCCCCGGTGACCTTAACAAGAGAGTCGCCGCCACGTCTACCACAACCATCGGCAGCGGCGACAATCCCGCCCTTGCCACGGCCCAACAGGGCCGCCCTGGCAACCACAAAGGCAGCAGCAACAACAACAACAGCAGCACCCGCTACCGTGGCGCCCGCCACAGCAAGACTGAGTGCCGGGCCTAGCACCGCAAGAAGAAGTGATCCACCGGCGGTGGGGAGAAAGTCAAAGTCTCCCCGCCAGGCCCCGCAGCCCATCCAAGCGGGGCCCAACGCAAGGGCTCGACGGGCGTCGAGCGTGCCGGTGGATGTCCGGCCGACCACCAGCCGGACAACAACGAGGAGGACTGCGGTGACGAAGCCCGGCACAGTAACATCGAGAAGGACCCCGGCTAGCACCTCCTCAACGAACACCAAAGAGCCCTCGCAGCCGGGGTCCAGGACGAGGATGGCGGCAACGACCACCTACGCCGCCGTCACGGCGGGCGTCACTATTCCGTCGCAGGCGACAGTGGAGGCTACGGTAGCACGCAGGGGGCTGCGGCCGGCGTCGAGGGCCTCCTCACCACCATCAGAGGAGACAATTATCCGCCGCAGCCCCCCATCGAGGGATGGCCGGGACCCCACAACCTCACTTAACACCATCTCTGAAGAACCGAGGGTCCCGGTCTGCGGGCTACCAAATCCCCCGTCCATGCCTGCGACGATGACGACGACCACCGTTACAACCACCACGTCGGGAGGACCAATTATGTCCTCCCAAATACAGGGGGGAGGAGGAAGATTCAGCTTTACTCCACCCATGGCACCTTACCTCCCCCCCATGGTGGTCGTCGAGGTAGCGGGGCCATCCGGATCATCCAGGGCGGCCCCACCACCAAGGAATCCACCATCACCGCCATCGCCGCTGCCGTCAACAGTACCATCATCTCCGGAGAGCAGCGGCGAGCCGTGGCAGGGGCGCAGAAGACGGAGGGCCCGCATTTCCAGCAGCAGCGGGCCAGAGTCACCGGGCGAGTCGTCGCCTCCCACGAGAAATGCGCCGCGGACAGTAACTTCTAGAAATTCCCATGAGAGCCGCGGCGGCGTCGAAACGCCGACCTCCCGACGGAGCGCTGGGGCCGATCTGGGGGCGTCTTTAGACCTTGCCCGAAATATAAATAATAGTAATAGATATTCTATCTTAATGTTGGACGGTGCTGCCAACAACAGTAATAATAATAATATAAATAGTTTTTCTGCCTTACACACTCTCGGAGCACCCGAGGCGTGTTCGACTGCGGAGCGGCGTCGTCGGAGCGCGAATCTAAGGGTGGGTGGGTCAAATCACTCGTTTGTTTCTTTTAGGGGTGGCCGCGAGGGTCGGCGGGATTCGAGGCGGAGCGGATCCGGATCCGGTGCAGGAGGCGGGACGCCGGTCCCCGCGGGGCGGGCGGCTGCCCCTGCGAGTGTCGTTAGTAGAAACGAGTCGTTCGCCATTCCCCGCCGTGCGCCGGCCCCGGTGCGGCGGCCCCCGACGACTTCCGGTCAGGTCCCCCGTCCGCGGAGTACTGCTCAGCCTACCGCTGGCAGTACCCTGCCGGACGAAAGGGAGTGCCTGATCGGAATGGCGGAAGGGGTCGTTTGCTTAGAGGAATTGGAGGATGCCGCCACTCTTGTGACGGCATTCTTCAAGGAATCCACGGGGACGACGCGCGGCGGGGTGAGCGGCGGAAGGCCGGGCCGTGGTGGGGGGCGCGGGGGTCAGAGACCCGGGCCTACCGGGCGTGGTTTGGGGGGTCACCGCGATCGCCAGCAGCAACAACAACCGCTGCAGCAAAGCGATCAGCCGTGGCGGGCCCTTTCAGGAGGAAGAGACCGGGTGAGGGAGGCAACCAGGATCCAACGCCTATTCCGAGCTAACCGGCGGCGTGCGATCCAAGAGGTGCTTCAGGGCCCCTCCCAGCACTGTGAAGTGCCTCGGGAGCGGGTCAGGGAGCACTTCGAGGAGATGTACGCGCCGTCGGCGCCACTCGGAAGGCGGCCTCCCCCACCTCTGCATGGAGCTCCAGACGAGGTGAGCACCGAGAGTCTGGTTCGGCCCTTCGGAGTGAGTGAGGTAGACCGGCGGATCCGGCGGACGTCAAACTCCGCGCCTGGACCCGACGGCCTAACTTACAAGGACCTTCGGAAGGCTGACCCGGACTGTCGGCTGCTCACTGCATTATTTAATGCTTGTCGCCGTCTGGAGTCGGTCCCTGAGTCCTGGAAGACGTCCAATACGGTGCTGATCCACAAAAAGGGCGATCGCGACGACCTCTCGAACTGGCGCCCGCTGGCTCTAGGGGATACGACTCCCAAGCTTTTCGCTGCGGTTCTGGCTGACCGTTTGCTCGGGTGGGCGACTCATAACAAACGTATTAGTCCATCACAAAAGGGCTTCCTGCCGTGCGAGGGGTGTTACGAGCACAACTTCGTACTGCAGGAGGTCCTTAGCGACGCTCGTAGGGGGGGCCGTCAGGTGGTGGTTGCGTGGTTGGATCTTACCAACGCGTTTGGTTCGGTCCCCCACGCTTCCATCTACCGTGCCTTGGCGGAGGCCGGAGTTCCCCTCGCTCTCCAGAATATCGTGGAGAGCATGTATGACGGCTGCACCACCCGGGTTCGCACTGCTGAGGGTTTCACCGACCCAATTACAATTTCTTCGGGGGTTAAACAAGGGTGTCCGATGAGCCCTGTGGTGTTTAACCTTGCTGAGGAGCCAATCCTTCGGGCTGCGGCTTCCAGTGAGGCAGGTTATACGCTGCATGGCCATCGGCACAACATTTTAGCTTACGCCGACGACCTCGCTCTGATCGCGGACTCCACCGAGGGGATGTCAGAATTATTGAAAAGGGTGGAGGCTGCGGCGGGTGGGATTGGACTTAGGTTCAACCCTGCGAAGTGCGCTACATTGCACCACAACGGTAGAGGCACTCGCAGGGTAATTCCCACCCGCTTCACCCTCCAGGGTATAGAGTTAAGGTCCCTGGCAGCAGGCGAGCCTTATGAGCACCTCGGCGTGCCCACCGGCTTCCAGGTTAAGCAAACACCTCTCTTAACGGTAGAAGAGCTTCTCCGCGATCTCCACGCCATCGACGCCTCGCTCCTCGCCCCTTGGCAGAAGGCTGAGTCGGTGGCAACATTTTTGTTGCCCCGCCTCGACTTCTTGCTGAGGGGAGCCCACGTGGAGAAGGGTCCCCTAAAGGCGGCCGACCTAGTCATTCGCAAAATGGCGAAGTCCTGGCTGCATCTGCCGCAGCGAGCCAGCGCGGAGGTAGTCTACCTCCCTCCCACCCGGGGGGGCTGTGGACTGCTTCCGCTTGCGGACATGGCCGACGTCCTCACGATCTCGCACGCCTACCGTCTTCTGACGGTGGACGACGAGGTTGTGCGGACGTTGGCCTGGACATCGCTGCGCGCGGCTGTAGCTAGGAAGGTCGGCCGCGCCGTATCGAATGACGACATTGCGAACTACCTCTCCGGTTCGCTGGAGGGGGAGTTCACACGCGACGGGGGGGATATTTCTTCACTGTGGTCGAGGACGAGAAACGCGGGCCGGAGATCTGCGGAGAAGCTGGGGCTCAAGTGGAAATATTCCGAGGCAAAAGGGGAGCTGGTGGTCACGATGAGGGGCTCTATGGAGAGGGAGACGACGGTTGGTCCTGACGCACGCGGTCAGATTATCCGCCGTCTGCGGCAGGCGGTGGCCGAATTTTACCATCTACGACTCCAGAGAAAGCCGGACCAGGGGAAGGTATTTCGGGTGTCGTCACGCATGGGAGTGTCAAACCACTTCCTGCGTGGCGGCAACTTCACCCGCTTCGCTGATTGGCGCTTTGTCCACCGCGCTCGCCTGGATGTCCTCCCCCTTAACGGGGCGAGGCGCTGGGGAGACGGTGACAGGCGTTGCCGGCTTTGCGGGGAGGGCCTGGAATCCCTTCCCCACGTCCTGTGCCACTGCCGGCCGCACTCGGCGGCCTGGCAGCTGCGTCATGACGCCGTCGTCGACCGAATCGCTAAGGCTTGTCGACTCCCGGGGACCTGTAGAGTCAATAGGCGAGTCGAGGGTGTCGAGGGCGATCTGGGGGCTCTCAGACCTGACATTGTGGTCAGGCATGAGCCCTCAAAGAGCATCGTCATCGTGGACGTGACCGTGCCGTTTGAAAACACCTACACCGCATTCGAGGAGGCCAGGGCGCGCAAAATACTCAAGTATAAGCCCCTGGCCGACGCGCTGCACGGTCACGGCTACAAAGTGGCGGTGCTCGCGATCGTCGTCGGTGCCCTCGGCTCATGGGATCCGGCCAATGAGGCGGTGCTGGGCCTGCTTAGAGTGTCACAACGCTATGCGGGCCTTATGCGACGCCTCATTGTGTCGGAGACCATTCGGTGGGGCCGCGATATATACGTTGAGCACGTATCGGGTGTACGGCAGTACCGTCCGGCGGGCGCCTCTGGGTTGGACCCGGAGCAAGAGGTCGGCCCTCCCCCGGGCGAGTCGGACATAGTATAAGTGTTTTCGTCCTTACCTGTTCGACAAGGGGCAGCGTCCGCCAACGACTGATAAACTATATTAAACTGTGATAAAGGCGGCGCTGCCCCATTATGACCTATTTACTTAAAAAAAAAAAAAAAAACACATTGTACCTTTGACTCAGGGCCAGTACTGGCCCTAATATTTATTATCTTTAGAAACACCGACTGACAGAGGGCCAGTACTGGCCCTATATTCTATTAAAATAATTTATATTATATACCGAGCGAGGGTCCAGGGTCCGGCAATTTTATACACTAACACACAGCAAAACACGAATCAATGGCGTGGCCGGACCCTGGTATCCAGAAATTGTTAAAACCTTTTATTATATTAGCCCTCGCCAAATAAGGCGATGAATTTGTAAATCACTGCACCCCCGGGCTTCGCCCGGGGGAACATATCTTGAATAAAGACCTTATTTATCTGTTCTTATCAGCTTAATATCTGATACACTCCCCATTGGGGAGTCAGAATATTAAACTGATTTTTGGAAGTGGGCGGGTGTCCGAAGCTTGCTTCGGCCCTGTCGAGGGTCGGCTCGATACTGCAGTACCGTCGGGCGTGGCCCAATTAACGCTTTAATAAACGCAGTACCCCACTTCCTTTTCAAAAATATTCTGTCTTCTCCAAAAAATTTTAGTGCGAAATTCAAATTTTAATATTTTCAAACTTTTAAATTTTCGCGCCGTGGAGTGAGTGATCAGTGAACTTGTGTGATATGTGCCTAGTGACAGTGCAGTGAGATGGTGGCTCCCTAAGTTGGATTACGACCCGGGCTGGCTTCATGGAGACAAGGTTTGTGGCAACTTACTATATTCTTACTCTTGCTATCCCCAGCGGGTTGTATTGGGGATAGGGATTGGCGTTCTCCTGGGCGTCCAATCACTACCTCGCTCCGCTGCGAGTCCTGTCACCATAACCTATAAGAGGCCCCGGCTTCGGTGGGGGTTGCGACGTCACCAGATTCGTCTGGTGACTTAGCTCTTCGCCGTTGCTGCTGCCTCCCCGTCTTCAAGAATTTATATATCTGTCGGCGGGATCCTTCCGTCAGCACGTCCGAGCGCGTCGGCGGTCATGAGTCGACTGACGTTTGCCATGGCCGGCGAAAGCGGCGGTCGTGATGCGCCATCTCGAGTGTCGTGGCTGAAACTGTTAGCGAAATCTGACAGTGGCAGTTCGCGGCGCTCGGGGTTCCTCCCCCTAGGGCGCCACACTTCTAGTGACGTCCTGGGGATATCCTACTATCGCTTTCTGCTTCAGCTTTCTCTCCAGCCTATCGCTTTCACCCGCTTTACTTGTCCTGCTTGTACTATCTCCCCATCTTCACTACTTCTGATTTTCTTCTACCGCTGCTTTCCTTGTTGAATTGGGGCTGGCCCGGGCGTAACTTCTGTGATATTTATCGAGTCATTTTAGAAAAAATTATTTATCTATTCTTTATTATAATTATTTTTCTATTTATATTTCTATTTTCTTTTCTTTTCTATTTATTTATTCATTGAGCCACCATCTCCTGCGAGCCATAGGGCGAGGAGCATTTAGTTTTTTTAATTTAAATTATAGAATAAATAGTTAAGTTTTAATCTGTTTCCTGGTGCCGTTTTAATTTATTTTCATTTTAACCTTTTTACTTCCGCGTAATTTATTATTCCGTTTAGTCGTAAGTTTTAATCGCGTTCGGGCCATCTACACCCCTAGATTTTATTTTTATTTTACAGCTATTTTTAGCATTGTTTTTATTTCCATTATTTTTACTGCTTGTTTTTCTGTTCAATTTTACTTCGTGTCCGCCGTCTTAATTTATTTGTCCAAGTCCCTAATTTATTCGTGTCGCCTGTAATTTATTGGATTTTATTTCGTTTTAATTTGCGTACTAGGAGATAGGTTTTAACTTCGCTGTTTGTTTATTAGTTAAGTTAGTTGCGTGCGAAAAAGTCCGACAATGGCGCAGTCGCAACGGGCCTCCCAAGAAGCGCCATTATTAGTAGAAATTGTTTTCCCTCACACGTCCGAACACTTCCCCTGCCCAGCCTGCTATACGGGCACTAAGATTGGGGGCAGGGCGCTGGCGCGGTACGACCGCCACGCGGACCTTGCGAAACATCTTAGAAAACACCACCCCGGCCATATAATAACATATAAGTGCGGAGAGTGCGCCTTCACCGGATCGGGGTTTTACCCCCTGAAAGTGGTGAAGGCGCACCACGCCAAAATTCACTCCGCGGGCCCCACAACATCGGGGCCAACGGCCGGGGTGAACGGTTCGCGTGGCGCGAGTACCAGGGGGGCCCAAACTGCGCGTGCGACTGCGGCCACCCGGGGGAGACTCGCGCAAACTAGACCAGCGACGACGACTACGGCGGCGGCCGTCCCGGTGACCTTAACAAGAGAGTCGCCGCCATGTCCACCACAACCATCGGCAGCGGCGACAATCCCGCCCTTGCCACGGCCCAACAGGGCCGCCCTGGCATCCACAACGAGAGCAGCAGCAACAACGACAACAGCAGCACCCGCTACCGTGGCGCCCGCCACAACAACACTGAGTGCCGGGCCTAGCACCGCAAGGAGAAGTGATCCACCGGCGGCGGGGAGAAAGTCAAAGTCTCCCCGCCAGGCCCCGCAGCCCATCCAAGCGGGGCCCAACGCAAGGGCTCGACGGGCGTCGAGCGTGCCGGTGGATGTCCGGCCGACCACCAGCCGGACCACATCGAGGAGGACTGCGGTGTCGAAGCCCGGCACAGCAACATCGAGGAAGACCCCGGCTAGCACCTCCTCAACGAACATCAAAGAGCCCTCGCAGCCGGGGTCCAGGACGAGGACGGCGGCAACGACCACCTACGCCGCCGGCACGGCGGGCGTCACTATCCCGTCGCAGGCGACAGTGGAAGCCACGGCAGCACGCAGGGGGCTGCGGCCGGCATCGAGGGCCTCCTCAATACCACCAGAGGAGACAACTATCCGCCGCAGCCCCCCATCGGGGGATGGCCGGGACCCCACAAACTCACTCATTACCATTGCAGAAGAACCGAGGGTCCCGGTCTGCGGGCTGCCAAACCCCCCGTCTATGCCTGCGACGATGACGACGACCACCGTTACAACCACCACGTCGGGAGGACCAATTATGTCCTCCCAAATACAAGGGGGAGGAGGAAGGCTCAGCTTTACTCCATCCATGGCACCTTACCTCCCCCCCATGGTGGTCGTCGAGGTAGCGGGGCCATCCGGACCACCCAGGGCGGCCCCACCACCACCAAGGCATCCACCATCACCGCCACCGCCGCTGCCGTCACCGCCACCATCATCTCCGGAGAGCAGCGGCGAGCCGTGGCAGGGGCGCAGAAGACGGAGGGCCCGCATTTCCAGCAGCAGCGGGTCGGAGTCACCGGGCGAGTCGTCGCCGCCCACGAACATTGCGCCGCGGCCCCTACCTTTAAGATCTCCCGATGAGAGCCGCGGCAACGTCGTAACGCCGACCTCCCGACGTAGCGCCGGGATCGATACTGGGGCGCCATTAGTCAATGCCCAAAGTTCAATTAGTAATAATAGATTTAGTATTTTAATGTTGGACGGTACTGCCAACAATAGTAATAACAATAGCAATAATATAAACAACCTTTCTTCTCCTCACATCATCGGAGCACCCGGGGCGTGTTCGACTGCGGAGCGTCGTCGTCGGAGCGCGAATTTAAGGGCGGGTGGGTCTTCTCCGTTTGCATCTTTTAGGGGTGGGCGCGAGGGTCGGCGGGATTCGAGGCGGAGCGGATCCGGATCCGGTGCAGGAGGTGGGACGTCGGTCCCCGCGGGGCGGGCGGCCGCCCCTGCGAGCGTCGTTATTAGTAACGAGTCGTTCGCCATTCCCCGCCGTGCGCCGGCCCCGGTGCGGCGGCCCCCGACGGCTTCCGGTCGGGTCCCCCGTCCGCGGAGTACTGCTCAGCCTACCGCTGGCAGTACCCTGCCGGACGAAAGGGAGTGCCTGATCGGAATGGCGGAAGGGGTCGTTTGCTTAGAGGAATTGGAGGATGCCGCCACTCTTGTGACGGCATTCTTCAAGGAATCCACGGGGACGACGCGCGGCGGGGTGAGCGGCGGAAGGCCGGGCCGTGGTGGGGGGCGCGGGGGTCAGAGACCCGGGCCTACCGGGCGTGGTTTGGGGGGTCACCGCGATGGCCAGCAGCAACAACAACCGCTGCAAAATAACGATCAGCCGTGGCGGGCCCTTTCAGGAGGAAGAGACCGGGTGAGGGAGGCAACTAGGATCCAACGCCTATTCCGAGCCAACCGGCGGCGCGCGATCCAAGAGGTGCTTCAGGGCCCCTCCCAGCACTGTGAAGTGCCTCGGGAGCGGGTCAGGGAGCACTTCGAGGAAATGTACGCGCCGTCGGCGCCACTCGGGAGGCGGCCTCCCCCACCTCTGCATGGAGCTCCAGACGAGGTGAGCACCGAGGGTCTGGTTCGGCCCTTCGGAGTGAGTGAGGTAGACCGGCGGATCCGGCGGACGTCAAACTCCGCGCCTGGACCCGACGGCCTGACTTACAAGGACCTCCGGAAGGCTGACCCGGACTGTCGGCTGCTCACTGCACTGTTTAATGCCTGTCGCCGTCTGGAGTCGGTCCCTGAGTCCTGGAAGACGTCCAATACGGTGTTGATACACAAGAAAGGCGATCGCGACGACCTTTCGAACTGGCGTCCGCTGGCCTTAGGGGACACGACTCCCAAGCTTTTCGCTGCGGTTCTGGCTGACCGTTTGCTCGGGTGGGCGACACTGAATAAAAGAATCAGTCCAGCACAGAAGGGCTTCCTGCCGTGCGAGGGGTGCTATGAGCATAACTTCGTGCTGCAGGAGGTCCTTAACGACGCTCGTAGGGGGGGCCGTCAGGTGGTGGTGGCGTGGTTGGATCTTACCAACGCGTTTGGTTCGGTCCCCCACGCTTCCATCTACCGTGCCTTGGCGGAGGCCGGAGTTCCCCTCGCTCTCCAAAATATCGTGGAGAGCATGTATGACGGCTGCACCACCCGGGTTCGCACCGCCGAAGGATTCACCGACCCAATAAAAATATCATCGGGGGTTAAGCAAGGGTGTCCGATGAGCCCTGTGGTGTTTAACCTTGCTGAGGAGCCAATCCTTCGGGCTGCGGCCTCCAGTGAAGCAGGTTATACGCTGCATGGCCATCGGCACAATATTTTAGCATATGCCGACGACCTCGCTCTGATTGCGGACTCCACCGAGGGGATGCAGGATCTTTTAAAAAGGGTGGAGGCTGCGGCGGGTGGGATTGGACTTAGGTTCAACCCTGCGAAGTGCGCTACATTGCACCACAACGGTAGAGGCACTCGCAGGGTGATTCCCACCCGCTTCACCCTCCAGGGAATAGAGTTAAGGTCCCTGGCAGCAGGCGAGCCTTATGAGCACCTCGGCGTGCCCACCGGCTTCCAAGTCAGACAAACGCCTCTCTTGACTGTAGAAGAGCTTCTCCGCGATCTCCACGCCATCGACGCCTCGCTCCTCGCCCCTTGGCAGAAGGCTGAGTCGGTGGCAACATTTTTGTTGCCCCGCCTCGACTTCTTGCTGAGGGGAGCCCACGTGGAGAAAGGTCCCCTAAAGGCGGCCGACCTAGTCATTCGCAAAATGGCGAAGTCCTGGCTGCATCTGCCGCAGCGAGCCAGCGCGGAGGTAGTCTACCTCCCTCCCACCCGGGGGGGCTGTGGACTGCTTCCGCTTGCGGACATGGCCGACGTCCTCACGATCTCGCACGCCTACCGCCTTTTGACGGTGGACGACGAGGTCGTGCGGACGTTGGCCTGGACATCGCTGCGTGCGGCTGTAGCTAGGAAGGTCGGCCGCACCGTATCGAACGATGACATCGCGAACTACCTCTCCGGTTCGCTGGAGGGGGAGTTCGCACGCGACGGGGGGGACATTTCTTCGTTGTGGTCGAGGACGAGAAACGCGGGCCGGAGATCTGCGGAGAAGCTGGGCCTAAAATGGAAGTATTCCGAGGCAAAGGGGGAGCTGGTGGTCACAATGAGGGGCTCTATGGAGAGGGAGACGACGGTCGGTCCTGACGCACGCTGTCAAATTATCCGCCGTCTGCGGCAGGCGGTGGCAGAATTCTACCATCTTCGCCTTCAAAGGAAGCCAGACCAGGGGAAGGTGTTCCGGGTGTCGTCGCGGACGGGAGTGTCAAACCACTTCCTCCGCGGCGGCAACTTTACCCGCTTCGCTGAATGGCGCTTTGTCCACCGCGCTCGCCTGGATGTCCTCCCCCTTAACGGGGCGAGGCGCTGGGGAGACGGTGACAAGCGTTGCCGGCTTTGCGGGGAGGGCCTGGAATCCCTTCCCCACGTCCTGTGCCACTGCCGGCCGCACTCGGCGGCCTGGCAGCTGCGTCATGACGCCGTCGTCAACCGTATCGCTAAGGCTTGTCGACTCCCGGGGACCCGTAGAGTCAACAAGAGAGTCGAGGGTGTCGAGGGCGATCTAGGGGCTCTCAGACCTGACATTGTGGTCAGGCATGAGCCCTCAAAGAGCATCGTCATCGTGGACGTGACCGTGCCATTTGAAAATACCTACACCGCCTTCGAGGAGGCCAGGGCGCGCAAAATACATAAGTACAAGCCCCTGGCCGACGCGCTGCACGGTCACGGATACAAAGTGGCGGTGCTCGCGATCGTCGTCGGGGCCCTCGGCTCATGGGATCCGGCCAATGAGGCGGTGCTGGGCCTGCTTAGGGTTTCACCACGCTATGCGGGCCTTATGCGACGCCTCATTGTGTCGGAGACCATCCGGTGGAGCCGCGATATTTACGTCGAGCACGTATCGGGTGTACGGCAGTACCGTCCAGCGGGCGCCTCTGGGTCGGAACCGGGGCAAGGGGTCGGCCCTCCCCCGGGCGAGTCGGACATAGGTTAAGTGTCTAGTCCTTCCTTGTTCGACGCGGGGCAGCGTCCGCCAACGACTGATAAATTATATGAAACTGTGATAAAGGCGGCGCTGCCCCATTGTGACCTATTTATATAGCATACTTAATTTCTGACCCAGGGCCAGTACTGGCCCTAGTATTTATTAAAACCTAGAACACTGTCTGACAGAGGGCCAGTACTGGCCCTATATTTTATTAAAAACAATTATCATTGTTATTCTCGAGCGAGCGAGGGTCCAGGGTCCGGCATTTTTACACACTTACACCCAGCAAACACAAATCAATGGCGTGGCCGGACCCTGGGATCCTGAAATTGTTAAAAACTTTATTATATTAGCCCTCGCCAAAAAAGGCGCAGAATGTTGTATACTTGCACCCCCGGGCTCCGCCCGGGGGAACATAGTTTGAAATAAAAGCCTTTTTATCTGTTCTTATCAGCTTAATATCTGATACACTCCCCATTGGGGAGTCAGAATATTAAACTGATTTTTGGAAGTGGGCGGGTGTCCGAAGCTTGCTTCGGCCCTGTCGAGGGTCGGCTCGATACTGCAGTACCGTCGGGCGTGGCCCAATTAACGCATTCAAAAGCAGTACCCCACTTCCCAGATATATTCTGGCTTCCCAAAAATTCGCAGCGCGAGTTTCAAAATTCGAAAATTTTCAAAAACTTTAAATTTCGCGCGTGGAGTGGAAGTTGGATTACGTCCCGGGCTGGCTGCATGGAGACAAGGTTTGTGGCAACTTACTATATTTTTACTCTTGCTATCCCCAGCGGGTTGTATTGGGGATAGGGATTGGCGTTCTCCTGGGCGTCCAATCACTACCTCGCTCCGCTGCGAGTCCTGTCACCATAACCTGTAAGAGGCCCCGGCTTCGGTGGGGGTTGCGACGTCACCAGATTCGTCTGGTGACTTAGCTCTTCGCCGTTGCTGCTGCCTCCCCGTTTTCAGAATTTATATATCTGTCGGCGGGATCCTTCCGTCAGCACGTCCGAGCGCGTCGGCGGTCATGAGTCGACTAACGTTTGCCATGGCCGGCGAAAGCGGCGGTCGTGATGCGCCATCTCGAGTGTCGTGGCTGAAGCTGTTAGCGAAATCTGACAGTGGCAGTTCGCGGCGCTCGGGGTTCCTCCCCCTAGGGCGCCACACTTCTAGTGACGTCCTGGGGACATCCTACTATCGCTTTCTGCTTCAGCTTTCTCTCCAGCCTATCGCTTTCACCCGCTTTACTTGTCCTGCTTGTACTATCTCCCAAACTTTAATTCTTCACTACTTCTTCTACTGCTGCTTACCTTGTGGAATTGGGGCTGGCCCGGGCGTAACTTCTGTGATATTATTCGAGTCATTTTAGAAAAAAGGATTTATTTATTCTTTATTATAATTATTTTTCTATTTCTTATTTTTCTTCCTTTCTTTGTATTTATTTTTATTCATTGAGCCACCATCTCCTGCGAGCCATAGGGCGGGGAGCATATAGATTTTAAGTCAAATTATAAAATAGATAGTCGGGTTTTAATCTGTTTCCTAGTGCCGTCTTAATTTATTTTCATTTTAACGTTTTTACTCCCGCGTAATTTATTTCGTTTAGCCGTAAGTTTTAATCGCGTCCGGGCCATTTACACCCCTATATTTTATTTTTACTTCTTTTATTTTACTGTTATTTTTAGCGTTTTATTTATTTTTACTATCTGTGTTTATTTTAATTTCGTGTCGGTTATCTCGTGATTAATTTATTTGTTCCGGTCCCTAAACTATTCGTGTCCGCGTCTATTTCCGTGTATTATATAGCTTAAATTTTACTCCGAGCACTAGGATATAGGTTTTAACTTGATTGTCTGTTTATTAGTTAGTTTAATTTAACTCCGCGTACGTCCGACAATGGCGCAGTCGCAGCGGGCCTCCCAAGAGGCGCCATTACAAGTCGATATAGTTTTTCCCTTCCCCGACCACTTTTCTTGCCCCGAATGTTATCTTGGTAATGGTCGGGGCATGGCGAGGGGGCAGGCGCGGTACGAGCGTCACACGGACCTCGTAAAACATTGTAAAAAGCTTCACCCCGGCCATATACTTAAATATAAATGCGGGGAGTGTGCCTTCATCGGCTCGGGGTGTTACCCCCTGAAGCAGGTGAAGGCGCACCACGCCAAAATGCATACTGCGGGCCCCACAACATCGGGGCCAACGGCCGGGGTCAGTGGTCCGCGTGGCGCGAGTACCAGGGGGGCTCGTGCGACGGGTGCGACTGCGGCCACCCGGGGGAGACTAACGCAGACCACCTTAGCGACGACGAGAGCGGCGGCGGCCGCCCCGGTGACAAATACAAGGGAGTCGCCGCAAAGTACACCACCATCAACGACAGCGGCGATAATCCCGCCCCTGTCACGGCCCAACAGGGCCGCTCTGGCAACAACCAGGGCAGCAGCAACAACAACAGCAGCACCCGCTACCGTGGCGCCCGCCACAGCAACGTCAGGTGCCGGGCCTAGCACCGCGAGAAGAAGCGATCCACCGGCGGCGGGGAGGAAATCAAAGTCTCCCCGCCAGGCCCCGCAGCCCACTCAAGCGGGGCCCAACACGAGAGCTCGACGGGCGTCGAGCGTGCCGGTGGAAGTCCGGCCTACCACCAGCCGGACAGCAACAACGAGGAGGACCGCGGTGTCGAAGCCCGGCACTGTAACATCAAGAAGGACCCCGGTTTGCACCTCCTCATCTACCACCACCGAGCCCTCGCAGCCGGGGTCCAGGACAAGGATGACGGCGGCAACTGCCACCTATGCCGCCGTCACGGCGGGCGTCACAATGACGTCACAGGCGATAGGGGATGCCACGGCAGCACGCAGAGGGCTGCGGCCAGCATCGAGGACGTCCTCACTGCCACCGGAGGACATGAATAGCCGCCGCAGCCCTCCTCCGAGGGACTGTCGGGGCCCCACCCTCCCATTGCTGACCATCTCGGAGGAGCCGAGGGTCCCGACTTGCGGACTGCCTGGCTCTCCGACTATGCCTGTGACGTTAACGACGACCACAGTTACAACCACCGTATCGGGAGGAATGATAATGTCCTCCCGCATCATGGGGGGAGGAGCAAGGGCGAGCTTCTCACCAACAATGCTGCCAACCCTCCCCCCCAGAGTGGTCGTCGAGGTAGCGGGGCCATCCAGGGCGGCCCCAGCATCATCACCACCACCATCACCACCACTGCCGCTGCCGTCACCTCCACCGTCATCTCCGGAGAGCAGCGGCGAGCCGTGGCAGGGGCGCAGAAGACGGAGGGCCCGCATCAACAGCAGCAGCGGGCCACAGTCACCGGGCGAGTCGTCGCCGCCTACGAACAATGCGCCGCGGCCGTTAAATATAAGATCTTCCCACGAGAGCCGCGGCAACGTCGAAACGCCGACCTCCCGACGTAGCGCCGGGGTCGATGCGGGGGCGCCATTAGTCAATGCCCAAAGTTTAAATAGCAATAATAGATTTGGTATTTTAATGTTGGACGGTACTGCCAACAATAGTAATAGTAACCATAATAATATAAATAGTTTTTCCTCCTCGCCTCACATTTTCGGAGCACCCGAGGCGTGCTCGACCGCGGAGCGGCGTCGTCGTAGCGCGATTTCAAGGGAGGGTGGGTCAATTCATTCGTTTACATCTTTTAGGGGTGGGCGCGAGGGTCGGCGGGATTCGAGGCGGAGCGGATCCGGATCCGGTGCAGGAGGCGGGACGCCGGTCCCCGCGGGGCGGGCGGCTGCCCCTGCGAGTGTCGTTAGTAGAAACGAGTCGTTCGCCATTCCCCGCCGTGCGCCGGCCCCGGTGCGGCGGCCCCCGACGACTTCCGGTCAGGTCCCCCGTCCGCGGAGTACTGCTCAGCCTACCGCTGGCAGTACCCTGCCGGACGAAAGGGAGTGCCTGATCGGAATGGCGGAAGGGGTCGTTTGCTTAGAGGAATTGGAGGATGCCGCCACTCTTGTGACGGCATTCTTCAAGGAATCCACGGGGACGACGCGCGGCGGGGTGAGCGGCGGAAGGCCGGGCCGTGGTGGGGGGCGCGGGGGTCAGAGACCCGGGCCTACCGGGCGTGGTTTGGGGGGTCACCGCGATCGCCAGCAGCAACAACAACCGCTGCAGCAAAGCGATCAGCCGTGGCGGGCCCTTTCAGGAGGAAGAGACCGGGTGAGGGAGGCAACCAGGATCCAACGCCTATTCCGAGCTAACCGGCGGCGTGCGATCCAAGAGGTGCTTCAGGGCCCCTCCCAGCACTGTGAAGTGCCTCGGGAGCGGGTCAGGGAGCACTTCGAGGAGATGTACGCGCCGTCGGCGCCACTCGGAAGGCGGCCTCCCCCACCTCTGCATGGAGCTCCAGACGAGGTGAGCACCGAGAGTCTGGTTCGGCCCTTCGGAGTGAGTGAGGTAGACCGGCGGATCCGGCGGACGTCAAACTCCGCGCCTGGACCCGACGGCCTAACTTACAAGGACCTTCGGAAGGCTGACCCGGACTGTCGGCTGCTCACTGCATTATTTAATGCTTGTCGCCGTCTGGAGTCGGTCCCTGAGTCCTGGAAGACGTCCAATACGGTGCTGATCCACAAAAAGGGCGATCGCGACGACCTCTCGAACTGGCGCCCGCTGGCTCTAGGGGATACGACTCCCAAGCTTTTCGCTGCGGTTCTGGCTGACCGTTTGCTCGGGTGGGCGACTCATAACAAACGTATTAGTCCATCACAAAAGGGCTTCCTGCCGTGCGAGGGGTGTTACGAGCACAACTTCGTACTGCAGGAGGTCCTTAGCGACGCTCGTAGGGGGGGCCGTCAGGTGGTGGTTGCGTGGTTGGATCTTACCAACGCGTTTGGTTCGGTCCCCCACGCTTCCATCTACCGTGCCTTGGCGGAGGCCGGAGTTCCCCTCGCTCTCCAGAATATCGTGGAGAGCATGTATGACGGCTGCACCACCCGGGTTCGCACTGCTGAGGGTTTCACCGACCCAATTACAATTTCTTCGGGGGTTAAACAAGGGTGTCCGATGAGCCCTGTGGTGTTTAACCTTGCTGAGGAGCCAATCCTTCGGGCTGCGGCTTCCAGTGAGGCAGGTTATACGCTGCATGGCCATCGGCACAACATTTTAGCTTACGCCGACGACCTCGCTCTGATCGCGGACTCCACCGAGGGGATGTCAGAATTATTGAAAAGGGTGGAGGCTGCGGCGGGTGGGATTGGACTTAGGTTCAACCCTGCGAAGTGCGCTACATTGCACCACAACGGTAGAGGCACTCGCAGGGTAATTCCCACCCGCTTCACCCTCCAGGGTATAGAGTTAAGGTCCCTGGCAGCAGGCGAGCCTTATGAGCACCTCGGCGTGCCCACCGGCTTCCAGGTTAAGCAAACACCTCTCTTAACGGTAGAAGAGCTTCTCCGCGATCTCCACGCCATCGACGCCTCGCTCCTCGCCCCTTGGCAGAAGGCTGAGTCGGTGGCAACATTTTTGTTGCCCCGCCTCGACTTCTTGCTGAGGGGAGCCCACGTGGAGAAGGGTCCCCTAAAGGCGGCCGACCTAGTCATTCGCAAAATGGCGAAGTCCTGGCTGCATCTGCCGCAGCGAGCCAGCGCGGAGGTAGTCTACCTCCCTCCCACCCGGGGGGGCTGTGGACTGCTTCCGCTTGCGGACATGGCCGACGTCCTCACGATCTCGCACGCCTACCGTCTTCTGACGGTGGACGACGAGGTTGTGCGGACGTTGGCCTGGACATCGCTGCGCGCGGCTGTAGCTAGGAAGGTCGGCCGCGCCGTATCGAATGACGACATTGCGAACTACCTCTCCGGTTCGCTGGAGGGGGAGTTCACACGCGACGGGGGGGATATTTCTTCACTGTGGTCGAGGACGAGAAACGCGGGCCGGAGATCTGCGGAGAAGCTGGGGCTCAAGTGGAAATATTCCGAGGCAAAAGGGGAGCTGGTGGTCACGATGAGGGGCTCTATGGAGAGGGAGACGACGGTTGGTCCTGACGCACGCGGTCAGATTATCCGCCGTCTGCGGCAGGCGGTGGCCGAATTTTACCATCTACGACTCCAGAGAAAGCCGGACCAGGGGAAGGTATTTCGGGTGTCGTCACGCATGGGAGTGTCAAACCACTTCCTGCGTGGCGGCAACTTCACCCGCTTCGCTGATTGGCGCTTTGTCCACCGCGCTCGCCTGGATGTCCTCCCCCTTAACGGGGCGAGGCGCTGGGGAGACGGTGACAGGCGTTGCCGGCTTTGCGGGGAGGGCCTGGAATCCCTTCCCCACGTCCTGTGCCACTGCCGGCCGCACTCGGCGGCCTGGCAGCTGCGTCATGACGCCGTCGTCGACCGAATCGCTAAGGCTTGTCGACTCCCGGGGACCTGTAGAGTCAATAGGCGAGTCGAGGGTGTCGAGGGCGATCTGGGGGCTCTCAGACCTGACATTGTGGTCAGGCATGAGCCCTCAAAGAGCATCGTCATCGTGGACGTGACCGTGCCGTTTGAAAACACCTACACCGCATTCGAGGAGGCCAGGGCGCGCAAAATACTCAAGTATAAGCCCCTGGCCGACGCGCTGCACGGTCACGGCTACAAAGTGGCGGTGCTCGCGATCGTCGTCGGTGCCCTCGGCTCATGGGATCCGGCCAATGAGGCGGTGCTGGGCCTGCTTAGAGTGTCACAACGCTATGCGGGCCTTATGCGACGCCTCATTGTGTCGGAGACCATTCGGTGGGGCCGCGATATATACGTTGAGCACGTATCGGGTGTACGGCAGTACCGTCCGGCGGGCGCCTCTGGGTTGGACCCGGAGCAAGAGGTCGGCCCTCCCCCGGGCGAGTCGGACATAGTATAAGTGTTTTCGTCCTTACCTGTTCGACAAGGGGCAGCGTCCGCCAACGACTGATAAACTATATTAAACTGTGATAAAGGCGGCGCTGCCCCATTATGACCTATTTACTTAAAAAAAAAAAAAAAAACACATTGTACCTTTGACTCAGGGCCAGTACTGGCCCTAATATTTATTATCTTTAGAAACACCGACTGACAGAGGGCCAGTACTGGCCCTATATTCTATTAAAATAATTTATATTATATACCGAGCGAGGGTCCAGGGTCCGGCAATTTTATACACTAACACACAGCAAAACACGAATCAATGGCGTGGCCGGACCCTGGTATCCAGAAATTGTTAAAACCTTTTATTATATTAGCCCTCGCCAAATAAGGCGATGAATTTGTAAATCACTGCACCCCCGGGCTTCGCCCGGGGGAACATATCTTGAATAAAGACCTTATTTATCTGTTCTTATCAGCTTAATATCTGATACACTCCCCATTGGGGAGTCAGAATATTAAACTGATTTTTGGAAGTGGGCGGGTGTCCGAAGCTTGCTTCGGCCCTGTCGAGGGTCGGCTCGATACTGCAGTACCGTCGGGCGTGGCCCAATTAACGCTTTAATAAACGCAGTACCCCACTTCCTTTTCAAAAATATTCTGTCTTCTCCAAAAAATTTTAGTGCGAAATTCAAATTTTAATATTTTCAAACTTTTAAATTTTCGCGCCGTGGAGTGAGTGATCAGTGAACTTGTGTGATATGTGCCTAGTGACAGTGCAGTGAGATGGTGGCTCCCTAAGTTGGATTACGACCCGGGCTGGCTTCATGGAGACAAGGTTTGTGGCAACTTACTATATTCTTACTCTTGCTATCCCCAGCGGGTTGTATTGGGGATAGGGATTGGCGTTCTCCTGGGCGTCCAATCACTACCTCGCTCCGCTGCGAGTCCTGTCACCATAACCTATAAGAGGCCCCGGCTTCGGTGGGGGTTGCGACGTCACCAGATTCGTCTGGTGACTTAGCTCTTCGCCGTTGCTGCTGCCTCCCCGTCTTCAAGAATTTATATATCTGTCGGCGGGATCCTTCCGTCAGCACGTCCGAGCGCGTCGGCGGTCATGAGTCGACTGACGTTTGCCATGGCCGGCGAAAGCGGCGGTCGTGATGCGCCATCTCGAGTGTCGTGGCTGAAACTGTTAGCGAAATCTGACAGTGGCAGTTCGCGGCGCTCGGGGTTCCTCCCCCTAGGGCGCCACACTTCTAGTGACGTCCTGGGGATATCCTACTATCGCTTTCTGCTTCAGCTTTCTCTCCAGCCTATCGCTTTCACCCGCTTTACTTGTCCTGCTTGTACTATCTCCCCATCTTCACTACTTCTGATTTTCTTCTACCGCTGCTTTCCTTGTTGAATTGGGGCTGGCCCGGGCGTAACTTCTGTGATATTTATCGAGTCATTTTAGAAAAAATTATTTATCTATTCTTTATTATAATTATTTTTCTATTTATATTTCTATTTTCTTTTCTTTTCTATTTATTTATTCATTGAGCCACCATCTCCTGCGAGCCATAGGGCGAGGAGCATTTAGTTTTTTTAATTTAAATTATAGAATAAATAGTTAAGTTTTAATCTGTTTCCTGGTGCCGTTTTAATTTATTTTCATTTTAACCTTTTTACTTCCGCGTAATTTATTATTCCGTTTAGTCGTAAGTTTTAATCGCGTTCGGGCCATCTACACCCCTAGATTTTATTTTTATTTTACAGCTATTTTTAGCATTGTTTTTATTTCCATTATTTTTACTGCTTGTTTTTCTGTTCAATTTTACTTCGTGTCCGCCGTCTTAATTTATTTGTCCAAGTCCCTAATTTATTCGTGTCGCCTGTAATTTATTGGATTTTATTTCGTTTTAATTTGCGTACTAGGAGATAGGTTTTAACTTCGCTGTTTGTTTATTAGTTAAGTTAGTTGCGTGCGAAAAAGTCCGACAATGGCGCAGTCGCAACGGGCCTCCCAAGAAGCGCCATTATTAGTAGAAATTGTTTTCCCTCACACGTCCGAACACTTCCCCTGCCCAGCCTGCTATACGGGCACTAAGATTGGGGGCAGGGCGCTGGCGCGGTACGACCGCCACGCGGACCTTGCGAAACATCTTAGAAAACACCACCCCGGCCATATAATAACATATAAGTGCGGAGAGTGCGCCTTCACCGGATCGGGGTTTTACCCCCTGAAAGTGGTGAAGGCGCACCACGCCAAAATTCACTCCGCGGGCCCCACAACATCGGGGCCAACGGCCGGGGTGAACGGTTCGCGTGGCGCGAGTACCAGGGGGGCCCAAACTGCGCGTGCGACTGCGGCCACCCGGGGGAGACTCGCGCAAACTAGACCAGCGACGACGACTACGGCGGCGGCCGTCCCGGTGACCTTAACAAGAGAGTCGCCGCCATGTCCACCACAACCATCGGCAGCGGCGACAATCCCGCCCTTGCCACGGCCCAACAGGGCCGCCCTGGCATCCACAACGAGAGCAGCAGCAACAACGACAACAGCAGCACCCGCTACCGTGGCGCCCGCCACAACAACACTGAGTGCCGGGCCTAGCACCGCAAGGAGAAGTGATCCACCGGCGGCGGGGAGAAAGTCAAAGTCTCCCCGCCAGGCCCCGCAGCCCATCCAAGCGGGGCCCAACGCAAGGGCTCGACGGGCGTCGAGCGTGCCGGTGGATGTCCGGCCGACCACCAGCCGGACCACATCGAGGAGGACTGCGGTGTCGAAGCCCGGCACAGCAACATCGAGGAAGACCCCGGCTAGCACCTCCTCAACGAACATCAAAGAGCCCTCGCAGCCGGGGTCCAGGACGAGGACGGCGGCAACGACCACCTACGCCGCCGGCACGGCGGGCGTCACTATCCCGTCGCAGGCGACAGTGGAAGCCACGGCAGCACGCAGGGGGCTGCGGCCGGCATCGAGGGCCTCCTCAATACCACCAGAGGAGACAACTATCCGCCGCAGCCCCCCATCGGGGGATGGCCGGGACCCCACAAACTCACTCATTACCATTGCAGAAGAACCGAGGGTCCCGGTCTGCGGGCTGCCAAACCCCCCGTCTATGCCTGCGACGATGACGACGACCACCGTTACAACCACCACGTCGGGAGGACCAATTATGTCCTCCCAAATACAAGGGGGAGGAGGAAGGCTCAGCTTTACTCCATCCATGGCACCTTACCTCCCCCCCATGGTGGTCGTCGAGGTAGCGGGGCCATCCGGACCACCCAGGGCGGCCCCACCACCACCAAGGCATCCACCATCACCGCCACCGCCGCTGCCGTCACCGCCACCATCATCTCCGGAGAGCAGCGGCGAGCCGTGGCAGGGGCGCAGAAGACGGAGGGCCCGCATTTCCAGCAGCAGCGGGTCGGAGTCACCGGGCGAGTCGTCGCCGCCCACGAACATTGCGCCGCGGCCCCTACCTTTAAGATCTCCCGATGAGAGCCGCGGCAACGTCGTAACGCCGACCTCCCGACGTAGCGCCGGGATCGATACTGGGGCGCCATTAGTCAATGCCCAAAGTTCAATTAGTAATAATAGATTTAGTATTTTAATGTTGGACGGTACTGCCAACAATAGTAATAACAATAGCAATAATATAAACAACCTTTCTTCTCCTCACATCATCGGAGCACCCGGGGCGTGTTCGACTGCGGAGCGTCGTCGTCGGAGCGCGAATTTAAGGGCGGGTGGGTCTTCTCCGTTTGCATCTTTTAGGGGTGGGCGCGAGGGTCGGCGGGATTCGAGGCGGAGCGGATCCGGATCCGGTGCAGGAGGTGGGACGTCGGTCCCCGCGGGGCGGGCGGCCGCCCCTGCGAGCGTCGTTATTAGTAACGAGTCGTTCGCCATTCCCCGCCGTGCGCCGGCCCCGGTGCGGCGGCCCCCGACGGCTTCCGGTCGGGTCCCCCGTCCGCGGAGTACTGCTCAGCCTACCGCTGGCAGTACCCTGCCGGACGAAAGGGAGTGCCTGATCGGAATGGCGGAAGGGGTCGTTTGCTTAGAGGAATTGGAGGATGCCGCCACTCTTGTGACGGCATTCTTCAAGGAATCCACGGGGACGACGCGCGGCGGGGTGAGCGGCGGAAGGCCGGGCCGTGGTGGGGGGCGCGGGGGTCAGAGACCCGGGCCTACCGGGCGTGGTTTGGGGGGTCACCGCGATGGCCAGCAGCAACAACAACCGCTGCAAAATAACGATCAGCCGTGGCGGGCCCTTTCAGGAGGAAGAGACCGGGTGAGGGAGGCAACTAGGATCCAACGCCTATTCCGAGCCAACCGGCGGCGCGCGATCCAAGAGGTGCTTCAGGGCCCCTCCCAGCACTGTGAAGTGCCTCGGGAGCGGGTCAGGGAGCACTTCGAGGAAATGTACGCGCCGTCGGCGCCACTCGGGAGGCGGCCTCCCCCACCTCTGCATGGAGCTCCAGACGAGGTGAGCACCGAGGGTCTGGTTCGGCCCTTCGGAGTGAGTGAGGTAGACCGGCGGATCCGGCGGACGTCAAACTCCGCGCCTGGACCCGACGGCCTGACTTACAAGGACCTCCGGAAAGCTGACCCGGACTGTCGGCTGCTCACTGCACTGTTTAATGCCTGTCGCCGTCTGGAGTCGGTCCCTGAGTCCTGGAAGACGTCCAATACGGTGTTGATACACAAGAAAGGCGATCGCGACGACCTTTCGAACTGGCGTCCGCTGGCCTTAGGGGACACGACTCCCAAGCTTTTCGCTGCGGTTCTGGCTGACCGTTTGCTCGGGTGGGCGACTCTGAATAAAAGAATCAGTCCAGCACAGAAGGGCTTCCTGCCGTGCGAGGGGTGCTATGAGCATAACTTCGTGCTGCAGGAGGTCCTTAACGACGCTCGTAGGGGGGGCCGTCAGGTGGTGGTGGCGTGGTTGGATCTTACCAACGCGTTTGGTTCGGTCCCCCACGCTTCCATCTACCGTGCCTTGGCGGAGGCCGGAGTTCCCCTCGCTCTCCAAAATATCGTGGAGAGCATGTATGACGGCTGCACCACCCGGGTTCGCACCGCCGAAGGATTCACCGACCCAATAAAAATATCATCGGGGGTTAAGCAAGGGTGTCCGATGAGCCCTGTGGTGTTTAACCTTGCTGAGGAGCCAATCCTTCGGGCTGCGGCCTCCAGTGAAGCAGGTTATACGCTGCATGGCCATCGGCACAATATTTTAGCATATGCCGACGACCTCGCTCTGATTGCGGACTCCACCGAGGGGATGCAGGATCTTTTAAAAAGGGTGGAGGCTGCGGCGGGTGGGATTGGACTTAGGTTCAACCCTGCGAAGTGCGCTACATTGCACCACAACGGTAGAGGCACTCGCAGGGTGATTCCCACCCGCTTCACCCTCCAGGGAATAGAGTTAAGGTCCCTGGCAGCAGGCGAGCCTTATGAGCACCTCGGCGTGCCCACCGGCTTCCAAGTCAGACAAACGCCTCTCTTGACTGTAGAAGAGCTTCTCCGCGATCTCCACGCCATCGACGCCTCGCTCCTCGCCCCTTGGCAGAAGGCTGAGTCGGTGGCAACATTTTTGTTGCCCCGCCTCGACTTCTTGCTGAGGGGAGCCCACGTGGAGAAAGGTCCCCTAAAGGCGGCCGACCTAGTCATTCGCAAAATGGCGAAGTCCTGGCTGCATCTGCCGCAGCGAGCCAGCGCGGAGGTAGTCTACCTCCCTCCCACCCGGGGGGGCTGTGGACTGCTTCCGCTTGCGGACATGGCCGACGTCCTCACGATCTCGCACGCCTACCGCCTTTTGACGGTGGACGACGAGGTCGTGCGGACGTTGGCCTGGACATCGCTGCGTGCGGCTGTAGCTAGGAAGGTCGGCCGCACCGTATCGAACGATGACATCGCGAACTACCTCTCCGGTTCGCTGGAGGGGGAGTTCGCACGCGACGGGGGGGACATTTCTTCGTTGTGGTCGAGGACGAGAAACGCGGGCCGGAGATCTGCGGAGAAGCTGGGCCTAAAATGGAAGTATTCCGAGGCAAAGGGGGAGCTGGTGGTCACAATGAGGGGCTCTATGGAGAGGGAGACGACGGTCGGTCCTGACGCACGCTGTCAAATTATCCGCCGTCTGCGGCAGGCGGTGGCAGAATTCTACCATCTTCGCCTTCAAAGGAAGCCAGACCAGGGGAAGGTGTTCCGGGTGTCGTCGCGGACGGGAGTGTCAAACCACTTCCTCCGCGGCGGCAACTTTACCCGCTTCGCTGAATGGCGCTTTGTCCACCGCGCTCGCCTGGATGTCCTCCCCCTTAACGGGGCGAGGCGCTGGGGAGACGGTGACAAGCGTTGCCGGCTTTGCGGGGAGGGCCTGGAATCCCTTCCCCACGTCCTGTGCCACTGCCGGCCGCACTCGGCGGCCTGGCAGCTGCGTCATGACGCCGTCGTCAACCGTATCGCTAAGGCTTGTCGACTCCCGGGGACCCGTAGAGTCAACAAGAGAGTCGAGGGTGTCGAGGGCGATCTAGGGGCTCTCAGACCTGACATTGTGGTCAGGCATGAGCCCTCAAAGAGCATCGTCATCGTGGACGTGACCGTGCCATTTGAAAATACCTACACCGCCTTCGAGGAGGCCAGGGCGCGCAAAATACATAAGTACAAGCCCCTGGCCGACGCGCTGCACGGTCACGGATACAAAGTGGCGGTGCTCGCGATCGTCGTCGGGGCCCTCGGCTCATGGGATCCGGCCAATGAGGCGGTGCTGGGCCTGCTTAGGGTTTCACCACGCTATGCGGGCCTTATGCGACGCCTCATTGTGTCGGAGACCATCCGGTGGAGCCGCGATATTTACGTCGAGCACGTATCGGGTGTACGGCAGTACCGTCCAGCGGGCGCCTCTGGGTCGGAACCGGGGCAAGGGGTCGGCCCTCCCCCGGGCGAGTCGGACATAGGTTAAGTGTCTAGTCCTTCCTTGTTCGACGCGGGGCAGCGTCCGCCAACGACTGATAAATTATATGAAACTGTGATAAAGGCGGCGCTGCCCCATTGTGACCTATTTATATAGCATACTTAATTTCTGACCCAGGGCCAGTACTGGCCCTAGTATTTATTAAAACCTAGAACACTGTCTGACAGAGGGCCAGTACTGGCCCTATATTTTATTAAAAACAATTATCATTGTTATTCTCGAGCGAGCGAGGGTCCAGGGTCCGGCATTTTTACACACTTACACCCAGCAAACACAAATCAATGGCGTGGCCGGACCCTGGGATCCTGAAATTGTTAAAAACTTTATTATATTAGCCCTCGCCAAAAAAGGCGCAGAATGTTGTATACTTGCACCCCCGGGCTCCGCCCGGGGGAACATAGTTTGAAATAAAAGCCTTTTTATCTGTTCTTATCAGCTTAATATCTGATACACTCCCCATTGGGGAGTCAGAATATTAAACTGATTTTTGGAAGTGGGCGGGTGTCCGAAGCTTGCTTCGGCCCTGTCGAGGGTCGGCTCGATACTGCAGTACCGTCGGGCGTGGCCCAATTAACGCATTCAAAAGCAGTACCCCACTTCCCAGATATATTCTGGCTTCCCAAAAATTCGCAGCGCGAGTTTCAAAATTCGAAAATTTTCAAAAACTTTAAATTTCGCGCGTGGAGTGGAAGTTGGATTACGTCCCGGGCTGGCTGCATGGAGACAAGGTTTGTGGCAACTTACTATATTTTTACTCTTGCTATCCCCAGCGGGTTGTATTGGGGATAGGGATTGGCGTTCTCCTGGGCGTCCAATCACTACCTCGCTCCGCTGCGAGTCCTGTCACCATAACCTGTAAGAGGCCCCGGCTTCGGTGGGGGTTGCGACGTCACCAGATTCGTCTGGTGACTTAGCTCTTCGCCGTTGCTGCTGCCTCCCCGTTTTCAGAATTTATATATCTGTCGGCGGGATCCTTCCGTCAGCACGTCCGAGCGCGTCGGCGGTCATGAGTCGACTAACGTTTGCCATGGCCGGCGAAAGCGGCGGTCGTGATGTGCCATCTCGAGTGTCGTGGCTGAAGCTGTTAGCGAAATCTGACAGTGGCAGTTCGCGGCGCTCGGGGTTCCTCCCCCTAGGGCGCCACACTTCTAGTGACGTCCTGGGGACATCCTACTATCGCTTTCTGCTTCAGCTTTCTCTCCAGCCTATCGCTTTCACCCGCTTTACTTGTCCTGCTTGTACTATCTCCCAAACTTTAATTCTTCACTACTTCTTCTACTGCTGCTTACCTTGTGGAATTGGGGCTGGCCCGGGCGTAACTTCTGTGATATTATTCGAGTCATTTTAGAAAAAAGGATTTATTTATTCTTTATTATAATTATTTTTCTATTTCTTATTTTTCTTCCTTTCTTTGTATTTATTTTTATTCATTGAGCCACCATCTCCTGCGAGCCATAGGGCGGGGAGCATATAGATTTTAAGTCAAATTATAAAATAGATAGTCGGGTTTTAATCTGTTTCCTAGTGCCGTCTTAATTTATTTTCATTTTAACGTTTTTACTCCCGCGTAATTTATTTCGTTTAGCCGTAAGTTTTAATCGCGTCCGGGCCATTTACACCCCTATATTTTATTTTTACTTCTTTTATTTTACTGTTATTTTTAGCGTTTTATTTATTTTTACTATCTGTGTTTATTTTAATTTCGTGTCGGTTATCTCGTGATTAATTTATTTGTTCCGGTCCCTAAATTATTCGTGTCCGCGTCTATTTCCGTGTATTATATAGCTTAAATTTTACTCCGAGCACTAGGATATAGGTTTTAACTTGATTGTCTGTTTATTAGTTAGTTTAATTTAACTCCGCGTACGTCCGACAATGGCGCAGTCGCAGCGGGCCTCCCAAGAGGCGCCATTACAAGTCGATATAGTTTTTCCCTTCCCCGACCACTTTTCTTGCCCCGAATGTTATCTTGGTAATGGTCGGGGCATGGCGAGGGGGCAGGCGCGGTACGAGCGTCACACGGACCTCGTAAAACATTGTAAAAAGCTTCACCCCGGCCATATACTTAAATATAAATGCGGGGAGTGTGCCTTCATCGGCTCGGGGTGTTACCCCCTGAAGCAGGTGAAGGCGCACCACGCCAAAATGCATACTGCGGGCCCCACAACATCGGGGCCAACGGCCGGGGTCAGTGGTCCGCGTGGCGCGAGTACCAGGGGGGCTCGTGCGACGGGTGCGACTGCGGCCACCCGGGGGAGACTAACGCAGACCACCTTAGCGACGACGAGAGCGGCGGCGGCCGCCCCGGTGACAAATACAAGGGAGTCGCCGCAAAGTACACCACCATCAACGACAGCGGCGATAATCCCGCCCCTGTCACGGCCCAACAGGGCCGCTCTGGCAACAACCAGGGCAGCAGCAACAACAACAGCAGCACCCGCTACCGTGGCGCCCGCCACAGCAACGTCAGGTGCCGGGCCTAGCACCGCGAGAAGAAGCGATCCACCGGCGGCGGGGAGGAAATCAAAGTCTCCCCGCCAGGCCCCGCAGCCCACTCAAGCGGGGGCCAACACGAGAGCTCGACGGGCGTCGAGCGTGCCGGTGGAAGTCCGGCCTACCACCAGCCGGACAGCAACAACGAGGAGGACCGCGGTGTCGAAGCCCGGCACTGTAACATCAAGAAGGACCCCGGTTTGCACCTCCTCATCTACCACCACCGAGCCCTCGCAGCCGGGGTCCAGGACAAGGATGACGGCGGCAACTGCCACCTATGCCGCCGTCACGGCGGGCGTCACAATGACGTCACAGGCGATAGGGGATGCCACGGCAGCACGCAGAGGGCTGCGGCCAGCATCGAGGGCGTCCTCACTGCCACCGGAGGACATGAATAGCCGCCGCAGCCCTCCTCCGAGGGACTGTCGGGGCCCCACCCTCCCATTGCTGACCATCTCGGAGGAGCCGAGGGTCCCGACTTGCGGACTGCCTGGCTCTCCGACTATGCCTGTGACGTTAACGACGACCACAGTTACAACCACCGTATCGGGAGGAATGATAATGTCCTCCCGCATCATGGGGGGAGGAGCAAGGGCGAGCTTCTCACCAACAATGCTGCCAACCCTCCCCCCCAGAGTGGTCGTCGAGGTAGCGGGGCCATCCAGGGCGGCCCCAGCATCATCACCACCACCATCACCACCACTGCCGCTGCCGTCACCTCCACCGTCATCTCCGGAGAGCAGCGGCGAGCCGTGGCAGGGGCGCAGAAGACGGAGGGCCCGCATCAACAGCAGCAGCGGGCCACAGTCACCGGGCGAGTCGTCGCCGCCTACGAACAATGCGCCGCGGCCGTTAAATATAAGATCTTCCCACGAGAGCCGCGGCAACGTCGAAACGCCGACCTCCCGACGTAGCGCCGGGGTCGATGCGGGGGCGCCATTAGTCAATGCCCAAAGTTTAAATAGCAATAATAGATTTGGTATTTTAATGTTGGACGGTACTGCCAACAATAGTAATAGTAACCATAATAATATAAATAGTTTTTCCTCCTCGCCTCACATTTTCGGAGCACCCGAGGCGTGCTCGACCGCGGAGCGGCGTCGTCGTAGCGCGATTTCAAGGGAGGGTGGGTCAATTCATTCGTTTACATCTTTTAGGGGTGGGCGCGAGGGTCGGCGGGATTCGAGGCGGAGCGGATCCGGATCCGGTGCAGGAGGCGGGACGCCGGTCCCCGCGGGGCGGGCGGCTGCCCCTGCGAGTGTCGTTAGTAGAAACGAGTCGTTCGCCATTCCCCGCCGTGCGCCGGCCCCGGTGCGGCGGCCCCCGACGACTTCCGGTCGGGTCCCCCGTCCGCGGAGTACTGCTCAGCCTACCGCTGGCAGTACCCTGCCGGACGAAAGGGAGTGCCTGATCGGAATGGCGGAAGGGGTCGTTTGCTTAGAGGAATTGGAGGATGCCGCCACTCTTGTGACGGCATTCTTCAAGGAATCCACGGGGACGACGCGCGGCGGGGTGAGCGGCGGAAGGCCGGGCCGTGGTGGGGGGCGCGGGGGTCAGAGACCCGGGCCTACCGGGCGTGGTTTGGGGGGTCACCGCGATCGCCAGCAGCAACAACAACCGCTGCAACAAAGCGATCAGCCGTGGCGGGCCCTTTCAGGAGGAAGAGACCGGGTGAGGGAGGCAACCAGGATCCAACGCCTATTCCGAGCTAACCGGCGGCGTGCGATCCAAGAGGTGCTTCAGGGCCCCTCCCAGCACTGTGAAGTGCCTCGGGAGCGGGTCAGGGAGCACTTCGAGGAGATGTACGCGCCGTCGGCACCACTCGGAAGGCGGCCTCCCCCACCTCTGCATGGAGCTCCAGACGAGGTGAGCACCGAGAGTCTGGTTCGGCCCTTCGGAGTGAGTGAGGTAGACCGGCGGATCCGGCGGACGTCAAACTCCGCGCCTGGACCCGACGGCCTAACTTACAAGGACCTTCGGAAGGCTGACCCGGACTGTCGGTTGCTCACTGCATTGTTTAATGCCTGTCGCCGTCTGGAGTCGGTCCCTGAGTCCTGGAAGACGTCCAATACGGTGTTGATACACAAGAAAGGCGATCGCGACGACCTTTCGAACTGGCGTCCGCTGGCCTTAGGGGACACGACTCCCAAGCTTTTCGCTGCGGTTCTGGCTGACCGTTTGCTCGGGTGGGCGACTCATAATAAACGCATCAGTCCATCTCAGAAGGGCTTCCTGCCGTGCGAGGGGTGCTATGAGCACAACTTCGTGCTGCAGGAGGTCCTTAGCGACGCTCGTAGGGGGGGCCGTCAGGTGGTGGTGGCGTGGTTGGATCTTACCAACGCGTTTGGTTCGGTCCCCCACGCCTCCATCTACCGTGCCTTGGCGGAGGCCGGAGTTCCCCTCGCTCTCCAAAATATCGTGGAGAGCATGTATGACGGCTGCACCACCCGGGTTCGCACCGCTGAAGGGTCCACCGACCCAATAAAAATATCATCGGGGGTTAAGCAAGGGTGTCCGATGAGCCCTGTGGTGTTTAACCTTGCTGAGGAGCCAATCCTTCGGGCTGCGGCCTCCAGTGAAGCAGGTTATACGCTGCATGGCCATCGGCACAATATTTTAGCATATGCCGACGACCTCGCTCTGATTGCGGACTCCACCGAGGGGATGCAGGATCTTTTAAAAAGGGTGGAGGCTGCGGCGGGTGGGATTGGACTTAGGTTCAACCCTGCGAAGTGCGCTACATTGCACCAAAACGGTAGAGGCGCTCGCAGGGTAATTCCCACCCGCTTCACCCTCCAGGGTATAGAGTTAAGGTCCCTGGCAGCAGGCGAGCCTTATGAGCACCTCGGCGTGCCCACCGGCTTCCAGGTCAAACAAACGCCTCTTTTGACAGTAGAAGAGCTTCTCCGCGATCTCCATGCCATCGACGCCTCGCTCCTCGCCCCTTGGCAGAAGGCTGAGTCGGTGGCAACGTTCCTGTTGCCCCGCCTCGACTTCTTGCTGAGGGGAGCCCGCGTGGAGAAAGGTCCCCTAAAGGCGGCCGACCTAGTCATTCGCAAAATGGCGAAGTCCTGGCTGCATCTGCCGCAGCGAGCCAGCGCGGAGGTAGTCTACCTCCCTCCCACCCGGGGGGGCTGTGGACTGCTTCGGCTTGCGGACATGGCCGACGTCCTCACGGTCTCGCACGCCTACCGTCTCTTGACGGTGGACGACGAGGTTGTGCGGACGTTGGCCTGGACATCGCTGCGCGCGGCTGTAGCTAGGAAGGTCGGCCGCACCGTATCAAATGACGACATCTCGAACTACCTCTCCGGTTCGCTGGAGGGGGAGTTCGCACGCGACGGGGGGGATATTTCTTCACTGTGGTCGAGGACGAGAAACGCGGGCCGGAGATCTGCGGAGAAGCTGGGCCTTAAATGGAAATATTCCGAGGCAAAGGGGGAGCTGGTGGTCACAATGAGGGGCTCTATGGAGAGGGAGACGACGGTCGGTCCTGACGCACGCGGTCAGATCATCCGCCGTCTGCGGCAGGCGGTGGCAGAATTTTACCACCTTCGCCTACAAAGAAAGCCAGACCAGGGGAAGGTATTCCGGGTGTCGTCGCGGACGGGAGTGTCAAACCACTTCCTCCGCGGCGGCAACTTTACCCGCTTCGCTGAATGGCGCTTTGTTCACCGCGCTCGCCTGGATGTCCTCCCCCTTAACGGGGCGAGGCGCTGGGGAGACGGTGACAAGCGTTGCCGGCTTTGCGGGGAGGGCCTGGAATCCCTTCCCCACGTCCTGTGCCACTGCCGGCCGCACTCGGCGGCCTGGCAGCTGCGTCATGACGCCGTCGTCAACCGTATCGCTAAGGCTTGTCGACTCCCGGGGACCCGTAGAGTCAACAAGAGAGTCGAGGGTGTCGGGGGCGATCTAGGGGCTCTCAGACCTGACATTGTGGTCAGGCATGAGCCCTCAAAGAGCATCGTCATCGTGGACGTGACCGTGCCATTTGAAAATACCTACACCGCCTTCGAGGAGGCCAGGGCGCGCAAAATGCATAAGTATAAGCCCCTGGCCGACGCGCTGCACGGTCACGGATACAAAGTGGCGGTGCTCGCGATCGTCGTCGGGGCCCTCGGCTCATGGGATCCGGCCAATGAGGCGGTGCTGGGCCTGCTTAGGGTTTCACCACGCTATGCGGGCCTTATGCGACGCCTCATTGTGTCGGAGACCATCCGGTGGAGCCGCGATATTTACGTCGAGCACGTATCGGGTGTACGGCAGTACCGTCCAGCGGGCGCCTCTGGGTCGGAACCGGAGCAAGGGGTCGGCCCTCCCCCGGGCGAGTCGGACATAGGTTAAGTGTTTAGTCCTTCCTTGTTCGACGCGGGGCAGCGTCCGCCAACGACTGATAAATTATATTAAACTGTGATAAAGGCGGCGCTGCCCCATTTGACTTATTATACGTAAGACACTGAAACTCTGACTCAGGGCCAGTACTGGCCCTCATATTTATTAATCATAAGAACATTGTCTGACAGAGGACCAGTTCTGGCCCTATATTTTATTAAAATAATTATTATTATTTATTAACCCAGCGAGGGTCCAGGGTCCGGCATTTTACACACTGACACCCTGCCAACACAAATCAATGGCGTGGCCGGACCCTGGGATCCAGAAATTGTTAAAGAAGAACCAAAAAATTTTATTGTATTAGCCCTCGCCAAAAAGGCGTAGAATGTTGTATTTCTGCACCCCCGGGCTTCGCCCGGGGGAACATAGTCTGAAATAAAAGCCTTTTTATCTGTTCTTATCAGCTTAATTCTTTTTTTGGAGTCTGCTAAATATGAAACCGGCGGGTTCGGCATTGCCGGAGCCGTCGGACACCTCCGAGGAGCGGTCCGAGTCGGACGGCGGGGGGCCCGCGAAAAATGGACAGGACAACGAGGACAACAACGAGGACAACAACGAGGACAACAACGAGGACAACAACGAGGACAACAACGAGGACAACAACGAGGACAACAACGAGGACAACAACGAGGACAACAACGAGGACAACAACGAGGACAACAACGAGGACAACAACGAGGACAACAACGAGGACAACAACGAGGACAACGAGGACAACGGAGACCAAGAGGACCAGGACGATGACGATGACGACATCTTCGAGGACTGCCTGGACTGGGGACTGGACGACGACGAGGACATCACCCGGGACGGCGCTGGCGGCGGCAACGGTGGTTCGGGGGTCCCTCTGGCTTACGAGCTGGAGGTTCCACTGGCCAGCCGATTCGCCTGCCGCATATGTGCGCCAGTCCCGAAGGTGTACGGCCGGCACGGGGACCTCTCGAAGCATGTCCGCCGCTATCACCTACGGCACCTGAGCTTCAGGTGTCGAGGATGCGGTGGCGGCTTTGGGAGTCTCCGTGCCTGCAAGAGGCACCAGCGGGCCATTACGGCTTGCGGGGGCCTAGGTGCACCGGAGGACGTGGCCCTTCCGGCTGTGTCCGCGGCGCTGGGGGGTGCGCTGCCCGTGCAGCGCTGCCGGGTTCCGCGGGGGCCTGTGGCTCCCGTTGGGTCTGGCGGCGCGGCGGGCGGCCCCCTGGGCGTTGCGGCGAAGGGCTGTCCTCCTCCTGCCGAGGGTGCGGCAGCAGCGAGGGAGAGCCGGACGGATGCCGCCGCCGAGGGAAGGAGGACGGAGCCCCGGATACTGTGGCCCGGGGTGGAGCCCCGGATACTGTCGCCTGGGGTCCACCATATTCCGGCGGCCGCCGCGGTGCTCGTGGCGACTCCCCCTGGGAGGAGGACCACGAGGGCTATGGCGCGCCGAAAGGGGACGGCGGTGACGGCGCCCGCAGCCCCGCAGTCTCTGCGGGGTCCTGGGTGCGGGGCGGAAGCGGGAGCTCTGGCTCCATGCGACCGTCTCGCCCCAGGGGCGGATGCTGTGCCGGTGTCGCGGGCACCCGAGCGGGTGGCGCCCGTTGGGAGTCCGGGATCGTTGGTGGCTCCCTGCGAGGGGGGTCATCGGCGCCCGGGTGAACAGCGTGGTGCCCCTGCTTCGGGGATAACATCGCCCGCGGACACGCCGTCGCGGGTGGCTGAGCGGATAACGGCCGCTGGGGCCTCGCCGTCGGTGGCCCCCCGTGAGGGGGGTGGCCGGCGGTTGGGGGCCCGGCATAGCCCCGCTCGTATAGGCCAACCTGCACCCGCGGATCAACTATCATCGTCACCGGTGGACCGGGGAGTGGCGCCTGTTAGGGGTGTTTCGCCGACGTTGGACCGGGAATCGGCGATGGGCTCTTCGTCTCGGCTGCGGGACCCTGTGGCTTCGCAGCAAAAGGCTGGGGCGACAACCGCGCATGGGGTGGGACGGCGGCGGCGGCACCGGCGAGGGGGGCCTGGCTTGCCGGGAGCGGCGCTGGGTGCGACTCTATCGGCACCCGCATGGGATGCGCAGCTGAGGGCGGCCATCGGTCCGGCGCGGCCGACGGTGCCTCATAAAGGGAACGGTCGACCACCGCAATTTAAACGTGTGGCCTTTGTTAGGGGAGGCTTTCTGGCCGGTGCTCCCGCGCTCTCGAAGCGGGGCCCGGCTCGGCCGCCTGGCGTGGCGGGACCCCCGGCGGGGGGCGCCCCTTTGGCTCCGGCGGGCGCGGCGCGACCACCGTTAGCGTCGAGGGAGAATCGGCGGGTGGTGAGGGCCTCGGGGTGTGCGGTGGCGCCTGGAAGAGGGCGCGGACATGGGCAGGGCACACGGGACGGTGTTCCGGGCCGGGAGACGGCGGGGGGGAGATCGCATCGAGGTAAACGTCGAGGACCCAGGATAATAGAAGACAAAATACTAATGGGACCTCGATACCGCGTGGTGCGGGATTCACAAACACTGGCTGGCAGGGTGCCAGGGGCCACGGAGCAGGTGATGGGCGGGGGGACCGGTCCGGCGGTTGTGATGCCTCCTGGGAGAGGGGGTCGCTGTCGGCCGTGGGGCCGACGTGTATACCCCGCGAGGGAGAGACCGGGAGGGGCGGCGCCGGTGGACGGGGCGCAGCTGGGTGAGGGGGTACGGCCGGGCGACGGGGTACTATTGGAAGGCCGGGGGCGGGAGGGGGCCCAGGAATGCTCCGAGCGGCAGGTAGAATGGTTGCGCCGACTTCGGGATGTCACCACAATGGGGGCTCTGGAGGAGGTGTTGAGGAACATGCGGGAGGAGGCGAGAGGGGCTGGCCTAGTGACGTCGGGGGCTCGTACTGCTCAGCGAAACCAGCAATACCAGGGGTCGAGACGGCGCCCCCCTGGGCAGAGATACGATGCGAGGGCAGCAGCGGCGATACAAAAACTATATAGGAAAGGCCGGCCGCGGGCCTACCAGGAGGTTGTTGGGGCGGACTCCCCCTTCTGCCAGATCTCCTGTGAACAACTACATGCGCACTTCTCAGCGGTGCTGGAGCGGCGGCCGCCGGACGCTGGGCCTATGCCGCCGGACGTTCCGGCCTATGGGCGGCCGATCCCGGAGGGCGCGGGAAACCCGTTTGAAGCGGAGTTTACCCCGGCGGAGGTTTGGGAGCGTCTGCGCAGATTCCAGAATACGGCTCCGGGCCCAGATGGGATTAGGTACTCGGAATGGAGGAAATGGGACCCGGGGGCCGTGATCCTGACGGCAGTATACAACTGTGTGAAGAGACTCGGGGTGGGGGTTCCGGAGGCCTGGACGGTGTCGCGGACGATCCTTCTCCACAAGAAGGGCACCAGGGAAGAGGTCACCAATTGGAGGCCGATAGCCATGAGCAACACCATCGCCAAACTATACGCTGCAGTATTGGCGGGACGGCTGAGTGCGTGGGCCGGGAGTTTCCGGCGGATCAGTGCCGGCCAAAAGGGCTTTATGCCCGTGGATGGGTGTGCGGAGCACAATTTTGTCCTCCAGGCCGTTATCGGAGACGTCAGGCAGAGGAAAACGGAATGCTGCGTGGCCTGGCTTGACTTGACGAACGCATTTGGATCCGTCCCGCACAGCACCGTCTTCGAGGCGTTGAAGTGGGCTGGGTTGGATGAGGGGGCCATTGAGGTCATACGGCAGCTATACCGGGTAAACACCACGACCATCAGGAGCACCACGGGGCCGACTCCACCTCTTGACATCAAGAACGGGGTCAGGCAAGGCTGCCCGCTGAGTCCTATCATCTTTAACCTGGCCATTGAGCCGGTACTGAGGGCGGTGTCACGCCTTGAGGGGGGCTACGCGCTAGGGAATGAGGTGGTAGATGCGCTGGCCTACGCCGACGACCTCGCCTTGGTGGCGCGAACTCCGAAGGAACTGCAGGGCATGCTGGATGTGGCCGGCCGGGTGGCGGACTGGGCGGGCCTGAAATTCAATCCGGCGAAGTGTGCCACGCTTCATGTGGATGGAAAGAGGAAGGAGGCCGTCCCAACTGCCTTCGTCATCCAGGGTGGTGGACCGGTCGCGTTGGGGGAGGACGAGGTATATAACCATCTGGGAGTCCCGACGGGGTTCCACGTGAGGGGGACGGCCGGTGAGGTGATCGAGAGGGTAACAGCGGAGCTGGACCGAGTGGATAACTCACTGCTGGCGCCATGGCAAAAGTTCGACGCGGTGAATACATTCATCCTCCCGTGCTTGTCCTTCCACCTGAAGAACGGGACAGTCCGGAAGCGGCCACTGACAGCGTTTGATGCCAGACTGAAGAAGGCGGGGAAGAGGTGGCTGAATCTGCCGGCGCGCGCGGGAGCGGAGACCCTGTACATGGGATATCACATGGGGGGCCTGAACCTGATGCCGACCAACCTCCTGGCGGATGTCAGCCAGGTGGTACATGGGCTGCGCCTGCTGCGCTCCTTCTCGCTGCAGGGGCTTACGGGGCCGCTCTTTCGCGACGCGGTTACGAGACGGCTTCGGAGGGAGCCGCGACCGGAGGAACTGGCCGCCTTCCTGAATGGCGATATGGCGGGGGACTTTGCCAATGAGTCACAAGACTTTACGAACGTCTGGACCCGCCTGCGCTCGGCCAGCAGGAGGCTGCGGTCAAAAATCGACCTGTGCTGGATGCTGGATGCGGAGGGGTTGCCGACCATCCACCTGGACGGGGTCGCTGTTTCGGACAAGGCAGCGGAGAGGGTGCTGAGAGCGGCGATTAGGTCCTGGTTCAGGAGGAGGCTGCTGGCCAAGCCGGATCAGGGCAAAGTGCACGAGGTCACAAGCGCAACAAAGCCGCCGAACCATTTCATGCGTACGGGGGATTTCACACGCTTCGCGGAGTGGCGATTTGTCCACCGAGCGCGGCTGGGGTGTGTCCCGCTGAATGGTACCAAGCGGTTTGGGGGCGGAGACAAGCGATGCAGAAGGTGTGGGTACGCAAAGGAAACACTGCCCCACGTACTAAATCATTGCAAACGGAACCTGGCGGCTGCGACGCTACGCCATGACGCTGTGCTGAACCGCATCTTGAAGGCCTACAAGCCGCCAGAGGGAACGGAGGTCAGGGTCAATAAGACGGTCCCAGGCATGGAGGGAGGACTCAGACCGGACATATGCGCCATCAACGCCGACAAGAAAACGGTTACCATTGTCGACGTGGCGGTGCCGTTCGAGAACCGTTATGCCGCGCTGGAGGCCGTGCGTGCTGAGAAGAAGCGTAAGTATGAACGGATAGCGGAGAATTTCCAATTACAGGGCTATGACGTCCACAACGATGCGTTCATCATTGGGTCGCTGGGAGGCTGGGATCCAGCAAACGAACCTACGCTCGAACGCCTTGGGATTGGCTGCAGATACGCGAAATTGATGAGGCGCCTCATGTGCACGGACGCAATACGATGGAGCAGGGATATCTACATCGAGCACATCACGGGCGTGAGGCAATTTGAACATACACACTGATACCCTACGTACAAAGTAATGTTAAGGCATACGGAGCTGTGTGAAAGGCTATGTATTGATCTAAATACCTGAAAATGTACAAATGCGAAGTATTTAAGGCTGTGATAGTGCTTGTCTAGCAGGCAGGGCTAAGGTGTATGCGGTTCCGAACGGGACAATGAACAATGTATTATAATCAATGTATATAGGTTTTCGGTTTAGGATGGGGGCGATAAAAGCCTCTTCCTTACATATTCTATAGACAAGGAAATCTGTACTGTAAATATTAGCTAAATAAAAAAAAATTATCTGTTCTTATCAGCTTAATATCTGATACACTCCCCATTGGGGAGTCAGAATATTAAACTGATTTTTGGAAGTGGGCGGGTGTCCGAAGCTTGCTTCGGCCCTGTCGAGGGTCGGCTCGATACTGCAGTACCGTCGGGCGTGGCCCAATTAACGCATATATAAACGCAGTACCCCACTTCCACTCTAAAAATATTCTGGCTTCTCCAAAAAACCTTTAGTGCGAACTCAAAATTCAAAAATTTTCAAAAAACTCTAAATTTCGCGCGTGGAGTGATCAGTGACAGTCCTAGTGATATGTGCCTAGTGACAGTGCAGTGAGATGGTGGCTCCCTAAGTTGGATTACGTCCCGGGCTGGCTTCATGGAGACAAGGTTTGTGGCAACTTACTATATTCTTACTCTTGCTATCCCCAGCGGGTTGTATTGGGGATAGGGATTGGCGTTCTCCTGGGCGTCCAATCACTACCTCGCTCCGCTGCGAGTCCTGTCACCATAACCTGTAAGAGGCCCCGGCTTCGGTGGGGGTTGCGACGTCACCAGATTCGTCTGGTGACTTAGCTCTTCGCCGTTGCTGCTGCCTCCCCGTTTTCAGAATTTATATATCTGTCGGCGGGATCCTTCCGTCAGCACGTCCGAGCGCGTCGGCGGTCATGAGTCGACTAACGTTTGCCATGGCCGGCGAAAGCGGCGGTCGTGATGCGCCATCTCGAGTGTCGTGGCTGAAACTGTTAGCGAAATCTGACAGTGGCAGTTCGCGGCGCTCGGGGTTCCTCCCCCTAGGGCGCCACACTTCTAGTGACGTCCTAGGGAAACCCTACTATCGCTTTCTGCTTCAGCTTTCTCTCCAGCCTATCGCTTTCACCCGCTTTACTTGTCCTGCTTGTACTATCTCCCCATCTTCACTACTTCTTATTTTCTTCTACCGCTGCTTTCCTTGTTGAATTGGGGCTGGCCCGGGCGTAACTTTCTCTGTGATATTTATTTAGTCATTTTAGAAAAAAGTATTTATTTATTCTTTATTATAATTATTTTTCTATTTCTTATTTTTCTTCCTTTCTTTGTATTTATTTTTATTCATTGAGCCACCATCTCCTGCGAGCCATAGGGCGAGGAGCGTATATAATTTTAATCCTATTTCTTAGAGAATAAATAGCTAAGTTTTAACAGTGTCCTAGTGCCGTCTTAATTTATTCATATTTTAGCATTTTATTCGCGTTTTATACTTTTATTTTAATTTATTTCTATAGACTCGTAAGTTTTAATCGCGTCCGGGCCATTTACACCCCTTATTTATTATCTCGTGTTATTTCCTGCTACTATCTACGTGTTCTGCGTGTTAATTTATTCGTCTCGCGTCTTAACTTATTTTTTTTTGCTTTATTGGTTAGATTAATTTATTCGTGTCGCGTCCTAATTTATATTATTCGCTAGTCCCGCGTCTTAATTTATTCTATCCGTTTGTCTCGCGTCCTAACTTATTGATTTTGTGTCATTTTATCGGCGTTTTTGCCTTTTTATTCCAATTCTACTATAAATTTGAGCGCTAGGATATAGGTTTTAACTTGGTTGTTTATTCGTTAATTTATTTGCGTGCGAAAAAGTCCGACAATGGCGCAGTCGCAACGGGCCTCCCAAGAGGCGCCACTACTAGTTGAAATTATATTCCCCCACACCTCCGAACATTTCCCCTGCCCAGCCTGCTACACGGGCACTAAGATCGGGGGCAGGGCATTGGCGCGGTACGACCGCCACGCGGACCTTGCGAAACATCTTAGGAAACACCACCCCGGCCATATAATAACCTACAAGTGCGGAGAGTGCGCCTTCACCGGATCGGGGTTTTACCCCCTGAAAGTGGTGAAGGCGCACCACGCCAAAATTCACTCCGCGGGCCCCACAACATCGGGGCCAACGGCCGGGGTGAACGGTTCGCGTGGCGCGAGTACCAGGGGGGCCCGAACTGCGGGTGCGACTGCGGCCACCCGGGGGAGAATCGCGCAAACGACCCTAGCGACGACGATAACGGCGGCGGCCGCCCCGGTGACCTTCATAAGAGAGTCGCCGCCACGTCTACCACAACCATCGGCAGCGGCGACAATCCCGCCCTTGCCACGGCCCAACAGGGCCGCCCTGGCAACCACAAAGGCAGCAGCACGAACAACAGCAGCACCCGCTACCGTGGCGCCCGCCACAGCAAGACTGAGTGCCGGGCCTAGCACCGCAAGGAGAAGTGATCCACCGGCGGCGGGGAGAAAGTCAAAGTCTCCCCGCCAGGCCCCGCAGCCCATCCAGGCGGGGCCCAACGCAAGGGCTCGACGGGCGTCGAGCGTGCCGGTGGATGTCCGGCCGACCACCAGCCGGACCACAACGAGGAGGACTGCGGTGTCGAAGCCCGGCACAGCAACATCGAGGAGGACCCCGGCTAGCACCTCCTCAACCAACACCAAAGAGCCCTCGCAGCCGGGGTCCAGGACGAGGACGGCGGCAACTGCCACCTACGCCGCCGTCACGGCGGGCGTCACTATCCCGTTGCAGGCGACGGTGGAGACTACGGTAGCACGCAGGGGGCTGCGGCCGGCGTCGAGGGCCTCCTCACTACCACCAGAGGAGACAAGTATCCGCCGCAGCCCCCCATCGAGGGATGGCCGGGACCCCATAACCTCACTTAACACCATTTCGGAAGAACCGAGGGTCCCGGTCTGCGGGCTACCAAACCCCCCGTCCATGCCTGCGACGATGACGACGACCACCGTCACAACCACCACCTCGGGAGGACCAATCATGTCCTCCCAAATACAGGGGGGAGGAGGAAGATTCAGCTGCACTCCACCCATGGCACCTTACCTCCCCCCCATGGTGGTCGTCGAGGTAGCGGGGTCATCCGGATCATCCAGGGCGGCCCCACCACCAAGGCACACACCATCACCGCCATCGCCGCTGCCGTCAACACCACCATCATCTCCGGAGAGCAGCGGCGAGCCGTGGCAGGGGCGCAGAAGACGGAGGGCCCGCATTTCCAGCAGCAGCAGCGGGCCAGAGTCACCGGGCGAGTCGTCGCCTCCCACGAGAAATGCGCCGCGGCCATTAGCCTATAGAAATTCCCACGGGAGCCGCGGCAGCGTCGAAACGCCGACCTCACGACGGAGCGCTGGGACCGAGTTGGGGGCGTCTTTAGACCTCGCTCAAAATATAAATAATAGCAATAGATATTCCATTTTAATGTTGGACGGTGCTGCCAACAATAGTAATAATAATAATATCAATAGTTTCTCTGCCTCACACACTCTCGGAGCACCCGAGGCGTGTTCGACTGCGGAGCGGCGTCGTCGGAGCGCGAATTTAAGGGGGGGTGGGTCAAATCACTCGTTTGCTTCTTTTAGGGGTGGGCGCGAGGGTCGGCGGGACTCGAGGCGGAGCGGATCCGGATCCGGTGCAGGAGGCGGGACGCCGGTCCCCGCGGGGCGGGCGGCCGCCCCTGCGGGCGTCGTTAATAGTAACGAGTCGTTCGCCATTCCCCGCCGTGCGCCGGCCCCGGTGCGGCGGCCCCCGACGACTTCCGGTCGGGTCCCCCGTCCGCGGAGTACTGCTCAGCCTACCGCTGGCAGTACCCTGCCGGACGAAAGGGAGTGCCTGATCGGAATGGCGGAAGGGGTCGTTTGCTTAGAGGAATTGGAGGATGCCGCCACTCTTGTGACGGCATTCTTCAAGGAATCCACGGGGACGACGCGCGGCGGGGTGAGCGGCGGAAGGCCGGGCCGTGGTGGGGGGCGCGGGGGTCAGAGACCCGGGCCTACCGGGCGTGGTTTGGGGGGTCACCGCGATCGCCAGCAGCAACAACAACCGCTGCAAAATAACGATCAGCCGTGGCGGGCCCTTTCAGGAGGAAGAGACCGGGTGAGGGAGGCAACTAGGATCCAACGCCTATTCCGAGCTAACCGGCGGCGTGCGATCCAAGAGGTGCTTCAGGGCCCCTCCCAGCACTGTGAAGTGCCTCGGGAGCGGGTCAGGGAGCACTTTGAGGAGATGTACGCGCCGTCGGCGCCACTCGGAAGGCGGCCTCCCCCACCTCTGCATGGAGCTCCAGACGAGGTGAGCACTGAGGGTCTGGTTCGGCCCTTCGGAGTGAGTGAGGTAGACCGGCGGATCCGGCGGACGTCAAACTCCGCGCCTGGACCCGACGGCCTAACTTACAAGGACCTTCGGAAGGCTGACCCGGACTGTCAGCTGCTCACTGCATTGTTTAATGCCTGTCGCCGTCTGGAGTCGGTCCCTGAGTCCTGGAAGACGTCCAATACGGTGTTGATCCATAAAAAGGGCGATCGCGACGACCTCTCGAACTGGCGCCCGCTGGCTCTAGGGGACACGACTCCCAAGCTTTTCGCTGCGGTTCTGGCTGACCGTTTGCTCGGGTGGGCGACTCACAATAAACGAATTAGTCCATCGCAGAAGGGCTTCCTGCCGTGCGAGGGGTGTTACGAGCACAACTTCGTACTGCAGGAGGTCCTTAACGACGCTCGTAGGGGGGGCCGTCAGGTGGTGGTGGCGTGGTTGGATCTTACCAACGCGTTTGGTTCGGTCCCCCACGCTTCCATCTACCGTGCCTTGGCGGAGGCCGGAGTTCCCCTCGCTCTCCAAAATATCGTGGAGAGCATGTATGACGGCTGCACCACCCGGGTTCGCACCGCCGAAGGGTTCACCGACCCAATAAAAATATCATCGGGGGTCAAACAAGGGTGTCCGATGAGCCCTGTGGTGTTTAACCTTGCTGAGGAGCCAATCCTTCGGGCTGCGGCTTCCAGTGAGGCGGGTTACACACTGCATGGCCATCGGCACAATATCTTAGCTTACGCCGACGACCTCGCTCTGATCGCGGACTCCACCGAGGGAATGAGTGATTTATTAAAAAGGGTGGAGGCTGCGGCGGGTGGGATTGGACTTAGGTTCAACCCTGCGAAGTGCGCTACATTGCACCACAACGGTAGAGGCACTCGCAGGGTAATTCCCACCCGCTTCACCCTCCAGGGTATAGAGTTGAGGTCCCTGGCAGCAGGCGAGCCTTATGAGCACCTCGGCGTGCCCACCGGCTTCCAGGTTAAGCAAACACCTCTCTTAACGGTAGAAGAGCTTCTCCGCGATCTCCACGCCATCGACGCCTCGCTCCTCGCCCCTTGGCAGAAGGCTGAGTCGGTGGCAACATTTTTGTTGCCCCGCCTCGACTTCTTGCTGAGGGGAGCCCACGTGGAGAAGGGTCCCCTAAAGGCGGCCGACCTAGTCATTCGCAAAATGGCGAAGTCCTGGCTGCATCTGCCGCAGCGAGCCAGCGCGGAGGTAGCCTACCTCCCTCCCACCCGGGGGGGCTGTGGACTGCTTCCGCTTGCGGACATGGCCGACGTCCTCACGATCTCGCACGCCTACCGTCTTCTGACGGTGGACGACGAGGTTGTGCGGACGTTGGCCTGGACATCGCTGCGCGCGGCTGTAGCTAGGAAGGTCGGCCGCGCCGTATCGAATGACGACATTGCGAACTACCTCTCCGGTTCGCTGGAGGGGGAGTTCGCACGCGACGGGGGGGATATTTCTTCACTGTGGTCGAGGACGAGAAACGCGGGCCGGAGATCTGCGGAGAAGCTGGGGCTCAAGTGGAAATATTCCGAGGCAAAAGGGGAGCTGGTGGTCACGATGAGGGGCTCTATGGAGAGGGAGACGACGGTTGGTCCTGACGCACGCGGTCAGATTATCCGCCGTCTGCGGCAGGCGGTGGCCGAATTTTACCATCTACGACTCCAGAGAAAGCCGGACCAGGGGAAGGTATTTCGGGTGTCGTCACGCATGGGAGTGTCAAACCACTTCCTGCGTGGCGGCAACTTCACCCGCTTCGCTGATTGGCGCTTTGTCCACCGCGCTCGCCTGGATGTCCTCCCCCTTAACGGGGCGAGGCGCTGGGGAGACGGTGACAGGCGTTGCCGGCTTTGCGGGGAGGGCCTGGAATCCCTTCCCCACGTCCTGTGCCACTGCCGGCCGCACTCGGCGGCCTGGCAGCTGCGTCATGACGCCGTCGTCGACCGAATCGCTAAGGCTTGTCGACTCCCGGGGACCTGTAGAGTCAATAGGCGAGTCGAGGGTGTCGAGGGCGATCTGGGGGCTCTCAGACCTGACATTGTGGTCAGGCATGAGCCCTCAAAGAGCATCGTCATCGTGGACGTGACCGTGCCTTTCGAGAACACCTACGCCGCATTTGAAGAGGCCAGGGCGCGAAAAATACTAAAGTATAAGCCCCTGGCCGACGCGCTGCACGGTCACGGCTACAAAGTGGCGGTGCTCGCGATCGTCGTCGGGGCCCTCGGCTCATGGGATCCGGCCAATGAGGCGGTGCTGGGCCTGCTTAGGGTTTCACCACGCTATGCGGGCCTAATGCGGCGCCTCATTGTGTCGGAGACCATCCGGTGGGGCCGCGATATATACGTCGAGCACGTATCGGGTGTACGGCAGTACCGTCTGGCGGGCGCCCCTGGAACGGACCTGGAGCAGGAGGTCGGCCCTCCCCCGGGCGAGTCGGACATAGGTTAGGTGTCTTGTCCTTCCATGTTCGACGCGGGGCAGCGTGCGCCTATGACTGAAAAATTAAATGAAACTGTGATAAAGGCGGCGCTGCCCCATATGACTTATTTATATACATTAGCGCGGAACTCTGACTCAGGGCCAGTACTGGTCCTAATTTTTATTAATCTTAAACACACCAACTGACGGAGGGCCAGTACTGGCCCTATAATCTATTAAAATAATTAATATTATTATTGACCGAGCGAGGGTCCAGGGTCCGGCTATTTTATACACTAACACCCAGCAAAACACGAATCAATGGCGTGGCCGGACCCTGGTATCCAGAAATTGTTAAAAACCTTTATTGTATTAGCCCTCGCCAAATAAGGCGACGAATTTGTAAAACTTTGCACCCCCGGGCTTTGCCCGGGGGAACATATCTTGAATAAAGCCTTATTTTATCTGTTCTTATCAGCTTAATATCTGATACACTCCCCATTGGGGAGTCAGAATATTAAACTGATTTTTGGAAGTGGGCGGGTGTCCGAAGCTTGCTTCGGCCCTGTCGAGGGTCGGCTCGATACTGCAGTACCGTCGGGCGCGGCCCAATTAACGCATATATAAACGCAGTACCCCACTTCCACTCTAAAAATATTCTGGCTTCTCCAAAAAACCTTTAGTGCGAACTCAAAATTCAAAAATTTTCAAAAAACTCTAAATTTCGCGCGTGGAGTGATCAGTGACAGTCCTAGTGATATGTGCCTAGTGACAGTGCAGTGAGATGGTGGCTCCCTAAGTTGGATTACGTCCCGGGCTGGCTTCATGGAGACAAGGTTTGTGGCAACTTACTATATTCTTACTCTTGCTATCCCCAGCGGGTTGTATTGGGGATAGGGATTGGCGTTCTCCTGGGCGTCCAATCACTACCTCGCTCCGCTGCGAGTCCTGTCACCATAACCTGTAAGAGGCCCCGGCTTCGGTGGGGGTTGCGACGTCACCAGATTCGTCTGGTGACTTAGCTCTTCGCCGTTGCTGCTGCCTCCCCGTTTTCAGAATTTATATATCTGTCGGCGGGATCCTTCCGTCAGCACGTCCGAGCGCGTCGGCGGTCATGAGTCGACTAACGTTTGCCATGGCCGGCGAAAGCGGCGGTCGTGATGCGCCATCTCGAGTGTCGTGGCTGAAACTGTTAGCGAAATCTGACAGTGGCAGTTCGCGGCGCTCGGGGTTCCTCCCCCTAGGGCGCCACATTTCTAGTGACGTCCTAGGGATACCCTATTATCGCTTTCTGCTTCAGCTTTCTCTCCAGCCTATCGCTTTCACCCGCTTTACTTGTCCTGCTTGTACTATCTCCCCATCTTTAACTCTTCTTATTTTCTTCTACCGCTGCTTGCCTTGTTGAATTGGGGCTGGCCCGGGCGTAACTTTTGTGATATTTATCGAGTCATTTTAGAAAAAAGTATTATTTATTCTTTATTATAATTATTTCTCAATCTACTTTCTTATTCTTTCTTTTCTTTTATTTATTTATTTGCTGAGCCACCATCTCCTGCGAGCCATAGGGCGGGGAGCATATAGATCTTAAGTCAAATTATAGAATAGATAGTCGGGTTTTAATCTGTTTCCTAGTGCCGTCTTAATTTATTTTCATTTTAACGTTTTTACTCCCGCGTAATTTATTTCGTTTAGCCGTAAGTTTTAATCGCGTCCGGGCCATTTACACCCCTATATTTTATTTTTACTTCTTTTATCTTACTGTTATTTTTAGCGTTTTATTTATTTTTACTATCTGTGTTTATTTTAATTTCGTGTCGGTTATCTCGTGATTAATTTATTTGTTCTGGTCCCTAAATTATTCGTGTCCGCGTCTATTTCCGTGTATTATATAGCTTAAATTTTACTCCGAGCACTAGGATATAGGTTTTAACTTGATTGTCTGTTTATTGGTTAGTTTAATTTAACTCCGCGTACGTCCGACAATGGCGCAGTCGCAGCGGGCCTCCCAAGAGGCGCCATTACAAGTCGATATAGTTTTTCCCTTCCCCGACCACTTTTCTTGCCCCGAATGCTATCTTGGTAATGGTCGGGGCATGGCGAGGGGGCAGGCGCGGTACGAGCGTCACACGGACCTCGTAAAACATTGTAAAAAGCTTCACCCCGGCCATATACTTAAATATAAATGCGGGGAGTGTGCCTTCATCGGCTCGGGGTGTTATCCCCTGAAGCAGGTGAAGGCGCACCACGCCAAACTCCATCCCACGGGCCCCACAACATCGGGGCCAACGGCCGGGGTCAATGGTCCGCGTGGCGCGAGTACCAGGGGGGCTCGTGCGACGGGTGCGACTGCGGCCACCCGGGGGAGATTAACGCAGACCACCTTAGCGACGACGAGAGCGGCGGCGGCCGCCCCGGTGACAAATACAAGGGAGTCGCCGCAAAGTACACAACCATCAACGACAGCGGCGATAATCCCGCCCCTGTCACGGCCCAACAGGGCCGCCCTGGCAACAACCAGGGCAGCAGCAACAACAACAACAGCAGCACCCGCTACCGTGGCGCCCGCCACAGCAACGTCAGGTGCCGGGCCTAGCACCGCGAGAAGAAGCGATCCACCGGCGGCGGGGAGGAAATCAAAGTCTCCCCGCCAGGCCCCGCAGCCCACTCAAGCGGGGCCCAACACGAGAGCTCGACGGGCGTCGAGCGTGCCGGTGGAAGTCCGGCCTACCACCAGCCGGACAGCAACAACAAGGAGGACCGCGGTGTCGAAGCCCGGCACTGTAACATCAAGAAGGACCCCGGCTTGCACCTCCTCATCTACCACCACCGAGCCCTCGCAGCCGGGGTCCAGGACAAGGATGACGGCGGCAACTGCCACCTATGCCGCCGTCACGGCGGGCGTCACAATGACGTCACAGGCGATAGGGGATGCCACGGCAGCACGCAGAGGGCTGCGGCCAGCATCGAGGGCGTCCTCACTGCCACCGGAGGACATGAATAGCCGCCGCAGCCCTCCTCCGAGGGACTGTCGGGGCCCCACCCTCCCACTGCTGACCATCTCGGAGGAGTCGAGGGTCCCGACTTGCGGACTGCCTGGCTCTCCGACTATGCCTGTGACGTTAACGACGACCACAGTTACAACCACCGTATCGGGAGGAATGATAATGTCCTCCCGCATCATGGGGGGAGGAGCAAGGGCGAGCTTCTCACCAACAATGCTGCCAACCCTCCCCCCCAGAGTGGTCGTCGAGGTAGCGGGGCCATCCAGGGCGGCCCTAGCATCATCACCACCACCATCACCACCACTGCCGCTGCCGTCACCTCCACCGTCATCTCCGGAGAGCAGCGGCGAGCCGTGGCAGGGGCGCAGAAGACGGAGGGCCCGCATCAACAGCAGCAGCGGGCCAGAGTCACCGGGCGAGTCGTCGCCGCCTACGAACAATGCGCCGCGGCCGTTAAATATAAAATCTTCCCATGAGAGCCGCGGCAACGTCGAAACGCCGACCTCCCGACGTAGCGCCGGCGCCGATTTGGGGGCGCCTTCAGATTATGCCCAAAATTCAATTAATAACAGATATAGTATCCTTACGTTGGACGGTGCTGCCAACAATAGCAACAATAATAATAATAGCAATTCAAATAGTTTTTCATCCTCCCACATTATCGGAGCACCCGAGGCGTGCTCGACCGCGGAGCGGCGTCGTCGTAGCGCGAATTTGAGGGGGGGTGGGTCAAATCCTTCGTTTTGTTCTTTTAGGGGTGGGCGCGAGGGTCGGCGGGATTCGAGGCGGAGCGGATCCGGATCCGGTGCAGGAGGCGGGACGCCGGTCCCCGCGGGGCGGGCGGCTGCCCCTGCGAGCGTCGTTAGTAGAAACGAGTCGTTCGCCATTCCCCGCCGTGCGCCGGCCCCGGTGCGGCGGCCCCCGACGACTTCCGGTCGGGTCCCCCGTCCGCGGAGTACTGCTCAGCCTACCGCTGGCAGTACCCTGCCGGACGAAAGGGAGTGCCTGATCGGAATGGCGGAAGGGGTCGTTTGCTTAGAGGAATTGGAGGATGCCGCCACTCTTGTGACGGCATTCTTCAAGGAATCCACGGGGACGACGCGCGGCGGGGTGAGCGGCGGAAGGCCGGGCCGTGGTGGGGGGCGCGGGGGTCAGAGACCCGGGCCTACCGGGCGTGGTTTGGGGGGTCACCGCGATCGCCAGCAGCAACAACAACCGCTGCAGCAAAGCGATCAGCCGTGGCGGGCCCTTTCAGGAGGAAGAGACCGGGTGAGGGAGGCAACCAGGATCCAACGCCTATTCCGAGCTAACCGGCGGCGTGCGATCCAAGAGGTGCTTCAGGGCCCCTCCCAGCACTGTGAAGTGCCTCGGGAGCGGGTCAAGGAGCACTTCGAGGAAATGTACGCGCCGTCGGCGCCACTCGGGAGGCGGCCTCCCCCACCTCTGCATGGAGCTCCAGACGAGGTGAGCACCGAGAGTCTGGTTCGGCCCTTCGGAGTGAGTGAGGTAGACCGGCGGATCCGGCGGACGTCAAACTCCGCGCCTGGACCCGACGGCCTAACTTACAAGGACCTCCGGAAGGCTGACCCGGACTGTCGGCTGCTCACTGCATTGTTCAATGCCTGTCGCCGTCTGGAGTCGGTCCCTGAGTCCTGGAAGACGTCCAATACGGTGTTGATCCACAAAAAGGGCGATCGCGATGACCTCTCGAACTGGCGCCCGCTGGCTCTAGGGGACACGACTCCCAAGCTTTTCGCTGCGGTTCTGGCTGACCGTTTGCTCGGGTGGGCGACTCTTAATAAAAGAATTAGTCCAGCACAGAAGGGCTTCCTGCCGTGCGAGGGGTGTTACGAGCACAACTTCGTGCTGCAGGAGGTCCTTAGCGACGCTCGTAGGGGGGGCCGTCAGGTGGTGGTGGCGTGGCTGGACCTTACCAACGCGTTTGGTTCGGTCCCCCACGCCTCCATCTACCGTGCCTTGGCGGAGGCCGGAGTTCCCCTCGCTCTCCAAAATATCGTGGAGAGCATGTATGACGGCTGCACCACCCGGGTTCGCACCGCTGAGGGTTCCACTGACCCTATTAGAATTTCGTCGGGGGTTAAGCAAGGGTGTCCGATGAGCCCTGTGGTGTTTAACCTTGCTGAGGAGCCAATCCTTCGGGCTGCGGCTTCCAGTGAGGCAGGTTATACACTGCATGGCCATCGGCACAATATTTTAGCATATGCCGACGATCTCGCTCTGATTGCGGACTCCACCGAGGGGATGCAGGAGCTTTTAAAAAGGGTGGAGGCTGCGGCGGGTGGGATTGGACTTAGGTTCAACCCTGCGAAGTGCGCTACATTGCACCACAACGGTAGAGGCACTCGCAGGGTAATTCCCACCCGCTTCACCCTCCAAGGAATAGAGTTAAGGTCCCTGGCAGCAGGCGAGCCTTATGAGCACCTCGGCGTGCCCACTGGCTTCCAAGTTAAGCAAACACCTCTCTTAACGGTAGAAGAGCTTCTCCGCGATCTCCACGCCATCGACGCCTCGCTCCTCGCCCCTTGGCAGAAGGCCGAGTCGGTGGCAACTTTTTTGTTGCCCCGCCTCGACTTCTTGCTGAGGGGAGCCCACGTGGAGAAAGGTCCCCTAAAGGCGGCTGACCTAGTCATTCGCAAAATGGCGAAGTCCTGGCTGCATCTGCCGCAGCGAGCCAGCGCGGAGGTAGTCTACCTCCCTCCCACCCGGGGGGGCTGTGGACTGCTTCCGCTTGCGGACATGGCCGACGTCCTCACGATCTCGCACGCCTACCGTCTTTTGACGGTGGACGACGAGGTTGTGCGGACGTTGGCCTGGACATCGCTGCGCGCGGCTGTAGCTAGGAAGGTCGGCCGCACCGTATCGAACAATGACATCGCGAACTACCTCTCCGGTTCGCTGGAGGGGGAGTTCGCACGCGACGGGGGGGACATTTCTTCGTTGTGGTCGAGGACGAGAAACGCGGGCCGGAGATCCGCGGAGAAGCTGGGGCTGAAATGGAAGTATTCCGAGGCAAAGGGGGAGCTGGTGGTCACAATGAGGGGCTCTATGGAGAGGGAGACGACGGTCGGTCCTGACGCACGCGGTCAGATTATCCGCCGTCTGCGGCAGGCGGTGGCAGAATTTTACCATCTTCGCTTACAGAGAAAGCCAGACCAGGGGAAGGTATTCCGGGTGTCGTCGCGGACGGGAGTGTCAAACCACTTCCTCCGCGGCGGCAACTTTACCCGCTTCGCTGAATGGCGCTTCGTCCACCGCGCTCGCCTGGATGTCCTCCCCCTTAACGGGGCGAGGCGCTGGGGAGACGGTGACAAGCGTTGCCGGCTTTGCGGGGAGGGCCTGGAGTCCCTTCCCCACGTCCTGTGCCACTGCCGACCGCACTCGGCGGCCTGGCAGCTGCGTCACGACGCCGTCGTCAACCGTATCGCTAAGGCTTGCCGACTCCCGGGGACCCGTAGAGTCAATCAGAGAGTCGAGGGTGTCGAGGGCGATCTAGGGGCTCTCAGACCTGACATTGTGGTCAGGCATGAGCCCTCAAAGAGCGTCGTCATTGTGGACGTGACCGTGCCATTCGAGAACACCTATACCGCATTTGAAGAGGCCAGGGCGCGCAAAATACTTAAGTATAAGCCCCTGGCCGACGCGCTGCACGGTCACGGCTACAAAGTGGCGGTGCTCGCGATCGTCGTCGGGGCCCTCGGCTCATGGGATCCGGCCAATGAGGCGGTGCTGGGCCTGCTTAGGGTTTCACCACGCTATGCGGGCCTTATGCGACGCCTCATTGTGTCGGAGACCATCCGGTGGAGCCGCGATATTTACGTCGAGCACGTATCGGGTGTACGGCAGTACCGTCCGGCGGGCGCCTCAGGATCGGAGCCGGAGCAGGGGGTTGGCCCTCCCCCGGGCGAGTCGGACATAGGTTAAGTGTTTAGTCCTTCCTTGTTCGACGCGGGGCAGCGTCCGCCAACGACTGATAAATTATATTAAACTGTGATAAAGGCGGCGCTGCCCCATTTGACTTATTATACCTAAGACACCGAACTTCTGACTCAGGGCCAGTACTGGCCCTCATATTTATTAATCATAGAACATTGTCTGACAGAGGGCCAGTACTGGCCCTATATTTTATTAAAATAATTATTATTATTTATTAATCCAGCGAGGGTCCAGGGTCCGGCAATTTACACACTGACACCCTGCCAACACAAATCAATGGCGTGGCCGGACCCTGGGATCCAGAAATTGTTAAAGAAGAACCAAAAAAAAAAAAAACTTTATTGTATTAGCCCTCGCCAAAAAGGCGTAGAATGTTGTATTTCTGCACCCCCGGGCTTCGCCCGGGGGAACATAGTTTGAAATAAAAGCCTTTTTATCTGTTCTTATCAGCTTAATATCTGATACACTCCCCATTGGGGAGTCAGAATATTAAACTGATTTTTGGAAGTGGACGGGTGTCCGAAGCTTGCTTCGGCCCTGTCGAGGGTCGGCTCGATACTGCAGTACCGTCGGGCGTGGCCCAATTAACGCATCTATAAAAGCAGTACCCCACTTCCACTCTAAAAATATTCTGGCTTCTCAAAAATCTTTAGCGCGAGTTTCAAAATTCGAAAATTTTTCAAAAATTTAAATTTCGCGCGTGGAGTGAAATTCTAGTGATACATGTGTGAAGTGCAGTGCAGTGAGATGGTGGCTCCCTAAGTTGGATTACGTCCCGGGCTGGCTTCATGGAGACAAGGTTTGTGGCAACTTACTATATTCTTTCTTACTCTTGCTATCCCCAGCGGGTTGTATTGGGGATAGGGATTGGCGTTCTCCTGGGCGTCCAATCACTACCTCGCTCCGCTGCGAGTCCTGTCACCATAACCTGTAAGAGGCCCCGGCTTCGGTGGGGGTTGCGACGTCACCAGATTCGTCTGGTGACTTAGCTCTTCGCCGTTGCTGCTGCCTCCCCGTTTTCAGAATTTATATATCTGTCGGCGGGATCCTTCCGTCAGCACGTCCGAGCGCGTCGGCGGTCATGAGTCGACTAACGTTTGCCATGGCCGGCGAAAGCGTCGGTCGTGATGCGCCATCTCGAGTGTCGTGGCTGAAACCGTTAGCGAAATCTGACAGTGGCAGTTCGCGGCGCTCGGGGTTCCTCCCCCTAGGGCGCCACACTTCTAGTGACGTCCTAGGGAAACCCTACTATCGCTTTCTGCTTCAGCTTTCTCTCCAGCCTATCGCTTTCACCCGCTTTACTTGTCCTGCTTGTACTATCTCCCCATCTTCACTACTTCTTATTTTCTTCTACCGCTGCTTTCCTTGTTGAATTGGGGCTGGCCCGGGCGTAAATTATCTGTGATATTTGTTGAGTCATTTTAAAAAAGCTTTTATATATTTATTTTTTATTATAATTATTTTTCTATTTATATTTTTATTTTCTTTTCTTTTCTATTTATTTATTCACTGAGCCACCATCTCCTGCGAGCCATAGGGCGAGGAGCATCTAGTCTTTAGTTTAATTCTAGAAATAAGTGGCTGAGTTTTAACCTGTTTCCTGGTGCCGTCTTAATTTATTCTTATTTTACGTTCATTTTATCATTTTTAATTTTTATCGCGTTCTATATCTTTTATTTTTATCCTAATTTATTCTATCTATAAGTTTTAATCGCGTCCGGGCCGTTTACACCCCTGTTTTTTATTTTTATCTGTTTATTTTATTGCTATTTTTAGCGTTTGGTTTATTTTTATCATCTTTGTTTAATTTTACCTCCGTGTTCGTTGTGCGTAAATAATTTATTAGTGCCGGTCCTTAAATTATTTGTCTACGTTCTCATTCTTTGTATATAAGTTTAAGTTTTTACTGCGCGTGCTAGGATTTAGGTTTCTGCTCGGCTATTTGTTTTATTAGTTAATTTATCAGCGTGCGAAAAGTCCGACAATGGCGCAGTCGCAACGGGCCTCCCAAGAGGCGCCACTACTAGTTGAAATTATATTCCCCCACACCTCCGAACACTTCCCCTGCCCCGCCTGCTACACGGGCACCAAGATTGGGGGCAGGGCGCTGGCGCGGTACGACCGCCACGCGGACCTCGCGAAACATCTACGAAAACATCACCCCGGCCATATAATTACTTATAAGTGCGGAGAGTGCGCCTTCACCGGATCGGGGTTTTACCCCCTGAAAGTGGTGAAGGCGCACCACGCAAAAACTCACTCCGCGGGCCCCACAACATCGGGGCCAACGGCCGGGGTGAACGGTTCGCGTGGCGCGAGTACCAGGGGGGCCCAAACTGCGGGTGCGACTGCGGCCACCCGGGGGAGATACGCGCAGACCACCCTAGCGACGACGACAACGGCGGCGGCCGTCCCGGTGACAGCAACAAGGGAGTCGCCGCCATTATTACCACCATCAACGACAGCGGCGACAATCCCGCCCTTGCCACGGCCTAACAGGGCCGCCCTGGCAACGAAAAAGGCAGCAGCAACAACAACAACAGCAGCACCCGCTACCGTGGCGCCCGCCACAGCAAGACTGAGTGCCGGGCCTAGCACCGCAAGGAGAAGTGATCCACCGGCGGCGGGGAGAAAGTCAAAGTCTCCCCGCCAGGCCCCGCAGTCCATCCAAGCGGGGCCCAACGCAAGGGCTCGACGGGCGTCGAGCGTGCCGGTGGATGTCCGGCCGACCACCAGCCGGACAACAACGAGGAGGACTGCGGTGTCGAAGCCCGGCACAGCAACATCGAGGAGGACCCCGGCTAGCACCTCCTCAACCAACACCAAAGAGCCCTCGCAGCCGGGGTCCAGGACGAGGACGGCGGCAACTGCCACCTACGCCGCCGTCACGGCGGGCGTCACTATCCCGTTGCAGGCGACGGTGGAGACTACGGTAGCACGCAGGGGGCTGCGGCCGGCGTCGAGGGCCTCCTCACTACCACCAGAGGAGACAAGTATCCGCCGCAGCCCCCCATCGAGGGATGGCCGGGACCCCATAACCTCACTTAACACCATTTCGGAAGAACCGAGGGTCCCGGTCTGCGGGCTACCAAACCCCCCGTCCATGCCTGCGACGATGACGACGACCACCGTCACAACCACCACCTCGGGAGGACCAATCATGTCCTCCCAAATACAGGGGGGAGGGGGTAGGCTCAGCTTTACTCCATCCATGGCACCTTACCTCCCCCCCATGGTGGTCGTCGAGGTAGCGGGGCCATCCGGATTATCCAGGGCGGCCCCACCACCAAGGCATCCACCATCACCGCCATCGCCGCTGCCATCACCACCACCATCATCTCCGGAGAGCAGCGGCGAGCCGTGGCAGGGGCGCAGAAGACGGAGGGCCCGCATTTCCAGCAGCAGCGGGTCGGAGTCACCGGGCGAGTCGTCGCCGCCCACGAACATTGCGCCGCGGCCTTTATCCACTAGTCATTCTCACGGGAGCCGCGGCAACGTCGTAACGCCGACCTCCCGACGTAGCGCTGGGGCCGATTCGGGGGCGCCTTTAGTTCACGTCCAAAATGTAAATTTAAGCAACAATAGATATAGTATTTTAATGTTGGACGGTGCTGCCAACAACAGTAATAATAATAATATCGATAGTTTTTCTACCTCCCACAATCTCGGAGCACCCGAGGCGTGCTCGACTGCGGAGCGTCGTCGTCGGAGCGCGAATTTAAGGGCGGGTGGGTCTTCTTCGTTTGCATCTTTTAGGGGTGGGCGCGAGGGTCGGCGGGACTCGAGGCGGAGCGGATCCGGATCCGGTGCAGGAGGTGGGACGCCGGTCCCCGCGGGGCGGGCGGCCGCCCCTGCGAGCGTCGTTAGTAGTAACGAGTCGTTCGCCATTCCCCGCCGTGCGCCGGCCCCGGTGCGGCGGCCCCCGACGACTTCCGGTCAGGTCCCCCGTCCGCGGAGTACTGCTCAGCCTACCGCTGGCAGTGCCCTGCCGGACGAAAGGGAGTGCCTGATCGGAATGGCGGAAGGGGTCGTTTGCTTAGAGGAATTGGAGGATGCCGCCACTCTTGTGACGGCATTCTTCAAGGAATCCACGGGGACGACGCGCGGCGGGGTGAGCGGCGGAAGGCCGGGCCGTGGTGGGGGGCGCGGGGGTCAGAGACCCGGGCCTACCGGGCGTGGTTTGGGGGGTCAACGCGATCGCCAGCAGCAACAACAACCGCTGCAGCAAAATGATCAGCCGTGGCGGGCCCTTTCAGGAGGAAGAGACCGGGTGAGGGAGGCAACCAGGATCCAACGCCTATTCCGAGCTAACCGGCGGCGCGCGATCCAAGAGGTGCTTCAGGGCCCCTCCCAGCACTGTGAAGTGCCTCGGGAGCGGGTCAGGGAGCACTTTGAGGAAATGTACGCGCCGTCGGCGCCACTCGGGAGGCGGCCTCCCCCGCCTCTTCACGGAGCTCCAGACGAGGTGAGCACCGAGAGCCTGGTTCGGCCCTTCGGAGTGAGTGAGGTAGACCGGCGGATCCGGCGGACGTCAAACTCCGCGCCTGGACCCGACGGCCTAACTTACAAGGACCTCCGGAAGGCTGACCCGGACTGTCGGCTGCTCACTGCATTGTTCAATGCTTGTCGCCGTCTGGAGTCGGTCCCTGAGTCCTGGAAGACGTCCAATACGGTCCTGATCCATAAAAAGGGCGATCGCGACGACCTCTCGAACTGGCGCCCGCTGGCTCTAGGGGACACGACTCCCAAGCTTTTCGCTGCAGTTCTGGCTGACCGTTTGCTCGGGTGGGCGACTCATAATAAACGTATTAGTCCATCGCAGAAGGGCTTCCTGCCGTGCGAGGGGTGTTACGAGCACAACTTCGTGCTGCAGGAGGTCCTTAACGACGCTCGTAGGGGGGGCCGTCAGGTGGTGGTTGCGTGGTTGGATCTTACCAACGCGTTTGGTTCGGTCCCCCACGCCTCCATCTACCGTGCCTTGGCGGAGGCCGGAGTTCCCCTCGCTCTCCAAAATATCGTGGAGAGCATGTATGACGGCTGCACCACCCGGGTTCGCGCCGCTGAAGGGTTCACCGACCCTATAAGAATATCATCGGGGGTTAAGCAAGGGTGTCCGATGAGCCCTGTGGTGTTTAACCTTGCTGAGGAGCCAATCCTTCGGGCTGCGGCTTCCAGTGAGGCAGGTTATACACTGCATGGCCATCGGCACAATATTTTAGCTTACGCCGACGACCTCGCTCTGATCGCGGACTCCATCGAGGGGATGCAAGATTTATTAAAAAGGGTGGAGGCTGCGGCGGGTGGGATTGGACTTAGGTTCAACCCTGCGAAGTGCGCTACATTGCACCACAACGGTAGAGGCACTCGCAGGGTAATTCCCACCCGCTTCACCCTCCAGGGTATAGAGTTAAGGTCCCTGGCAGCAGGCGAGCCTTATGAGCACCTCGGCGTGCCCACCGGCTTCCAAGTCAAGCAAACCCCTCTTTTAACGATCGAAGAGCTTCTCCACGATCTCCACGCCATTGACGCCTCGCTCCTCGCCCCTTGGCAGAAGGCCGAGGCGGTGGCATCATTTTTGCTGCCCCGCCTCGACTTCTTGCTGAGGGGAGCCCACGTGGAGAAGGGTCCCCTAAAGGCGGCCGACCTAGTCATTCGTAAAATGGCGAAGTCCTGGCTGCATCTGCCGCAGCGAGCCAGCGCGGAGGTAGTCTACCTCCCCCCCACCCGGGGGGGCTGTGGACTGCTTCCGCTTGCGGACATGGTCGACGTCCTCACGATCTCGCACGCCTACCGACTTTTGACGGTGGACGACGAGGTTGTGCGGACGTTGGCCTGGACATCGCTGCGTGCGGCTGTAGCCAGGAAGGTCGGCCGCACCGTAACGAACCATGACATCGCGAACTACCTCTCTGGTTCACTGGAGGGGGAGTTCGCACGCGACGGGGGGGACGTTTCTTCATTGTGGTCGAGGACGAGAAACGCGGGCCGGAGATCGGCGGAGAAGCTCGGACTGAAATGGAAATATTCCGAGGCAAGGGGGGAGCTGGTGGTCACGATGAGGGGCTCTTCGGAGAGGGAGACGACGGTTGGTCCTGACGCACGCGGTCAGATTATCCGCCGTCTGCGGCAGGCGGTGGCCGAATTCTACCACCTAAGACTTCAGAGAAAGCCGGACCAGGGGAAGGTATTTCGGGTGTCGTCACGCATGGGAGTGTCAAACCACTTCCTGCGTGGCGGCAACTTCACCCGCTTCGCTGATTGGCGCTTCGTCCACCGCGCTCGCCTGGATGTCCTCCCCCTTAACGGGGCGAGGCGCTGGGGAGACGGTGACAAGCGTTGCCGGCTTTGCGGGGAGGGCCTGGAATCCCTTCCCCACGTCCTGTGCCACTGCCGGCCGCACTCGGCGGCCTGGCAGCTGCGTCATGACGCCGTCGTCGACCGAATCGCTAAGGCTTGTCGACTCCCGGGGACCTGTAGAGTCAATAGGCGAGTCGAGGGCGTTGAGGGCGATCTGGGGGCTCTCAGACCTGACATTGTGGTCAGGCACGAGCCCTCAAAGAGCATCGTCATCGTGGACGTGACCGTGCCCTTTGAAAATACCTACACCGCTTTCGAGGAGGCCAGGGCGCGCAAAATACACAAGTATAAGCCCCTGGCCGACGCGCTGCACGGTCACGGCTACAAAGTGGCGGTGCTCGCGATCGTCGTCGGGGCCCTCGGCTCATGGGATCCGGCCAATGAGGCGGTGCTGGGCCTGCTTAGGGTCTCACCACGCTATGCGGGCCTAATGCGACGCCTCATTGTGTCGGAGACCATTCGGTGGGGTCGCGACATCTACGTTGAGCACGTGTCGGGTGTGCGGCAGTACCGTCCGGCGGGCGTCCCTGGATCGGACTTGGAGCAGGAGGTCGGCCCTCCCCCGGGCGAGTCGGACATAGTATAAGTGTTTTCGTCCTTACCTGTTCGACAAGGGGCAGCGTCCGCCAACGACTGATAAACTATATTAAACTGTGATAAAGGCGGCGCTGCCCCATTATGACCTATTTATTTAAAAAACACATTGTACCTTTGACTCAGGGCCAGTACTGGCCCTAATATTTATTATCCTTAGAAACACCGACTGACAGAGGGCCAGTACTGGCCCTATATTCTATTAAAATAATTTATATTATATACCGAGCGAGGGTCCAGGGTCCGGCTATTTTATACACTAGCACCCAGCAAAACACGAATTAATGGCGTGGCCGGACCCTGGTATCCAGAAATTGTTAAAAAACTTTTATCATATTAGCCCTCGCCAAATAAGGCGACGAACTTTGTACAAATTGCACCCCCGGGCTTCGCCCGGGGGAACATATCTTGAATAAAGACCTTATTTATCTGTTCTTATCAGCTTAATATCTGATACACTCCCCATTGGGGAGTCAGAATATTAAACTGATTTTTGGAAGTGGGCGGGTGTCCGAAGCTTGCTTCGGCCCTGTCGAGGGTCGGCTCGATACTGCAGTACCGTCGGGCGTGGCCCAATTAACGCATTCAAAAGCAGTACCCCACTTCCACTCTAAAAATATATTCTGGCTTCCCAAAAAACCTTTGCGCGAACTCGAAATTCGAAAAATTTTCAAAAACTTTAAATTTCGCGCGTGGAGTGATTTTAAGTGACTTGATGTGCTGTGACAGTGCAGTGCAGTGAGATGGTGGCTCCCTAAGTTGGACTACGTCCCGGGCTGGCTTCATGGAAACAAGGTTTGTGGCAACTTTACTATATTCTTACTCTTGCTATCCCCAGCGGGTTGTATTGGGGATAGGGATTGGCGCCCTCCTGGGCGTCCAATCACTACCTCGCTCCGCTGCGAGTCCTGTTACCATAACCTATAAGAGGCCCCGGCTTCGGTGGGAGTTGCGACGTCACCAGATTCGTCTGGGGACTTAGCTCTTCGCCGTTGCTGCTGCCTCCCCGTCTTCAAGAATTTATATATCTGTCGGCGGGATCCTTCCGTCAGCACGTCCGAGCGCGTCGGCGGTCATGAGTCGACTAACGTTTGCCATGGCCGACGAAAGCGGCGGTCGTGATGCGCCATCTCGAGTGTCGTGGCTGAAACTGTTAGCGAAATCTGACAGTGGCAGTTCGCGGCGCTCGGGATTCCTCCCCCTAGGACGCCACACTTCTAGTGACGTCCTAGGGAAACCCTACTATCGCTTTCTGCTTCAGCTTTCTCTCCAGCCTATCGCTTTCACCCGCTTTACTTGTCCTGCTTGTACTATCTCCCCATCTTCACTACTTCTTATTTTCTTCTACCGCTGCTTTCCTTGTTGAACTGGGGCTGGCCCGGGCGTAACTTTCTGTGATATTTGTTGAGTCATTTTAAAAAGCTTTTATATATTTATTCTTTATTATAATTATTTCTCTATTCATATTTCTATTCTCTTTTCTTTTATTTATTAATCTATTGAGCCACCATCTCCTGCGAGCCATAGGGCGAGGAGCATTTAGTTTTTTTAATTCAAAGTATAGAATAAGTAGTTAGGTTTTAATCTGTTTCCTAGTGCCGTTTTAATTTATTTTCATTTTAATTTTTATACTTCCGCGTAATTTATTCCGTTTAGCCGTAAGTTTTAACCGCGTCCGGGCCATTTACACCCTCATATTTTATTTTTACTTCTTTTATTCTATTGCTGTTTTTAGCGTTTTATTTATTTTTAATATCTGTGTTTATTTTAATTTCGTGTTGGTTATTTCGTTATTAATTTATTTGTTCCGGTCCCTAAATTATTCGTGTCCGCGTCTATTTCTGTGTATTAGCTTAAATTTTACTCTGTGTACTAGGATATAGGTTTTGACTTGATTGCTTATTCATTGGTTAGTTTAATTTAAATTTGCGTACGTCCGACAATGGCGCAGTCGCAGCGGGCCTCCCAAGAGGCGCCATTACAAGTCGAGATAGTTTTTCCCTTCCCCGACCACTTTTCTTGCCCCGAATGCTACCTTGGTAATGGTCGGGGCATGGCGAGGGGGCAGGCGCGGTACGAGCGTCACACGGACCTCGTAAAACATTGTAAAAAGCTCCACCCCGGCCATATACTTAAATATAAATGCGGGGAGTGTGCCTTCATCGGCTCGGGGTGTTACCCCCTGAAGCAGGTGAAGGCGCACCACGCCAAAATGCATACTGCGGGCCCCACAACATCGGGGCCAACGGCCGGGGTCAATGGTCCGCGTGGCGCGAGTACCAGGGGGGCTCGTGCGACGGGTGCGACTGCGGCCACCCGGGGGAGATTAACGCAGACCACCTTAGCGACGACGAGAGCGGCGGCGGCCGCCCCGGTGACAAATACAAGGGAGTCGCCGCAAAGTACACCACCATCAACGACAGCGGCGATAATCCCGCCCCTGTCACGGCCCAACAGGGCCGCCCTGGCAACAACCAGGGCAGCAGCAACAACAACAGCAGTACCCGTTACCGTGGCGCCCGCCACAGCAACGTCAGGTGCCGGGCCTAGCACCGCGAGAAGAAGCGATCCACCGGCGGCGGGGAGGAAATCAAAGTCCCCCCGCCAGGCCCCGCAGCTCATCCAAGCGGGGCCCAACACGAGAGCTCGACGGGCGTCGAGCGTGCCGGTGGAAGTCCGGCCTACCACCAGCCGGACAGCAACAACGAGGAGGACCGCGGTGTCGAAGCCCGGCACTGTAACATCAAGAAGGACCCCGGCTTGCACCTCCTCATCTACCACCACCGAGCCCTCGCAACCGGGGTCCAGGACAAGGATGACGGCGGCAACTGCCACCTATGCCGCCGTCACGGCGGGCGTCACAATGACGTCACAGGTGATAGGGGATGCCACGGCAGCACGCAGAGGGCTGCGGCCAGCATCGAGGGCGTCCTCACTGCCACCTGAGGACAACAATAGCCGCCGCAGCCCTCCTCCGAGGGACTGTCGGGGCCCCACCCTCCCATTGCTGACCATCTCGGAGGAGCCGAGGGTCCCGACTTGCGGACTGCCTGGCTCCCCGACTATGCCTGTGACGTTAACGACGACCACAGTAACAACCACCGTATCGGGAGGAATGATAATGTCCTCCCGCATCATGGGGGGAGGAGCAAGGGCGAGCTTTTCACCAACAATGCTGCCAACCCTCCCCCCCAGAGTGGTCGTCGAGGTAGCGGGGCCATCCAGGGCGGCCCCATCATCACCACCGCCATCACCACCACTGCCGCTGCCGTCACCTCCACCTTCATCTCCGGAGAGCAGCGGCGAGCCGTGGCAGGGGCGCAGAAGACGGAGGGCCCGCATCAACAGCAGCAGCGGGCCAGAGTCACCGGGCGAGTCGTCGCCGCCTACGAACAATGCGCCGCGGCCGTTAAATATAAGATCTTCCCACGAGAGCCGCGGCAACGTCGAAACGCCGACCTCCCGACGTAGCGCCGGCGCCGATTTGGGGGCGCCTTTAGTAAACGCCCATAGTTTGAATAATAATAATAATAATAGATATAGTATTTTAACGTTGGACGGTGCTGCCAACAATAGTAACAATAACAATAACTTAAATAATTCCTCCTTTTCACGCAACCTCGGAGCACCCGAGGCGTGTTCGACTGCGGAGCGGCGTCGTCGTAGCGCGAATTTGAGGGTGGGTGGGTCAAATCACTCGTTTGCTTCTTTTAGGGGTGGGCGCGAGGGTCGGCGGGATTCGAGGCGGAGCGGATCCGGATCCGGTGCAGGAGGTGGGACGCCGGTCCCCGCGGGGCGGGCGGCTGCCCCTGCGAGCGTCGTTAGTAGAAACGAGTCGTTCGCCATTCCCCGCCGTGCGCCGGCCCCGGTGCGGCGGCCCCCGACGACTTCCGGTCAGGTTCCCCGTCCGCGGAGTACTGCTCAGCCCACCGCTGGCAGTACCCTGCCGGACGAAAGGGAGTGCCTGATCGGTATGGCGGAAGGGGTCGTTTGCTTAGAGGAATTGGAGGATGCCGCCACTCTTGTGACGGCATTCTTCAAGGAATCCACGGGGACGACGCGCGGCGGGGTGAGCGGCGGAAGGCCGGGCCGTGGTGGGGGGCGGGGGGTCAGAGACCCGGGCCTACCGGGCGTGGTTTGGGGGGTCACCGCGATCGCAGGCAGCAACAACAGCCGCTGCAAAATAACGATCAGCCGTGGCGGGCCCTTTCAGGAGGAAGAGACCGGGTGAGGGAGGCAACTAGGATCCAACGCCTATTTCGAGCTAACCGGCGGCGTGCGATCCAAGAGGTGCTTCAGGGCCCCTCCCAGCACTGTGAAGTGCCTCGGGAGCGGGTCAAGGAGCACTTCGAGGAGATGTACGCGCCGTCGGCGCCACTCGGGAGGCGGCCTCCCCCACCTCTGCATGGAGCTCCAGACGAGATGAGCACCAAGAGTCTGGTTCGGCCCTTCGGAGTGAGTGAGGTAGACCGGCGGATCCGGCGGACGTCAAACTCCGCGCCTGGACCCGACGGCTTAACTTACAAGGACCTTCGGAAGGCTGACCCGGACTGTCGGTTGCTCACTGCATTGTTTAATGCTTGTCGCCGTCTGGAGTCGGTCCCTGAGTCCTGGAAGACGTCCAATACGGTGTTGATCCACAAAAAAGGCGATCGCGACGACCTTTCGAACTGGCGTCCGCTGGCTCTAGGGGACACGACTCCCAAGCTTTTTGCTGCGGTTCTGGCTGACCGTTTGCTCGGGTGGGCGACTTTTAATAAACGAATCAGTCCATCGCAGAAGGGCTTCCTGCCGTGCGAGGGGTGCTATGAGCACAACTTCGTGCTGCAGGAGGTCCTTAACGACGCTCGTAGGGGGGGCCGTCAGGTGGTGGTGGCGTGGCTGGACCTTACCAACGCGTTTGGTTCGGTCCCCCACGCCTCCATCTACCGTGCCTTGGCGGAGGCCGGAGTTCCCCTCGCTCTCCAGAATATCGTGGAGAGCATGTATGACGGCTGCACCACCCGGGTTCGCACTGCTGAGGGTTTCACCGACCCAATTACAATTTCTTCGGGGGTTAAACAAGGGTGTCCGATGAGCCCTGTGGTGTTTAACCTTGCTGAGGAGCCAATCCTTCGGGCTGCGGCTTCCAGTGAGGCAGGTTATACGCTGCATGGCCATCGGCACAACATTTTAGCTTACGCCGACGACCTCGCTCTGATCGCGGACTCCACCGAGGGGATGCTAGATTTGTTGAAAAGGGTGGAGGCTGCGGCGGGTGGGATTGGACTTCGGTTCAACCCTGCGAAGTGCGCTACATTGCACCACAACTGTAGAGGCACTCGCAGGGTAGTTCCCACCCGCTTCACCCTCCAGGGGGAAGAGATGAGGTCCCTGGCAGCGGGCGAGCCTTATGAGCACCTCGGCGTGCCCACTGGCTTCCAAGTAAAACAGACGCCACTTCTTACCATCGAAGAGCTTCTCCGCGATCTCCACGCCATCGACGCCTCGCTCCTCGCCCCTTGGCAGAAGGCCGAGTCGGTGGCAACTTTTTTGTTGCCCCGCCTCGACTTCTTGCTGAGGGGAGCCCACGTGGAGAAGGGTCCCCTAAAAGCGGCCGACCTAGTCATTCGGAAAATGGCGAAGTCCTGGCTGCATCTGCCGCAGCGAGCCAGCGCGGAGGTAGTCTACCTCCCTCCCACCCGGGGGGGCTGTGGACTGCTTCCGCTTGCGGACATGGCCGACGTCCTCACGATCTCGCACGCCTACCGTCTTCTGACGGTGGACGACGAGGTTGTGCGGACGTTGGCCTGGACATCGCTGCGTGCGGCTGTAGCTAGGAAGGTCGGCCGCACCGTGACGAACGATGACATCGCGAGCTACCTCTCCGGTTCGCTGGAGGGGGAGTTCGCACGCGACGGGGGGGACATTTCTTCGCTGTGGTCGAGGACGAGAAACGCGGGCCGGAGATCTGCGGAGAAGCTAGGCCTAAAATGGAAATATTCCGAGGCGAAGGGGGAGCTAGTGGTCACTATGAGGGGCTCTTCGGAGAGGGAGACGACGGTTGGTCCTGACGCACGCGGTCAGATAATCCGCCGCCTGCGGCAGGCGGTGGCAGAGTTTTACCACCTTCGACTCCAACGGAAGCCAGATCAGGGGAAGGTATTCCGGGTGTCGTCGCGGGCGGGAGTGTCAAACCACTTCCTCCGCGGCGGCAACTTTACCCGCTTTGCTGATTGGCGCTTCGTTCACCGCGCTCGCCTGGATGTCCTCCCCCTTAATGGGGCGAGGCGCTGGGGAGACGGTGACAAGCGTTGCCGGCTTTGCGGGGAGGGCCTGGAATCCCTTCCTCATGTTCTGTGCCACTGCCGGCCGCATTCGGCGGCCTGGCAGCTGCGTCACGACGCCGTCGTCAACCGGATCGCTAAGGCTTGCCGACTCCCGGGGACCCTTAGAGTCAATAGGCGAGTCGAGGGAGTCGAGGGCGATCTGGGGGCTCTCAGACCTGACATCGTGGTCAGGCATGAGCCCTCAAAGAGCATCGTCATCGTGGACGTGACCGTGCCTTTCGAGAATACGTACACCGCTTTCGAGGAGGCCAGGGCGCGAAAAATACTAAAGTACAAGCCCCTGGCCGACGCGCTGCACGGTCACGGCTACAAAGTGGCGGTGCTCGCGATCGTCGTCGGGGCCCTCGGCTCATGGGATCCGGCCAATGAGGCGGTGCTGGGCCTGCTTAGGGTCTCACCACGCTATGCGGGCCTAATGCGACGCCTTATTGTGTCGGAGACCATTCGGTGGGGTCGCGACATCTACGTTGAGCACGTGTCGGGTGTGCGGCAGTACCGTCCGGCGGGCGTCCCTGGATCGGACTTGGAGCAGGAGGTCGGCCCTCCCCCGGGCGAGTCGGACATAGTATAAATGTTTTCGTCCTTACTTGTTCGACAAGGGGCAGCGTCCGCCAACGACTGATAAAATATATTAAACTGTGATAAAGGCGGCGCTGCCCCATTTGACTATCTATATAAGCCACATCCTAACTTGACCTAGGGCCAGTACTGGCCCTCACGATTATTAATTATAATAACATTGACTGACAGAGGGCCAGCACTGGCCCTATATTTATTAATAAGAATCATTGAGCGAGCGAGGGTCCAGGGTCCGGTATTTTATACACTCACACCCTACGAACAAACACTATCATTGGCGTGACCGGACCCTGGGATCCAGACATTGTTAAATTTTATTATTATAAGCCCTCGCCAAAAATAAGGCGACGAATTGTAAATACTTGCACCCCCGGGCTTTGCCCGGGGGAACATACTTTGAATAAAGTCTTATTTTATCTGTTCTTATCAGCTTAATATCTGATACACTCCCCATTGGGGAGTCAGAATATTAAACTGATTTTTGGAAGTGGGCGGGTGTCCGAAGCTTGCTTCGGCCCTGTCGAGGGTCGTCTCGATACTGCAGTACCGTCGGGTACGGCCCAATTAACGCATATATAAAAGCAGTACCCCACTTCCACTCTAAAAATGTTCTGGCTTCTCAAAAATCTTTAGCGCGAGTTTCAAAATTCGAAAATTTTTCAAAAACTTTAAATTTCGCGCGTGGAGTGAAATTCTAGTGATACATGTGTAGTGAAGTGCAGTGCAGTGAGATGGTGGCTCCCTAACTTGGATTACGACCCGGGCTGGCTTCATGGAGACAAGGTTTGTGGCAACTTACTATATTCTTACTCTTGCTATCCCCAGCGGGTTGTATTGGGGATAGGGATTGGCGCTCTCCTGGGCGTCCAATCACTACCTCGCTCCGCTGCGAGTCCTGTCACCATAACCTGTAAGAGGCCCCGGCTTCGGTGGGGGTTGCGACGTCACCAGATTCGTCTGGTGACTTAGCTCTTCGCCGTTGCTGCTGCCTCCCCGTTTTCAGAATTTATATATCTGTCGGCGGGATCCTTCCGTCAGCACGTCCGAGCGCGTCGGCGGTCATGAGTCGACTAACGTTTGCCATGGCCGGCGAAAGCGGCGGTCGTGATGCGCCATCTCGAGTGTCGTGGCTGAAACTGTTAGCGAAATCTGACAGTGGCAGTTCGCGGCGCTCGGGATTCCTCCCCCTAGGGCGCCACACTTCTAGTGACGTCCTGGGGATATCCTACTATCGCTTTCTGCTTCAGCTTTCTCTCCAGCCTATCGCTTTCACCCGCTTTACTTGTCCTGCTTGTACTATCTCCCCATCTTTAACTCTTCACTACTTCTTCTACCGCTGCTTTCCTTGTTGAATTGGGGCTGGCCCGGGCGTAACTTTTGTGATATTTGTTGAGTCATTTTAAAAAAAAAGCTTTTATTTATTCTTTGTTATAATTATTTTTCTATTCTTATTTTCCTTCTTTTCTTTGTATTTATTTATTAAATTACTGAGCCACCATCTCCTGCGAGCCATAGGGCGAGGAGCATATAGTTTTAATCCAAATTGTAATATGGATAGTTGAGTTTTAGCCTGTTTCCTGGTGCCGTCCTAATTTATTCTCATTTTAACTTTTTTACTCTCGCGTAATTTATTAATCCGTTTAGTCGTAAGTTTTAATCGCGTCCGGGCCATTTACACCCTCATATTTTACTTTTACTTCGTTTATTTTATTGCTATTTTTAGCGTTTTATTTATTTTTACTATTTCCGTTTATTTTCTTGTTTCATTTTACTCCGTGTTTGTCGATCGTGTTTAAATTATTCGTGCCGGTCCTAAATTATTCGTATTCGTGTCCATTTCTGTATATTACTGTGAATTTTGTTTGGCGTACTAGGATATAGGTTTTAACTCCGCTGTCTATTTATTAGTTAATTTAAGTCGCGCGAAAAAGTCCGACAATGGCGCAGTCGCAACGGGCCTCCCAAGAAGCGCCATTATTAGTTGAAATTGTATTCCCCCACATCTCCGAACATTTCCCCTGCCCAGCCTGTTACACGGGCACTAAAATCGGGGGCAGGGCGCTGGCGCGGTACGACCGCCACGCGGACCTCGCGAAGCACTTACGAAAACACCACCCCGGCCACATAATCACCTATAAGTGCGGAGAGTGCGCCTTCACCGGATCGGGGTTTTACCCCCTGAAAGTGGTGAAGGCGCACCACGCAAAAACTCACTCCGCGGGCCCCATAACATCGGGGCCAACGGCCGGGGTGAACGGTTCGCGTGGCGCGAGTACCAGGGGGGCCCGAACTGCGGGTGCGACTGTGGCCACCCGGGGGAGATTCGCGCAAACCACCTTGGCGACGACAACAACGGCGGCGGCCGTGCCGGTGACAGTCACCAGGGAATCGCCGCATCTTCCACCATCAGCGGCGACAATCCCGCCCTTGCCACGGCCCAACAGGGCCGCCCTGGCTACCACAACGGCAGCAGCACGAACAACAGCAGCACCCGCTACCGTGGCGCCCGCCACAGCAAGACCGAGTGCCGGGCCTAGCACCGCAAGGAGAAGTGATCCACCGGCGGCGGGGAGAAAGTCAAAGTCTCCCCGCCAGGCCCCGCAGCCCATCCAAGCGGGGCCCAACGCAAGGGCTCGACGGGCGTCGAGCGTGCAGGTGGATGTCCGGCCGACCACCAGCCGGACCACATCGAGGAGGACTGCGGTGTCGAAGCCCGGCATAGCAACATCGAGGAAGACCCCGGCTAGCACCTCCTCAACGAACATCAAAGAGCCCTCGCAGCCGGGGTCCAGGACGAGGACGGCGGCAACGACCACCTACGCCGCCGTCACGGCGGGCGTCACTATCCCGTCGCAGGCGACAGTGGAAGCCACGGCAGCACGCAGGGGGCTGCGGCTGGCATCGAGGGCCTCCTCAATACCACCAGAGGAGACAATTAGCCGCCGCAGCCCCCCATCGAGGGATGGCCGGGACCCCACGAATATACTGAACACCATCTCCGAAGAACCGAGGGTCCCGGTCTGCGGGCTGCCGAACTCCCCGTCGATGCCTGCGACGATGACGACGACCACCGTTACAACCACCACCTCGGGAGGACCAATCATGTCCTCCCAAATACAGGGGGGAGGAAGTAGGTTCAGCCTTACTCCACCCATGGCACCTTACCTCCCCCCCATGGTGGTCGTCGAGGTAGCGGGGCCATCCGGATCATCCAGGGCGGCCCCACCACCAAGGCATCCACCATCACCGCCATCGCCGCTGCCATCTTCACCACCATCATCTCCGGAGAGCAGCGGCGAGCCGTGGCAGGGGCGCAGAAGACGGAGGGCCCGCATCTCCAGCAGCAGCAGCGGGCCAGAGTCACCGGGCGAGTCGTCGCCGCCCACGAACATTGCGCCGCGGCCCCTACCTCTAAGATCTCCCGATGAGAGCCGCGGCAACGTCGTAACGCCGACCTCCCGACGTAGCGCCGGGATCGATACTGGGGCGCCACTAGTCAATGCCCAGAGTTTAGATAATAATTATAGATTTAGTATTTTAATGTTGGACGGTACTGCCAACAATAGTAATAACAATAGTAATAATATAAATAACTTTTCTTCTCCTCATACCATCGGAGCACCCGGGGCGTGTTCGACTGCGGAGCGTCGTCGTCGGAGCGCGAATTTAAGGGCGGGTGGGTCTTCTTCGTTTGTATCTTTTAGGTGTGGGCGCGAGGGTCGGCGGGGCTCGAGGCGAAGCGGATCCGGATCCGGTGCAGGAGGTGGGACGCCGGTCCCCGCGGGGCGGGCGGCCGCCCCTGCGAGCGTCGTTAGTAGTAACGAGTCGTTCGCCATTCCCCGCCGTGCGCCGGCCCCGGTGCGGCGGCCCCCGACGGCTTCCGGTCAGGTCCCCCGTCCGCGGAGTACTGCTCAGCCTACCGCTGGCAGTACCCTGCCGGACGAAAGGGAGTGCCTGATCGGAATGGCGGAAGGGGTCGTTTGCTTAGAGGAATTGGAGGATGCCGCCACTCTTGTGACGGCATTCTTCAAGGAATCCACGGGGACGCCGCGCGGCGGGGTGAGCGGCGGAAGGCCGGGCCGTGGTGGGGGGCGCGGGGGTCAGAGACCCGGGCCTACCGGGCGTGGTTTGGGGGGTCACCGCGATCGCCAGCAGCAACAACAACCGCTGCAGCAAAATGATCAGCCGTGGCGGGCCCTTTCAGGAGGAAGAGACCGGGTGAGGGAGGCAACCAGGATCCAACGCCTATTCCGAGCTAACCGGCGGCGTGCGATCCAAGAGGTGCTTCAGGGCCCCTCCCAGCACTGTGAAGTGCCTCGGGAGCGGGTCAGGGAGCACTTCGAGGAGATGTACGCGCCGTCGGCGCCACTCGGAAGGCGGCCTCCCCCACCTCTGCATGGAGCTCCAGACGAGGTGAGCACCGAGAGTCTGGTTCGGCCCTTCGGAGTGAGTGAGGTAGACCGGCGGATCCGGCGGACGTCAAACTCCGCGCCTGGACCCGACGGCCTAACTTACAAGGACCTTCGGAAGGCTGACCCGGACTGTCGGCTGCTCACTGCATTATTTAATGCTTGTCGCCGTCTGGAGTCAGTCCCGGAGTCCTGGAAGACGTCCAATACGGTGTTGATTCACAAAAAAGGCGACCGCGATGACCTCTCGAACTGGCGTCCGCTGGCCTTAGGGGACACGACTCCCAAGCTTTTCGCTGCGGTTCTGGCTGACCGTTTGCTCGGGTGGGCGACTCTTAATAAAAGAATAAGTCCATCGCAGAAGGGCTTCCTGCCGTGCGAGGGGTGTTACGAGCACAACTTCGTACTGCAGGAGGTCCTTAACGACGCTCGTAGGGGGGGCCGTCAGGTGGTGGTGGCGTGGCTGGATCTTACCAACGCGTTTGGTTCGGTCCCCCACGCTTCCATCTACCGTGCCTTGGCGGAGGCCGGAGTTCCCCTCGCTCTCCAGAATATCGTGGAGAGCATGTATGACGGCTGCACCACCCGGGTTCGCACTGCTGAGGGTTTCACCGACCCAATTACAATTTCTTCGGGGGTTAAACAAGGGTGTCCGATGAGCCCTGTGGTGTTTAACCTTGCTGAGGAGCCAATCCTTCGGGCTGCGGCTTCCAGTGAGGCAGGTTATACGCTGCATGGCCATCGGCACAACATTTTAGCTTACGCCGACGACCTCGCTCTGATCGCGGACTCCACCGAGGGGATGCTAGATTTGTTAAAAAGGGTGGAGGCTGCGGCGGGTGGGATTGGACTTCGGTTCAACCCTGCGAAGTGCGCTACATTGCACCACAACTGTAGAGGCGCTCGCAGGGTAGTTCCCACCCGCTTCACCCTCCAGGGGGAAGAGATGAGGTCCCTGGCAGCGGGCGAGCCTTATGAGCACCTCGGCGTGCCCACTGGCTTCCAAGTAAAACAGACGCCACTTCTTACCATCGAAGAGCTTCTCCGCGATCTCCACGCCATCGACGCCTCGCTCCTCGCCCCTTTGCAGAAGGCCGAGTCGGTGGCAACTTTTTTGTTGCCCCGCCTCGACTTCTTGCTGAGGGGAGCCCACGTGGAGAAAGGTCCCCTAAAAGCGGCCGACCTAGTCATTCGGAAAATGGCGAAGTCCTGGCTGCATCTGCCGCAGCGAGCCAGCGCGGAGGTAGTCTACCTCCCTCCCACCCGGGGGGGCTGTGGACTGCTTCCGCTTGCGGACATGGCCGACGTCCTCACGATCTCGCACGCCTACCGTCTTTTGACGGTGGACGACGAGGTTGTGCGGACGTTGGCCTGGACATCGCTGCGCGCGGCTGTAGCCAGGAAGGTCGGCCGCACCGTATCGAACGATGACATCGCGAACTACCTCTCCGGTTCGCTGGAGGGGGAGTTCGCACGCGACGGGGGGGACATTTCTTAGTTGTGGTCGAGGACGAGAAACGCGGGCCGGAGATCTGAGGAGAAGCTTGGTCTCAAATGGAAATATTCCGAGGCAAAAGGGGAGCTGGTGGTCACTATGAGGGGCTCTTCGGAGAGGGAGACGACGGTTGGTCCTGACGCACGCGGTCAGATAATCCGCCGCCTGCGGCAGGCGGTGGCAGAGTTTTACCATCTTCGACTCCAACGGAAGCCAGATCAGGGGAAGGTATTCCGGGTGTCGTTGCGGGCGGGAGTGTCAAACCACTTCCTCCGCGGCGGCAACTTCACCCGCTTTGCTGATTGGCGCTTCGTTCACCGCGCTCGCCTGGATGTCCTCCCCCTTAACGGGGCGAGGCGCTGGGGAGACGGTGACAAGCGTTGCCGGCTTTGCGGGGAGGGCCTGGAATCCCTTCCTCATGTTCTGTGCCACTGCCGGCCGCATTCGGCGGCCTGGCAGCTGCGTCACGACGCCGTCGTCAACCGTATCGCTAAGGCTTGCCGACTCCCAGGGACTACTAGAGTCAATAGGCGAGTCGAGCGAGTCGAGGGCGATCTGGGGGCTCTCAGACCTGACATTGTGGTCAGGCATGAGCCCTCAAAGAGTATCGTCATCGTGGACGTGACCGTGCCATTTGAAAACACGTACACCGCCTTCGAAGAGGCCAGGGCGCGAAAAATACTAAAGTATAAGCCCCTGGCCGACGCGCTGCACGGTCACGGCTACAGAGTGGCGGTGCTCGCGATCGTCGTCGGGGCCCTCGGCTCATGGGATCCGGCCAATGAGGCGGTGCTGGGCCTGCTTAGGGTGTCACCACGCTATGCGGGCCTTATGCGGCGCCTCATTGTGTCGGAGACCATTCGGTGGGGCCGCGATATATACGTTGAGCACGTATCGGGTGTACGGCAGTACCGTCCGGCGGGCGTCCCTGAGTCGGACCTGGAGCAAGAGGTCGGCCCTCCCCCGGGCGAGTCGGACATAGTTTAAGTGTTCCGTCCCTCATTGTTCGACAGGGGGCAGCGTCCGCCAATGACTGATAACTCAAATAAAACTGTGATAAAGGCGGCGCTGCCCCATATGACATATTTAAAATAATTCGCGAGGAATCCTGACTTAGGGCCAGTATTGGTCCTCATAACTATTAATATAAGAACTTTTTTTTTCTTTTTTCTTTTCTACGACATAGGACCAGTACTGGCCCTACATTTTATTACTAAGAAGAGATAATGAGCGAGCAAGGGTCCAGGGTCCGGTGTTTTACACACATACACACTGCAAACAACCATCATTAGCGTGACCGGACCCTGGGACCTAAAGATTGTTAAAAAAGGATTTTATGATATATTAGCCCTCGCCGAAATAAGGCGACGTATTTTGTATACCTGCACCCCCGGGCTCCGCCCGGGGGAACATATCTTGAATAAAGACCTTATTTATCTGTTCTTATCAGCTTAATATCTGATACACTCCCCATTGGGGAGTCAGAATATTAAACTGATTTTTGGAAGTGGGCGGGTGTCCGAAGCTTGCTTCGGCCCTGTCGAGGGTCGGCTCGATACTGCAGTACCGTCGGGCGTGGCCCAATTAACGCATTTATAAACGCAGTACCCCACTTCCACTCTAAAAATATATTCTGGTTTCCCAAAAATTTAGTGCGAATATTCAAACTTCGAAAATTTTTCAAAAAACTTTAAATTTCGCGCGTGGAGTGATTTTAAGTGACTGATGTGCTGTGACAGTGCAGTGCAGTGAGATGGTGGCTCCCTAAGTTGGATTACGTCCCGGGCTGGCTTCATGGAGACAAGGTTTGTGGCAACTTACTATATTCTTACTCTTGCTATCCCCAGCGGGTTGTATTGGGGATAGGGATTGGCGCTCTCCTGGGCGTCCAATCACTACCTCGCTCCGCTGCGAGTCCTGTCACTATAACCTGTAAGAGGCCCCGGCTTCGGTGGGGGTTGCGACGTCACCAGATTCGTCTGGTGACTTAGCTCTTCGCCGTTGCTGCTGCCTCCCCGTTTTCAGAATTTATATATCTGTCGGCGGGATCCTTCCGTCAGCACGTCCGAGCGCGTCGGCGGTCATGAGTCGACTAACGTTTGCCATGGCCGGCGAAAGCGGCGGTCGTGATGCGCCATCTCGAGTGTCGTGGCTGAAACTGTTAGCGAAATCTGACAGTGGCAGTTCGCGGCGCTCGGGGTTCCTCCCCCTAGGGCGCCACACTTCTAGTGACGTCCTAGGGAAACCCTACTATCGCTTTCTGCTTCAGCTTTCTCTCCAGCCTATCGCTTTCACCCGCTTTACTTGTCCTGCTTGTACTATCTCCCCATCTTCACTACTTCTTATTTTCTTCTACCGCTGCTTTCCTTGTTGAATTGGGGCTGGCCCGGGCGTAACTTTTGTGATATTTATCGAGTCATTTTAGAAAAAAGTCTTTATTTATTCTTTATTATAATTATTTTTCTATTTATATTTCTATTTTCTTTTCTTTTCTATTTATTTATTCATTGAGCCACCATCTCCTGCGAGCCATAGGGCGAGGAGCATTTAGATTTTAAGTCAAATTATAGAATAGATAGTCGGGTTTTAATCTGTTTCCTGGTGCCGTCTTAATTTATTTTCATTTTAACTTTTTTACTCCCGCGTAATTTATTTCGTTTAGCCGTAAGTTTTAATCGCGTCCGGGCCATTTACACCCCTATATTTTATTTTTACTTCTTTTATTTTACTGTTATTTTTAACGTTCTATTTATTTTTACAATCTTTGTGTATTTTAACTTAGTGTCTGTTAGTTCGTGATTAATTTATTTGTTCCGGTCCTTAAATTATTTGTGTCCGCGTCTATTTCCGTGTATTAGCTTAAATTTTACTCCGAGCACTAGGATATAGGTTTTAACTTGATTGTCTATCCCTTATTTAGTTTAATTTAAATTCGCGTACGTCCGACAATGGCGCAGTCGCAACGGGCCTCCCAAGAGGCGCCATTATTAGTAGAAATCGTATTCCCCCACACCTCCGAACACTTTCCATGCCCCGCCTGTTACACGGGCACCAAGGTTGGGGGCAGGGCGCTGGCGCGGTACGACCGCCACGCGGACCTCGCGAAACACCTACGAAAGCATCACCCCGGCCATATAATAACGTATAAGTGCGGAGAGTGCGCCTTCACTGGATCGGGGTTCTACCCCCTGAAAGTGGTGAAGGCGCACCACGCCAAAACTCACACCGCGGGCCCCACAACATCGGGGCCAACGGCCGGGGTGAACGGTTCGCGTGGCGCGAGTACCAGGGGGGCCCAAACTGCGGGTGCGACTGCGGCCACCCGGGGGAGGTTAACACAATCTAGATTAGCGACGACAATAACGGCGGCGGCCGCCCCGGTGACCTTAACAAGAGAGTCGCCGCCACGTCCACCACAACCATCGGCAGCGGCGACAATCCCGCCCTTGCCACGGCCCAACAGGGCCGCCCTGGCAACTAGAACGACAGCAGCAACAACAACAACAGCAGCACCCGCTACCGTGGCGCCCGCCACAGCGAGACTGAGTGCCGGGCCTAGCACCGCGAGAAGAAGTGATCCACCGGCGGCGGGGAGAAAGTCAAAGTCTCCCCGCCAGGCCCCGCAGCCCATCCGAGCGGGGCCCAACATAAGGGCTCAACGAGCATCGAGCGTGCCGGTGGATGTCCGGCCGACCACCAGCCGGACGACAACAACGAGGAGGACTGCGGTGTCGAAGCCCGGCACGGTAACTTCAAGAAGGACCCCGGCTAGCACCTCCTCAAATTCCACCAAAGAGCCCTCGCAGCCGGGGTCCAGGATAAGGACGGCGGCAACTGCCACCTACGCCGCCGTCACGGCGGGCGTCACAATCCCGTCGCAGGCGACGGTGGAAGTTACGGTAGCACGCAGGGGGCTGCGGCCGGCGTCGAGGGCCTCCTCATCACCATCAGAGGAGAGAAATATCCGCCGCAGCCCCCCATCGAGGGATGGCCGGGACCCCACAACCTCACTCAACACCATTTCGGAAGAACCGAGGGTCCCGGTCTGCGGGCTACCAAACCCCCCGTCCATGCCTGCGACGATGACGACGACCACCGTCACAACCACCACCTCGGGAGGACCAATCATGTCCTCCCAAATACAGGGGGGAGGAGGAAGATTCAGCTTCACTCCACCCATGGCACCTTACCTCCCCCCCATGGTGGTCGTCGAGGTAGCGGGGTCATCCGGATCATCCAGGGCGGCCCCACCACCAAGGCACACACCATCACCGCCACCGCCGCTGCCGTCAACACCACCATCATCTCCGGAGAGCAGCGGCGAGCCGTGGCAGGGGCGCAGAAGACGGAGGGCCCGCATTTCCAGCAGCAGCAGCGGGCCAGAGTCACCGGGCGAGTCGTCGCCTCCCACGAGAAATGCGCCGCGGCCATTAGCCTATAGAAATTCCCACGGGAGCCGCGGCAGCGTCGAAACGCCGACCTCACGACGGAGCACTGGGACCGAGTTGGGGGCGTCTTTAGACCTCGCTCAAGATATAAATAATAGCAATAGATATTCCATTTTAATGTTGGACGGTGCTGCCAACAATAGTAATAATAATAATATCAATAGTTTCTCAGCCTCACACACTCTCGGAGCACCCGAGGCGTGTTCGACTGCGGAGCGGCGTCGTCGGAGCGCGAATTTAATGGGGGGTGGGTCAAATCACTCGTTTGCTTCTTTTAGGGGTGGGCGCGAGGGTCGGCGGGACTCGAGGCGGAGCGGATCCGGATCCGGTGCAGGAGGTGGGACGCCGGTCCCCGCGGGGCGGGCGGCCGCCCCTGCGAGCGTCGTTAGTAGTAACGAGTCGTTCGCCATTCCCCGCCGTGCGCCGGCCCCGGTGCGGCGGCCCCCGACGGCTTCCGGTCAGGTCCCCCGTCCGCGGAGTACTGCTCAGCCTACCGCTGGCAGTACCCTGCCGGACGAAAGGGAGTGCCTGATCGGAATGGCGGAAGGGGTCGTTTGCTTAGAGGAATTGGAGGATGCCGCCACTCTTGTGACGGCATTCTTCAAGGAATCCACGGGGACGACGCGCGGCGGGGTGAGCGGCGGAAGGCCGGGCCGTGGTGGGGGGCGCGGGGGTCAGAGACCCGGGCCTACCGGGCGTGGTTTGGGGGGTCACCGCGATCGCCAGCAGCAACAACAACCGCTGCAGCAAAGCGATCAGCCGTGGCGGGCCCTTTCAGGAGGAAGGGACCGGGTGAGGGAGGCAACCAGGATCCAACGCCTATTCCGAGCTAACCGGCGGCGCGCGATCCAAGAGGTGCTCCAGGGCCCCTCCCAGCACTGTCAAGTGCCTCGGGAGCGGGTCACGAAGCACTTCGAGGAAATGTACGCGCCGTCGGCGCCACTCGGAGGGCGGCCTCCCCCACCTCTTCACGGAGCTCCAGACGAGGGGAGCACCGAGAGGCTGGTTCAGCCTTTCGAAGCGAGTGAGGTAGACCGGCGGATCCGGCGGACGTCAAACTCCGCGCCTGGACCCGACGGCCTAACTTACAAGGACCTTCGGAAGGCTGACCCGGACTGTCGGGTGCTCACTGCATTATTTAATGCGTGTCGCCGTCTGGAGTCGGTCCCTGAGTCCTGGAAGATGTCCAATACGGTTCTGATCCATAAAAAGGGCGATCGCGATGACCTCTCGAACTGGCGCCCGCTGGCTCTAGGGGACACGACTCCCAAGCTCTTCGCTGCGGTCCTGGCTGACCGTCTGCTCGGGTGGGCGACTCAGAATCAAAGAATTAGTCCATCGCAGAAGGGCTTCCTGCCGTGCGAGGGTTGCTACGAGCATAACTTCGTGCTGCAGGAGGTCCTTAACGACGCTCGTAGGGGGGGCCGTCAGGTGGTGGTGGCGTGGTTGGATCTTACCAACGCGTTTGGTTCGGTCCCCCACGCTTCCATCTACCGTGCCTTGGCGGAGGCCGGAGTTCCCCTCGCTCTCCAGAATATCGTGGAGAGCATGTATGACGGCTGCACCACCCGGGTTCGCACTGCTGAGGGTTTCACCGACCCAATTACAATTTCCTCGGGGGTCAAACAAGGGTGTCCGATGAGCCCTGTGGTGTTTAACCTTGCTGAGGAGCCAATCCTTCGGGCTGTGGCTTCCAGTGAGGCAGGTTATACGCTGCATGGCCATCGGCACAATATTTTAGCTTACGCCGACGACCTCGCTCTGATCGCGGACTCCACCGAGGGTATGATCGAGTTATTAAAAAGGGTGGAGGCTGCGGCGGGTGGGATCGGGCTCCGGTTTAACCCTGCGAAGTGTGCGACCCTGCACCAGGTTGGCAGGGGCACTCGCAGGGTGTCTCCCACCCGCTTCACCCTCCAGGGTATAGAAATAAGGTCCCTGGCAGCAGGCGAGCCTTATGAGCACCTCGGCGTGCCCACCGGCTTCCAAGTCAAGCAAACCCCTCTTTTAACGATCGAAGAGCTTCTCCACGATCTCCACGCCATTGACGCCTCGCTCCTCGCCCCTTGGCAGAAGGCCGAGTCGGTGGCATCATTTTTGTTGCCCCGCCTCGACTTCTTGCTGAGGGGAGCCCACGTGGAGAAGGGTCCCCTAAAGGCGGCCGACCTAGTCATTCGCAAAATGGCGAAGTCCTGGCTGCATCTGCCGCAGCGAGCCAGCGCGGAGGTAGTTTACCTCCCCCCCACCCGGGGGGGATGTGGACTGCTTCCGCTTGCGGACATGGTCGACGTCCTCACGATCTCGCACGCCTACCGACTTTTGACGGTGGACGACGAGGTTGTGCGGACGTTGGCCTGGACATCGCTGCGTGCGGCTGTAGCTAGGAAGGTCGGCCGCACCGTAACGAATCTTGACATCGCGAACTACCTCTCCGGTTCGCTGGAGGGGGAGTTCGCACGCGACGGGGGGGACGTTTCTTCATTGTGGTCGAGGACGAGAAACGCGGGCCGGAGATCGGCGGAGAAGCTCGGACTGAAATGGAAATATTCCGAGGCAAGGGGGGAGCTGGTGGTCACGATGAGGGGCTCTTCGGAGAGGGAGACGACGGTTGGTCCTGACGCACGCGGTCAGATTATCCGCCGTCTGCGGCAGGCGGTGGCCGAATTTTACCACCTACGACTCCAGAGAAAGCCGGACCAGGGGAAGGTATTTCGGGTGTCGTCACGCATGGGAGTGTCAAACCACTTCCTGCGTGGCGGCAACTTCACCCGCTTCGCTGATTGGCGCTTCGTCCACCGCGCTCGCCTGGATGTCCTCCCCCTTAACGGGGCGAGGCGCTGGGGAGACGGTGACAAGCGTTGCCGGCTTTGCGGGGAGGGCCTGGAATCCCTTCCCCACGTCCTGTGCCACTGCCGGCCGCACTCGGCGGCCTGGCAGCTGCGTCATGACGCCGTCGTCGACCGAATCGCTAAGGCTTGCCGACTCCCGGGGACCTGTAGAGTCAATAGGCGAGTCGAGGGTGTCGAGGGCGATCTGGGGGCTCTCCGACCTGACATAGTGGTCAGGCATGAGCTCTCAAAGAGCATCGTCATCGTAGACGTGACCGTGCCTTTTGAGAACACCTACACCGCCTTCGAGGAGGCCAGGGCGCGTAAGATACTGAAGTATAAGCCCCTGGCCGACGCGCTGCACGGTCACGGATACAAGGTGGCGGTGCTCGCGATCGTCGTTGGGGCCCTCGGCTCATGGGATCCGGCCAATGAGGCGGTGCTGGACCTGCTTAGGGTCTCACCACGCTATGCGGGTCTAATGCGACGCCTCATTGTGTCGGAGACCATCCGGTGGGGCCGCGATATCTATGTGGAGCACGTGTCGGGTGTACGGCAGTACCGTCCGGCGGGCGTCCCTGAGCCGGACCTGGGGCAAGTGGTCGGTCCTCCCCCGGGCGAGTCGGACATAGGTTAAGTGTTTCGTCCTTTCCTTGTTCGACAAGGGGCAGCGGCCGCCAAAGACTGATCAACTAAATTAAACTGTGATAAAGGCGGCGCTGCCCCATATGACTTATTAATATAATTAGCGGCGAAATCTGACTTAGGGCCAGTACTGGTCCTCACCAATATTAATAACACTGCACAACACTAAATTTGCCTTTTGAACGAAAATAGCCAATTTCGATTAATCTTGACCCGCTGAAAACGAATCTGAAACCCGTTTTTGAAAATTGGCTCGAGATTTTGAGTAATTCAATTTTAAAAAAATCAGGCTTTTTTCGACTTTGAACAACAATCAGACCGTAAGTATAGAAGTTAGACAATTTTTATTGGTTGAAAACAATTCTCCAGACTTCTCCGAATAAAACGGTATCAAACACTTTTACAATTTAAACTTGCAAACATGTTTAAACATTAGTTAAAGTGGATAAGACACGTTTTGCGCACCTATTTTTCGAGATGTTTTCCAATTTTTACAAAAAACTGGGAGTCCGACGAGGATTCCAATACCTCTACGCGATAGAGCAGACATTTGTCTTTGGAAAACCACTTTAACACTATGTAAATTATATTTCTGCTTCGCACAGGAGAACGAAAACCTCGTGCGTGTTACGCAGTGTGAGCAGCGGTTCTCCGACTCAATGCCGTGGAAACGCTAGGCGACAACAAGCCACAGCGGAACGCGTATTACTACGTGACGCGCACGAAGTCTTAGTTAGTTTTCCTCTAGGAAGCCGAAATTTGTTTTACATATTATCATGATGCTTTTCCGATGGAAAATGTCTGCTCTATCGTGTAGTGTCATTGGAATTCACGTCGGAGTCACAGATTTTTCAAAAATTTGAAAAACCTCTCGAAAAATAGGTGCGCGAAACGTGACTGATCAATCTTAGTTAATGTTTAAACATGTTTGCAAGTTCAAATTGTAAAAGTGTTTGATATCGTTTTATTCGGAAATGTCTGGGGAATTTTTTGCTACAAATGAAAATAGTCTAACTTGTAAACCTACGGTCTGATTTCTGTTCAAAGTCGAAAAAAGGCTGTTTTTTTCAAAATTCAATTACTCAAAATCTAGAGCCAATTTTCAAAAACGGGTTTCAAATTCGTTTTCAGCGGGTCAAGAATAGTCGAAATTGGTTATTTTCGTTTAGAAGGCAATTCGTGTATTGTCCAGAGAAACTTGTTAAAGTTGTACAACATGCTCCACGCGCATCATTCGGGAGGTTTTTTCAATTTCTTTCGGCAACAGAATTAGACTTTTTTTTGCCTTTTAAACGAAAATAGCCAATTTCGACTAATCTTGACCCGCTGAAAACGAATCTGAAACCCGTTTTTGAAAATTGGCTCCAGATTTTGAGTAATAGAATTTTGAAAAAAACAGCCTTTTTTCGACTTTGAACAGCAATCAGGCTGTAGGTTTACAAGTTAGACAATTTCCATTTATTGCAAAAAATTCTCCAGACTTTTCCGAATAAAACGATATCAAACGCTTTTACAAATTCGACTTGCAAACATGTTTAAACATTAGTTAAAGTGGATAAGACATGTTTCGCGCACCTATTTTTCGAGATGTTTTTCAATTTTTTTAAAAAACTGTGACTCCGGCGTGAATTCCAATGACACTACACGACAGAGCAGTCATTTTCCATCGGAAAACCATCATGATAATATGTAAAACAAGGTTCGGTTTCCTACAGGAAAACTAACTAAGACTTCGTGCGCGTCACGTAGTAACACGCGCTCCGCTGTGGCTTGTTTTCGCCTAGCGCTTGCACGGCATTGAGTCAGAGAACCACTGCTCACACTGCGTAACACGCACGAGGGTTTCGTTTTCCTGTGCGAAGCAGAAATATAATTTACATAGTGTTAAAGTGGTTTTCCAAAGCCAAATGTCTGCTCTATCGCGTAGAGGTATTGGAATCCTCGTCGGACTCCCAGTTTTTTGTAAAAATTGGAAAACATCTCGAAAAATAGGTGCGCAAAACGTGTCTTATCCACTTTAACTAATGTTTAAACATGTTTGCAAGTTTAAATTGTAAAAGTGTTTGATACCGTTTTATTCGTAAAAGTCTGGAGAATTTTTTGCAACCAATAAAAATTGTCTGACTTGTATATTTACGGTCTGATTGTTGTTCAAAGTGGAAAAAAAGCTGTTTTCTTCAAAATTCAATTACTCAAAATCTCGAGCCAATTTGGAAAAACGGGTTTCAGATTCGTTTTCAGCGGGTCAAGATTAATCGAAATTGGCTATTTTCGTTCAAAAGGCAAAAAAAAAGTTCAATTTTGTTGTCCAGTGTAATAAAACTTCTTTCTTCTATGACTTAGGACCAGCACTGGCCCTACATTTTACTATTTAATATCATTAGCGAGCGGGGGACCAGGGTCCGGTGTTCTATACACTGACACACTGCAAACAACGATCATTGGCGTGACCGGACCCTGGAACCCATTCCCTTGAAAAGCAATTTATTATATTAGCCCCCGCCGAAAAGGCGTTGAAAGTTGTATTTCTGCACCCCCGGGCTCCGCCCGGGGGAACATTGTTTGAAATAAAAGCCTTTTATCTGTTCTTATCAGCTTAATATCTGATACACTCCCCATTGGGGAGTCAGAATATTAAACTGATTTTTGGAAGTGGGCGGGTGTCCGAAGCTTGCTTCGGCCCTGTCGAGGGTCGTCTCGATACTGCAGTACCGTCGGGCACGGCCCAATTAACGCATTAGAAAAGCAGTACCCCACTTCCACTCTAAAAATATATTCTGGCTTCCCAAAAAACCTTTGCGCGAGTTCAAAATTCGAAAATTTGTCCAAAAACTTTAAATTTCGCGCGTGGAGTGTTTGTGAGCAGTAGTGACTCTAGTGATATGTGCCTAGTGACAGTGCAGTGAGATGGTGGCTCCCTAAGTTGGAATACGTCCCGGGCTGGCTTCATGGAGACAAGGTTTGTGGCAACTTTACTATATTCTTACTCTTGCTATCCCCAGCGGGTTGTATTGGGGATAGGGATTGGCGCTCTCCTGGGCGTCCAATCACTATCTCGCTCCGCTGCGAGTCCTGTCACTATAACCTGTAAGAGGCCCCGGCTTCGGTGGGGGTTGCGACGTCACCAGATTCGTCTGGTGACTTAGCTCTTCGCCGTTGCTGCTGCCTCCCCGTTTTCAGAATTTATATATCTGTCGGCGGGATCCTTCCGTCAGCACGTCCGAGCGCGTCGGCGGTCATGAGTCGACTAACGTTTGCCATGGCCGGCGAAAGCGGCGGTCGTGATGCGCCATCTCGAGTGTCGTGGCTGAAACTGTTAGCGAAATCTGACAGTGGCAGTTCGCGGCGCTCGGGGTTCCTCCCCCTAGGGCGCCACACTTCTAGTGACGTCCTAGGGAAACCCTACTATCGCTTTCTGCTTCAGCTTTCTCTCCAGCCTATCGCTTTCACCCGCTTTACTTGTCCTGCTTGTACTATCTCCCCATCTTCACTACTTCTTATTTTCTTCTACCGCTGCTTTCCTTGTTGAATTGGGGCTGGCCCGGGCGTAACTTTTGTGATATTTATCGAGTCATTTTAGAAAAAAGTCTTTATTTATTCTTTATTATAATTATTTTTCTATTTATATTTCTATTTTCTTTTCTTTTCTATTTATTTATTCATTGAGCCACCATCTCCTGCGAGCCATAGGGCGAGGAGCATTTAGATTTTAAGTCAAATTATAGAATAGATAGTCGGGTTTTAATCTGTTTCCTGGTGCCGTCTTAATTTATTTTCATTTTAACTTTTTTACTCCCGCGTAATTTATTTCGTTTAGCCGTAAGTTTTAATCGCGTCCGGGCCATTTACACCCCTATATTTTATTTTTACTTCTTTTATTTTACTGTTATTTTTAACGTTCTATTTATTTTTACAATCTTTGTGTATTTTAACTTAGTGTCTGTTAGTTCGTGATTAATTTATTTGTTCCGGTCCTTAAATTATTTGTGTCCGCGTCTATTTCCGTGTATTAGCTTAAATTTTACTCCGAGCACTAGGATATAGGTTTTAACTTGATTGTCTATCCCTTATTTAGTTTAATTTAAATTCGCGTACGTCCGACAATGGCGCAGTCGCAACGGGCCTCCCAAGAGGCGCCATTATTAGTAGAAATCGTATTCCCCCACACCTCCGAACACTTTCCATGCCCCGCCTGTTACACGGGCACCAAGGTTGGGGGCAGGGCGCTGGCGCGGTACGACCGCCACGCGGACCTCGCGAAACACCTACGAAAGCATCACCCCGGCCATATAATAACGTATAAGTGCGGAGAGTGCGCCTTCACTGGATCGGGGTTCTACCCCCTGAAAGTGGTGAAGGCGCACCACGCCAAAACTCACACCGCGGGCCCCACAACATCGGGGCCAACGGCCGGGGTGAACGGTTCGCGTGGCGCGAGTACCAGGGGGGCCCTAACTGCGGGTGCGACTGCGGCCACCCGGGGGAGGTTAACACAATCTAGATTAGCGACGACAATAACGGCGGCGGCCGCCCCGGTGACCTTAACAAGAGAGTCGCCGCCACGTCCACCACAACCATCGGCAGCGGCGACAATCCCGCCCTTGCCACGGCCCAACAGGGCCGCCCTGGCAACTAGAACGACAGCAGCAACAACAACAACAGCAGCACCCGCTACCGTGGCGCCCGCCACAGCGAGACTGAGTGCCGGGCCTAGCACCGCGAGAAGAAGTGATCCACCGGCGGCGGGGAGAAAGTCAAAGTCTCCCCGCCAGGCCCCGCAGCCCATCCGAGCGGGGCCCAACATAAGGGCTCAACGAGCATCGAGCGTGCCGGTGGATGTCCGGCCGACCACCAGCCGGACGACAACAACGAGGAGGACTGCGGTGTCGAAGCCCGGCACGGTAACTTCAAGAAGGACCCCGGCTAGCACCTCCTCAAATTCCACCAAAGAGCCCTCGCAGCCGGGGTCCAGGATAAGGACGGCGGCAACTGCCACCTACGCCGCCGTCACGGCGGGCGTCACAATCCCGTCGCAGGCGACGGTGGAAGTTACGGTAGCACGCAGGGGGCTGCGGCCGGCGTCGAGGGCCTCCTCATCACCATCAGAGGAGAGAAATATCCGCCGCAGCCCCCCATCGAGGGATGGCCGGGACCCCACAACCTCACTCAACACCATTTCGGAAGAACCGAGGGTCCCGGTCTGCGGGCTACCAAACCCCCCGTCCATGCCTGCGACGATGACGACGACCACCGTCACAACCACCACCTCGGGAGGACCAATCATGTCCTCCCAAATACAGGGGGGAGGAGGAAGATTCAGCTTCACTCCACCCATGGCACCTTACCTCCCCCCCATGGTGGTCGTCGAGGTAGCGGGGTCATCCGGATCATCCAGGGCGGCCCCACCACCAAGGCACACACCATCACCGCCACCGCCGCTGCCGTCAACACCACCATCATCTCCGGAGAGCAGCGGCGAGCCGTGGCAGGGGCGCAGAAGACGGAGGGCCCGCATTTCCAGCAGCAGCAGCGGGCCAGAGTCACCGGGCGAGTCGTCGCCTCCCACGAGAAATGCGCCGCGGCCATTAGCCTATAGAAATTCCCACGGGAGCCGCGGCAGCGTCGAAACGCCGACCTCACGACGGAGCACTGGGACCGAGTTGGGGGCGTCTTTAGACCTCGCTCAAAATATAAATAATAGCAATAGATATTCCATTTTAATGTTGGACGGTGCTGCCAACAATAGTAATAATAATAATATCAATAGTTTCTCAGCCTCACACACTCTCGGAGCACCCGAGGCGTGTTCGACTGCGGAGCGGCGTCGTCGGAGCGCGAATTTAAGGGGGGGTGGGTCAAATCACTCGTTTGCTTCTTTTAGGGGTGGGCGCGAGGGTCGGCGGGACTCGAGGCGGAGCGGATCCGGATCCGGTGCAGGAGGTGGGACGCCGGTCCCCGCGGGGCGGGCGGCCGCCCCTGCGAGCGTCGTTAGTAGTAACGAGTGGTTCGCCATTCCCCGCCGTGCGCCGGCCCCGGTGCGGCGGCCCCCGACGGCTTCCGGTCAGGTCCCCCGTCCGCGGAGTACTGCTCAGCCCACCGCTGGCAGTACCCTGCCGGACGAAAGGGAGTGCCTGATCGGAATGGCGGAAGGGGTCGTTTGCTTAGAGGAATTGGAGGATGCCGCCACTCTTGTGACGGCATTCTTCAAGGAATCCACGGGGACGACGCGCGGCGGGGTGAGCGGCGGAAGGCCGGGCCGTGGTGGGGGGCGCGGGGGTCAGAGACCCGGGCCTACCGGGCGTGGTTTGGGGGGTCACCGCGATCGCCAGCAGCAACAACAACCGCTGCAGCAAAGCGATCAGCCGTGGCGGGCCCTTTCAGGAGGAAGAGACCGGGTGAGGGAGGCAACTAGGATCCAACGCCTATTCCGAGCCAACCGGCGGCGCGCGATCCAAGAGGTGCTTCAGGGCCCCTCCCAGCACTGTGAAGTGCCTCGGGAGCGGGTCAAGGAGCACTTCGAGGAAATGTACGCGCCGTCGGCGCCACTCGGGAGGCGGCCTCCCCCACCTCTGCATGGAGCTCCAGACGAGGTGAGCACCGAGAGTCTGGTTCGGCCCTTCGGAGTGAGTGAGGTAGACCGGCGGATCCGGCGGACGTCAAACTCCGCGCCTGGACCCGACGGCCTAACTTACAAGGACCTCCGGAAGGCTGACCCGGACTGTCGGCTGCTCACTGCATTGTTTAATGCCTGTCGCCGTCTGGAGTCGGTCCCTGAGTCCTGGAAGACGTCCAATACGGTGTTGATACACAAGAAAGGCGATCGCGACGACCTTTCGAACTGGCGTCCGCTGGCCTTAGGGGACACGACTCCCAAGCTTTTCGCTGCGGTTCTGGCTGACCGTTTGCTCGGGTGGGCGACTCTTAATAAAAGAATAAGTCCATCGCAGAAGGGCTTCCTGCCGTGCGAGGGGTGTTACGAGCACAACTTCGTACTGCAGGAGGTCCTTAACGACGCTCGTAGGGGGGGCCGTCAGGTGGTGGTTGCGTGGTTGGATCTTACCAACGCGTTTGGTTCGGTCCCCCACGCCTCCATCTACCGTGCCTTGGCGGAGGCCGGAGTTCCCCTCGCTCTCCAAAATATCGTGGAGAGCATGTATGACGGCTGCACCACCCGGGTTCGCACTGCTGAGGGTTTCACCGACCCAATTACAATTTCCTCGGGGGTTAAACAAGGGTGTCCGATGAGCCCTGTGGTGTTTAACCTTGCTGAGGAGCCAATCCTTCGGGCTGCGGCTTCCAGTGAGGCAGGTTATACACTGCATGGCCATCGGCACAACATTTTAGCTTACGCCGACGACCTCGCTCTGATCGCGGACTCCACCGAGGGGATGTTAGATTTGTTAAAAAGGGTGGAGGCTGCGGCGGGTGGGATTGGACTTCGGTTCAACCCTGCGAAGTGCGCTACATTGCACCACAACTGTAGAGGCGCTCGCAGGGTGGTTCCCACCCGTTTCACCCTCCAGGGGGTAGAGATGAGGTCCCTGGCAGCGGGCGAGCCTTATGAGCACCTCGGCGTGCCCACTGGCTTCCAAGTAAAACAGACGCCACTTCTTACCATCGAAGAGCTTCTCCGCGATCTCCACGCCATCGACGCCTCGCTCCTCGCCCCTTGGCAGAAGGCCGAGTCGGTGGCAACTTTTCTGTTGCCCCGCCTCGACTTCTTGCTGAAGGGAGCCCACGTGGAGAAGGGTCCCCTAAAGGCGGCCGACCTAGTCATTCGCAAAATGGCGAAGTCCTGGCTGCATCTGCCGCAGCGAGCCAGCGCGGAGGTAGTCGACCTCCCCCCCACCCGGGGGGGCTGTGGACTGCTTCCGCTTGCGGACATGGCCGACGTCCTCACGATCTCGCACGCCTACCGTCTTCTGACGGTGGACGACGAGGTTGTGCGGACGTTGGCCTGGACATCGCTGCGTGCGGCTGTAGCTAGGAAGGTCGGCCGCACCGTGACGAACGATGACATCGCGAGCTACCTCTCCGGTTCGCTGGAGGGGGAGTTCGCACGCGACGGGGGGGACATTTCTTCGCTGTGGTCGAGGACGAGAAACGCGGGCCGGAGATCTGCGGAGAAGCTAGGCCTAAAATGGAAATATTCCGAGGCGAAGGGGGAGCTAGTGGTCACGATGAGGGGCTCTTCGGAGAGGGAGACGACGGTTGGTCCTGACGCACGCGGTCAGATTATCCGCCGTCTGCGGCAGGCGGTGGCAGAGTATTACCATCTTAGACTCCAAAGAAAGCCAGATCAGGGGAAGGTATTCCGGGTGTCGTCGCGGGTGGGAGTGTCAAACCACTTCCTCCGCGGCGGCAACTTTACCCGCTTTGCCGATTGGCGCTTCGTTCACCGCGCTCGCCTGGATGTCCTCCCCCTTAACGGGGCGAGGCGCTGGGGAGACGGTGGCAAGCGTTGCCGGCTTTGCGGGGAGGGCCTGGAGTCCCTTCCTCATGTTCTGTGCCACTGCCGGCCGCACTCGGCGGCCTGGCAGCTGCGTCATGACGCCGTCGTTGACCGAATCCCTAGGGCATGTCGGCTCCCAGGGACCTGTAGAGTCAATAAGAGAGTCGAGGGAGTCGAGGGCGATCTGGGGGCTCTCAGACCTGACATTGTGGTCAGGCATGAGCCCTCAAAGAGCATCGTCATCGTGGACGTGACCGTGCCATTCGAGAATACTTACACCGCATTTGAAGAGGCCAGGGCGCGCAAAATACTTAAGTATAAGCCCCTGGCCGACGCGCTGCACGGTCACGGCTACAAAGTGGCGGTGCTCGCGATCGTCGTCGGGGCCCTCGGCTCATGGGATCCGGCCAATGAGGCGGTGCTGGTCCTGCTTAGGGTTTCAGCACGCTATGCGGGCCTAATGCGACGCCTCATTGTGTCGGAGACCATCCGGTGGAGCCGCGATATTTACGTCGAGCACGTATCGGGTGTACGGCAGTACCGTCCGGCGGGCGCCTCTGGATCGGAACCGGAGCAAGGGGTCGGCCCTCCCCCGGGCGAGTCGGACATAGGTTAAGTGTTTAGTCCTTCCTTGTTCGACGCGGGGCAGCGTCCGCCAACGACTGATAAATTATATTAAACTGTGATAAAGGCGGCGCTGCTCCATATGACTTATTATACCTAAGACACCGAACTTTTGACTCAGGGCCAGTACTGGCCTTCATATTCATTAATCATAGAACATTGCCTGACAGAGGGCCAGTACTGGCCCTATATTTTATTAAGATAATAATCATTGTCTATTAATGAAGCGGGGGTCCAGAGTCCGGCATTTTGCACACTAACACCCAGCAAACACAAACTAATGGCGTGGCCGGACCCTGGGATCTAGAAATTGTTAAAACTCTTTATCATATGTTAGCCCTCGCCAAAATAAGGCGAAGTATGTTGTATACTTGCACCCCCGGGCTCTGCCCGGGGGAACATTGCCTGAATAAAGTCTAATTTTATCTGTTCTTATCAGCTTAATATCTGATACACTCCCCATTGGGGAGTCAGAATATTAAACTGATTTTTGGAAGTGGGCGGGTGTCCGAAGCTTGCTTCGGCCCTGTCGAGGGTCGGCTCGATACTGCAGTACCGTCGGGCGTGGCCCAATTAACGCATTAAAACGCAGTACCCCACTTCCACTTTCGAAAAATATTCTGGCTTCTCAAAAATTTTAGTGCGAAATTCAAATTTTAATATTTTTCAAACTTTTAAATTTCGCGTGTGGAGTGACTAAGTGATACATGTGTAGTGACAGTGCAGTGCAGTGAGATGGTGGCTCCCTAAGTTGGATTACGTCCCGGGCTGGCTTCATGGAAACAAGGTTTGTGGCAACTTACTATATTCTTACTCTTGCTATCCCCAGCGGGTTGTATTGGGGATAGGGATTGGCGCCCTCCTGGGCGTCCAATCACTACCTCGCTCCGCTGCGAGTCCTGCCATAACCTGTAAGAGGCCCCGGCTTCGGTGGGGGTTGCGACGTCACCAGATTCGTCTGGTGACTTAGCTCTTCGCCGTTGCTGCTGCCTCCCCGTCTTCAGAATTTATGTCTGTCGGCGGGATCCTTCCGTCAGCACGTCCGAGCGCGTCGGCGGTCATGAGTCGACTAACATCTGCCATGGCCGTGGAAAGCGTTTGACCTCTTCTGCCGTTGCAAACGCAAGAAGGGTGCGAAGCCAATACTACTAAATATATATTTTATTTTGTATCCTAATATCACAATGTGAAGACCGGTCGTTACAAGAAGGGTGCGTCTTGTCTAGCGTGTGTAGCTAATGGCGGCTAACATGGGGCATCCGCATCATAGACCCGCGGGGAGAGCGTCTGCTTCCGCTGCCGCTGGCGTCGCTGTTGAATGCCGCGATGTGCCGGTAACTCTGCTCCCTGCCATACAGCAGTTGACGGCACCGCCACACCTACACCCCCTCCAGAGCCTGTGTGAGGCTCGAGCTTAAAGGAAACAGTTTTCTCGTAAGTTTTTTTAGGTTTGCCCATGCCTCCCTGTTGATGTGGCTGGACAATGTCCTCCCTGGTCACCGGCTGGTCCTCGTCAGTATCAGCCTTTGCGAAAAAAGCTGGTTTTAATCGCTCCACCGAGATGGTTTTTTCCTCTCCTTCACAGTCGATGATAAATCGTCTGTCGTCCAGACGCTTAACGACTCTGTACGGTCCCGAGTACGGTGGCTGAAGTGGCGGACGAACGTCATCTCGTCTCACAAACACATGTGAACATTCGTACATGTTTGTTTGTACAAACATCCTCGCTTTTACGTAATGAGCCGTGGGTGTGGGACGAATGGCCTTCATGTATTCCCGATGTTTCTGTAGGAATATTTGTGGTTCGGCTGCTGGTTCCTGCTGCACGAAAAAGTCACCTGGAATTCTCAGAGTTGTCCCGAACAGCATCTCAGCCGGGGAAGCTTTCAAATCCTCTTTGTACGCAGTGCGCAGTCCGAGCATTACATTGGGCAAGAGGTCCGGCCAAGGGATGGTGCTGTTGCACATGAGTGCGGCCTTGAGTGTGCGGTGCCACCTCTCGACCATACCGTTTGCGGCCGGATGGTACGGTGTCGTTCGTATTCGTTTTGCACTGACGGTGTCTGAGAGAGCTTTAAAAAGAGCACTCTCGAACTGAGAGCCCTGGTCTGTAGTTATAGCGAGAGGCGTGCCGAACATGCATATCCATTTGTCGAACAGAGCAGTAGTGATAGTATCAGCAGTTATGTCCTTCAAAGGAGTAGCCATCGGGAATCTGGAGAAACTATCAATTATTGTCAGACAATATTTGAACCCCCTTACCTCCGGAAGGTGAATGAGATCTAGATGTAGGTGGTTAAACCTGTTGTCCGGTACTACGATTTTGTTTGGGGCCAAGCGATTGTGTCTCTGAATTTTTGCACGCTGACAGGGCAGACACCCCCGCGCCCATTCCACTGCATCCTTATTTAGTCCGGGCCAAACGAATTTTCCTCTTAATTGCCTGGAAATTGCTCGCTTACTAGGATGTGCCAGACCATGCACCGTGTTGAATGCAGTACGTCTGAGTGTGCGAGGTATATACGGTCTGACTGCTCCTGTCGAGACGTCGCAATAAATGTCTATGTTTGGTTGTACCGTCAATTTGTGGAGCTGCAGTGAAGTGTTGCCGGCGAGGATGCTGTGAAGCTCGTCGTCCTGGTCCTGTTCTTGCTGGATTATTTCCGGGCTGAGTACGGTCGGCATGCTGATTGCGCTAATACGGGATAATGCATCCGCCACGACATTATCCTGTCCCTTCACGTGCACAATTTCCGTGGAAAATTGTGACACAAAGTCCAGTTGCCTCAGCTGTCTTGGTGATGCCTTGTCCGCGCGTTGTTGGAAGGCATAAGCGAGCGGCCTGTGATCTGTTTTGATTATAAATTGATGGCACTCCAAAATGTGGTTAAAATGTTTTACCGCCGCAAAGATGGCGAGAAGCTCTCTATCGTAAGTGCTGTATCTTTTCTCGGTTTCGCTTAATTTGCGGGAAAAAAAACCGACGGGCATCCAACGATCCTCCACTTGTTGCTCCAGCGAGGCTCCGATAGCAATATCAGACGCATCCGTGGTTAGTGCTACAGCTCCGGACGGGGACATGTAGGCTAGTGCAGTGATGTTTGTAATCGCTTCTGTACATAGAATGAATGCCCTGGATGCAGAAGGTGTCCATTCGATTCTTGTCTTGTCGTTCTTCTTTGACTCCCTCAAGTAACCAGTGAGTGGTGCTTGGAGGTGCGCCAGTTTAGGAATGCAACTCCGGTAATAATTGATTATCCCCAAAAAACGTCGGAGGTCTGACACCGTTTGAGGTTTGGGATAATTCTGTATGGCTTGAACCTTGTCCTGGGGTGGTTTGTACCCGTGCTTGTCTATCGTGTACCCAAGGAAAGAGACTTCTGACTGGCCGAGCTGACACTTCGCCGAGTAAATGACAAGTCCGTGATCCTGTAGGCGCTTGAAAACGGTCGCCAGATGTTTTCTATGCTCGTCTGCGGTCTTCGACATGATGATAATGTCGTCAATATAGCAGTACGCGAACTCCAGGTCCCTAAAAATACTGTCCATCAAGCGTTGGCATGTTTGAGCTGCATTGCGCAAACCGAATGGCATCGCCAGGTATTCGTATAAGCCAAATGGTGTTATAATAGCTGTTTTTGCCGTGTCCTCGGTTGCCATTGGGATCTGATGATATGCTCGTGAGAGGTCGAGCGTCGAAAAAATGCTCTTGCCATTGAGTTTCTCGAATAAGTCATGAATGTACGGTGGCGGGTACTTATCCGGTACAGTGTGAGCATTTAGCCTCCTGAAGTCCCCGCACATCCTCCAATTCCCGTCCTTCTTCTTAACGAGATGGATCGGACTGGCCCACGGGCTGCTGGAAGGGCGCAGGATCCCTTGTTGCATCAGGACCTTCACTTCGTTCTTCGCCGCCAGTAGCTTCTCTCCGGATAGTCTCCTCGGGCGGTCAGCGACGGGTTGACCAGCTGTCACTATGTGATGGGCCACCGGGCAACACGTCGCGGCACGTGCCTGGCTTACTGGCTTGGTTATGTCCATGTACTCCTGCAGAACGCTGTGGAACTCCGTGCTGTGACCGATGGTCGAGATGCTATGCCACGCTGCGGCATCAATATTACCGCTAGTGCTGAGTTGGGTGTTGGTGTCGATCAGTCTTTGGTTCTTAAGGTCTATCACGAGTCCATAATGCGCTAAAAAGTCGGCCCCTAATATGGGCGAGCTTACGTCTGCAATGAGAAACGACCACTTCAACTCTCTCCTCATGCCTAGGTCGACTACTACCGTCTTTTCCCCATAGGTATAGATGATAGTCTGGTTTGCTGCGTAGAGTTGATAGGTGCTTCGGCCAGCTGCAGGAGCGAATTGTCTGGGCAAGATTGAAATCACTGATCCTGAATCTACTAGAAATTTTGTATTAGTCTTTTGGTCTCGTACGTGGAGTATATGCTTCACCGTTGACGTCCTGTTCAAGCTGCCACCGACTGCTGCAATGGGTGACAGCTCCTTCAGTTTCCCTGGTTCTGAGTGTAGGTGCAAGGGCGTATACGACGGTGCGCATTAGCGCCAAACCGCATGTGATAAAAACACATTTGTGCCTCTGGCAGTGCTCTTGATCTGGACATCGACCGTGGCCTACTCCTCTGGGTTGACGTACTGCGTTGGTGGTGGTTACTTTCTAACCTCTCTATCCGTTTAGTGAGGTCTTCCAAGCGGGCAATGAGTGCCTCGTGTACTCTGTTATTAATTTCATGATTCGCCTGTCTTGGCTCTGCTTACCGGTCTGGATGAAACTGCCATGACTTGCGAGTTCGTCAGCGTATCCATCACCTTATCTGCCATTTCTGCCAGGTTGCCGAGCTCTCCACTACCAAAGACAAGGAGTGGCTTAATGTTGGATGGCATCCTGTCCATCCACAACTGGCGTAAGAGTTCCTCCGACACGCTGTCCCTGGCAAGCTAACGCATTTCCCGTAAAAGCTGGGTTGGCCTTTTGTCTTTCAGCTGTAGGTTTGTCAACAATTTGCGAATCTGTTTCTCCCTAGAGTCCGAAGTTCGCGCCAGGATTGTTCGTTTTAAGTTTTCATATTTTCCACTGGTTGGAGGATTCCTCAAGATATCGGTGATGTGTTTGATAGTTTCTGTGTCTAATGCCCTGACCGTTTCGTTATATTTAGTGTGGTCCGACCGGGTATTTGACGCCTGAAACTCTGCTTCAACAATAAAAAACCAAATGTCCGGGTCTTCTTTCATAAATGACGGCAAACTTGCCCTTCTAACTGCCGCCACGATGTCGGCGTTCCCACTGTCTCGGTAGGACGGTCTCCTGCCCGGATCCACGTTGACGCCTGGAATCATAGTCGAATGATGCGTGTCTGTGATTTCTAGCTCCATGTCTTCCTCGACGTCCATCACTTTATCTATGTTCGAGTTTGCCATCACTGAACACGTGTGCCGGTGTGCGTCTTATTGCGCGCTTACGCTGCGTGGAACACGTGATTTTACTTTTCTATTATGATCTCTTCCGATCACGTCGGGGTCACCAGTTTTGGCCTCTTCTGCCGTTGCAAACGCAAGAAGGGTGCGAAGCCAATACTACTAAATATATATTTTATTTTGTATCCTAATATCACAATGTGAAGACCGGTCGTTACAAGAAAGGCGCGTCGTGTCTAGCGTGTGTAGCTAATGGCGGCTAACATGGGGCATCCGCATCATAGACCCGCGGGGAGAGCGTCTGCTTCCGCTGCCGCTGGCGTCGCTGTTGAATGCCGCGCTGTGCCGGTAACTCTGCTCCCTGCCATACAGCAGTTGACGGCACCGCCACAAGCGGCGGTCGTAATGCGCCATCTCGAGTGTCGTGGCTGAAACTGTCAGCGAAATCTGACAGCGGCAGTTCGCGGCACTCGGGGTTCCTCCCCCTAGGGCGCCACACTTCTAGTGACGTCCTGGGGAAATCCTACTATCTGTTACGACCCGGCGAGGAGTCCCGTAGGGAATTTGAAAGAATTCCCTTCTCTCGGATTTCTATGACTCCTCGGTCACCGGATTTTGTCGTTGTTCTTGTGGATTCGCCTGTCGGAGGTTAGGAGCTGAAGCTCGCAGAAGCGTCGAGAATAATCGATTGTGCCGTTGTCGATTCTCGAAGGTGTCGGCAAGACGTTTAAAATGAGCGGCAATTCAAAAGGATGATCCACCCGATTCGCTCTGAGTTTGTATTGGATTCTATACCTTTTTAGCCGCGTCAATTGATGATGTTGATGGTGTATTATATAAGTATATATTTTGGGTAAAATATATATATTTCCTTATTCTAGCAATACAATTATGTGTATCAGGTGATACTAACAGGTATAATAGTATTTCTTACTTTCTCCTTATTCTCGCTGAGTTGACGTTTGAACAATTCAAATCGCGACTTTGACTCTAAACACTGTTTTCACGTAAGTACGGATAGTTTCTACCGTACTCTCTCTGGTCTGAGGACTGATCTGTAGACTGCACTTTTTGTAACTGACTCCGGACTAAACTACACAGCTTTCGAAGCTGATCGAGGACTACGGACTGCTTTTTTCTAACTGACTCTTGTAACTGACTTGGAGCAACGCAGGCTCCCTTTTTATACCAATATTAGAGCTTAAACAAGCTCATAAGTTAGTCGTTTGTCGGCGTGAAACGATGGGTATTGCGCGGACTCCTGACAGTTCTCGCGGATAGGTGACAGTTTAGGAGATAGAAGAAGAGTAAAGGATGCATAAATCCCTTTTGTCGGTGACTCGAGACGTTCGCGCGAGATCAAGGTTACCGGTATTTTCTATCGGGAGTCATTCGGCGCGATGTGCCGACAGTAGCCTTGAGTGCCCTCCCCCTTGGTGTCTCCGCAGAAATTATGGCGGAGCCGCGTGGGTTGACGCTGCTTGCTTGTTTCCTTTTTTCTGACCTCGGTCCGTGGTGGTCTAATCTTCCCTCTCCTTTCTTGGTGGGCGGTGCTGGCGTTCTCAGTGCCTCGCCCTCATGAAGGTTCGGCGGCTGGATCTGCCTCGCTGCTTGCGTCGGCGTTGCTTTGCCGGTATCGTCCCGACCTGCAGGCGGATGATGTACCCTGATGTACCCTGTCTGGCTGTCTGTCGTCTCGGTGTCTGCCGCACCCAGCGGGATGGCGCTCTTTTCCCTAGTGTTCTCTGGAGGGACGTAACATATCGCTTTCTGCTTCAGCTTTCTCTCTAGCCTATCGCTTTCACCCGCTTTACTTGTCCTGCTTGTACTATCTCCCCATCTTCACTACTTCTTATTTTCTTCTACTGCTGTCGCACATCTTGTGGAAGTGGGGCTGGCCCGGGCGTAAGCTTCTGTGATATTTATTGAATTATCCCAAAAATATTTAGTTTTATATATCTTTTTATATTTATTTTATTTTCTAATTCTAAATTCTCATTTTTGTATTTTATTTTGAGCCACCATCTCCTGCGAGCCATAGGGCGTGGAGCATCTAGTCTTTAGTTTAATTCTAAAAATAAATGGTTGAGTTTTAATTTGTGTCCTGGTGCCGTCTTACTTTATTCTTATTTTACTTTCATTTTATCATTTTTAATTTTTATCGCGTTTTACATCTTTTATTTTTATCCTAATTTATTTTATCTATAAGTTTTAATCGCGTCCGGGCCGTTTACACCCCTGTTTTTTCATTTTTATCTGTTTATTTTATTGCTATTTTTAGCGTTTTGTTTATTTTTATCATCTCTGTTTAATTTTACCTCCGTGTTCGTTGTTCGTGAATAATTTATTAGTGCCGGTCCATAAATTATTCGTTCTCATTTTTCGTTTATAAGTTTAAGTTTTTACTGCGCGTACTAGGAGTTAGGTTTTTACTCAACTATTTATTCATTCTATTAGTTAATATATTTGCGAGCGTTACGTCCGACAATAGCACAGTTGCAGCGGGCCTCCCAAGAGGCGCCATTACTAGTCGAAATTGTATTCCCCCACACCTCCGAACACTTCGCATGCCCCGCCTGCTACACGGGCACTAAGGTTGGGGGCAGGGCGCTGGCGCGGTACGAACGCCACGCGGACCTCGCGAAACATCTACGAAAACATCACCCCGGCCATATAATAACATTTAAGTGCGGAGAGTGCGCCTTCACCGGCTCAGGGTTCTTCCCCCTGAAAGAGGTGAAGGCGCACCACGCCAAAATTCACTCCGCGGGCCCCACTACATCGGGGCCAACGGCCGGGGTGAACGGTTCGCGTGGCGCGAGTACCAGGGGGGCCCGAACTGCGGGTGCGACTGCGGCCACCCGGGGGAGACTCGCGCAGACAACCCCAGCGAGGACGATAACGGCGACGGCCGTCCCGGTGACAGCAACAAGGGAGTCACCGCCATTACTACCACCATCAACGACAGCGGCGACAATCCCGCCCTGGCAACCACAAAGGCAGCAGCAGCAACAACAACAGCAGCACCCGCTACCGTGGCGCCCGCCACAGCGAGACTGAGTGCCGGGCCTAGCACCGCAAGAAGAAGTGATCCACCGGCGGCGGGGAGAAAGTCAAAGTCTCCCCGCCAGGCCCCGCAGCCCATCCAAGCGGGGCCCAACGCAAGGGTTCGACGGGCGTCGAGCGTGCCGGTGGATGTCCGGCCGACCACCAGCCGGACAACAACGAGGAGGACTGCGGTGTCGAAGCCCGGCACGATAACATCAAGAAGGACCCCGGCTAGCACCTCCTCAAACTCCACCAAAGAGCCCTCGCAGCCGGGGCCCAGGATAAGGACGGCGGCAACTGCCACCTACTCCGCCGTCACGGCGGGCGAAACCAGTGTCATCAGAAATAGCATCCTGCCGCACACAGAGAAGTAGTATGCGTGCATGTCCGTGAGAGCTATGAGCCAATCGAGTGGCGCGTAGCTCTCATGGACACGACGCATACTACTTCTCTGTCTTCCCCCACCACGCGTGAAACATGCGGCAGGATGCTATTTCTGATGACACTGGGCGAAACTACCCCGTCGCAGGCGGCGGTGGAAGTTACGGTAGTACGCAGGGGGCTGCGGCTGGCGCCGAGGGCCTCCTCATCAACATCGGAGGAGACAATTATCCGCCGCAGCCCCCCATCGAGGGATGGCCGGGACCCCACAAACTCACTCAACACCATCTCCGAAGAACCGAGGGTCCCGGTTTGCGGGCTACCAGGCTCCCCGTCCATGCCTCTGACGATGACGATGACCACCGTCACAACCACCACCTCGGGAGGACCAATCATGTCCTCCCAAATACAGGGGGGAGGAGGTAGGCTTAGCTTTACTCCACCCATGGCACCTTACCTCCCCCCCATGGTGGTCGTCGATGTAGCGGGGCCACCCGGGGGAGCGTCCCGTTTGCGCACAAGACCGATTGCGCACGTGCCGTTTGCACACGTTCCAATTGCGCACGTCCCGATTGCACACATCCCGATTGCTCACGTCCCGTTTGCACACAAGACCTATTGCGCACGTCCCTTTTGCGCACAAGACCGATTGCTCACGTTCCGATTGCACACGTCCCGAATCCGGTGTCCCGTTTGCACACAAGCCCTATTGCGCACGTCCCTTTTGCGCACAAGACCGATTGCTCACGTTGCGATTGCACACGGACTGTTTGCGCACAAGACTCATTGCACACGGGCGAGTTGCATAGTAAAGTGCCAATAAAATAATGGATGGACAGTGCGTATTTACATTGCGGGCTACGTGTTGTAACGTCCAGCATCAGCGCCACCACCGGCGCACTGCCGGAACCCGAGAATTGGACATTCTCGAGCAGCCGGTACCGATAGATGGAGCAGTCCAACATCTCAGCTGCCGTCTGTCGTCACTAACCACCAATAGCAACGCTCCATAACCCAGAACAACCACCGCGACCACCCACCCTTACGCTTACTAAGAAAGGGAATGCGCTCTCTTTCTATAAGATAAACATAAGTTCCGTATAAAAAGGGGCTCCGAACCCCGAGCTCAGAGCACTCTGCTCCAGGCGACCCTGGACAAGATTCTAGACGATAGAGTAGACGTAAAGACGAGTGTTAGACGTAGACGTGTGTAGACGATTTTCCTATTTTAGTCCAAACCCAAGTTTTATTGTAACAATATATTTAGTGTTAGTTAACAAAGCTTAAAGAATCATTCACCTATCTCATCCTAACTAAATCATATTTAAAGGACTGTTTGAACATAAATAGTCACATCAATATTAAAACCAATACCATTACACATACCCTTGTGCCACCCAGAGAGGATCTCCGCTTGTTTGGCATACTCAGGGTGTATGTAAGGGGTGTTCTATCAGACGTTGAACTCCCCTATATCTGCCAGTCGTTCAGAGAGGGCATCCGCTTGCTCGACTTCTTCCGAAACTCCGAGTAGAGAGGAAATCCGCTTACTCAGACGTAACGGAAACCACAGATATAGGCGACATCAATCCTTAGTTACAGTTATTCGTTCCAGTCAAATTAAATGCCTAAGACGCGACGCGCAGGGCGCAAGAATCAGTTGAGACGAATCTTCCGATCCCTTCACGAAGTGCCAAAACCCGATTCACACAACCTGGGTGTTGAACCCTCGGAACAAGTGTATTTCCGGTATCTCCTGCAAAAACCCACCTGTGGACCGAGACCGTTGCCGCCCCTGGAAATCCCGGACGGCGACCCACGACAGGTGGCATACGAGAGGACCCGTGAGATAATCTTATACGAAGACTACGGTGGCGCCACTCCTACTATCAACCCGCAACCAGCGACGATTACCCTAGATTAAGGTGCATTTTCGAGGTAAGTAAATTTCCATTGTACTAGCAGCCGCAGCGATCCCGGTGTTACGACCCGGCGAGGAGTCCCGTAGGGAATTTGAAAGAATTCCCTTCTTACGGATTTCTATGACTCCTCGGTCACCGGATTTTGTCGTAACCGTTGTTATTGTGGATTCGCCTGTCGGAGGTTAGGAGCTGAAGCTCGCAGAAGCGTCGAGAATAATCGATTCTGCCGTTGTCGATTCTCGAAGGTGTCGGCAAGACGTTTAAAATAGGCGGCAATTCAAAAGGATGATCCACCCGATTCGCTCTGAGTTTGTATTGGATTCTATACCTTTTTAGCCGCGTGTAGTGGAGACATTGATGATGTTGATGGTGCGTTATATAAGTATATATTTTGGATAAAATATATATATATTTCCTTATTCTAACAATACAGTTATGTGTATCGGGTGATACTAACAGGTATAATAGTATGTTCTTACTTTCTCCTTGTTTTCGCTGAGTTGATGTTTTAACGATTCGAATCGCGACTTTGACTCTATACACTGTTTTTCACGTAAGTACGGATAGTTTTACCGTACTCTCTCTGGTCAGAGGACTGTACTGAGGACTGATCTGTAGACTGCACTTTCGTAACGGAACTTTTTAACTGAACTTGGAGCAACGCAGGCTCCCTTTTTATACCAATATTAGAGCGTAACAAGCTCATAAGTTAGTCGTTTGTCGGCGTGAAACGATGGGTATTGCGCGGACCCCTGACAGTTCTCGCGAATAGGTGACAGTTTTAGGAGATAGAAGTAGAGTGAAGGATGCATAAATCCCTTTTGTCGGTGACCCGAGACGTTTGCGCGAGATCAAGGTTACCGGTATTCTCTATCGGGAGTCATTCGGCGCGCTATGCCCACAGTAGCCTTGAGTGCCCTCCCCTTGGTGTCTCCGCAGAAGTTATGGCGGAGCCGTGTGGGTTGACGCTGCTTGCTTGTTTCCCTTTTTTTCTCCTGACCTCGGTCCGAGGTGGTCTAATCTTCTCCCTCCTTCCTTGGTGGGCGGTGCTGGTGTTCTCATTGCCTCGCCTCCATGGGGGTTTGGCGGCTGGGCTTGTCTCGCTGCTTGCGTCGGCGTTTCCTTGTCGGCATCGTCCCGACCTGCAAGCGGTCGATAAAGCCGATGCGCTTCCGTGCTGTTCGCCGTGCCTGATGCGATGGCGCTGGTGATGCTGATTGTGTAGGGATCTCGTAGCCGTAGGTCCACACAACACACTAGACTAACTATATTTATTTATTAACAGATATATGTACACTATTATTTACAATATACAAATACAGTTCCCCAATGCCTGGGTATCGAAACGTATAATAACCGCTTGCCCGGTTATATGTCGCTAGCTGCTAACTCAGAGTTCTCGCATGAGCCGTCGAGAGCTTTCTGCCTCTTTCACTTCTCCACGGTGCCCGTGGCGCCTCTCCAATCCGGCTTAGGCCCCGTTCGCAACGCTGCCGCTGCGTGGCCATCTTATAGTGGCGTCCCCACAATACTCCCCCCCGAGCGACTGAGCCTAAGGAGCGAAACGGACCTGTTTCCTTGCCCCCGGCCCTGTGTATTGCCTCGGTTGGTGCCCCGGTGGCCGCTGTGGCGTAACTCCGTCCTGCGGCCCGGGCTGCGGTTCTGTAGTCGTCTCCAAGAACGCCGGTTTGAGACGGTCGGTCGATACGTCTGTTGGAGTGCCCCTGACGTTGACCCTGTAACAACAATCGCTGATCCTGTCCAGTACCGGATAAGGCCCCTCATACGGCTGGTCCAAGGGTTTTTTAACGCTGTCGACCCTCAGAAAGACGTGCGTGCACGTAGGCAAGGTTTTATGTGCGAAAACCCGCGTCTTGCTGTGATGGGCCGTCTGCCTCGGGCGAAGCTGCCTCATTGTCGTCCTGAGATGCTCCAAAAATGGGTAAGGGTCCTGCGACGGCTCCTCCTGGGTGAAGAATTCTCCCGGCATTCGGAGGGTGGTTCCGTAAACCAACTCGGCCGCCGATGTCCCGATGTCTTCCTTCAGAGCAATCCGCAACCCTAGCATGACCACGGGCAGTACATCCACCCAGTCCTTTGTCTCGTGGCATTTAATGGCAGCCTTGAACGACCGGTGCCAGCGTTCAACTGCCCCGTTTGCCTGTGGGTGGTACGCCGTGGTCCGCAGCGTCTTGCACCCTATAAGACGTGTCAAAGCGGTGAACAGTTGCGAATCGAATTGGGTTCCTCGGTCTGTCGTTATGACGGCTGGCGCTCCGTAGCGTGAAACCCAAGTCGCGAAAAATGCGTCCGCCACCGTATCAGCTCGTATGTCCCGAATGGGGACCGCGTCCGGCTAACGCGTGAATCGGTCGATCATCGTAAGGCAGTACCGGTATCCCCTTGATTCTGCCATCGGTCCCACGATGTCGACGTTGACGTGGTGGAAGCGCTCGTCCGGCACCTGGATGTGCTCGGGTCGGCGTCTGGTGTGGCGCCCCACCTTCGACCTCTGGCACGGAAGGCAGGTCCTCGCCCATTCCGTGATGTCCCTGTTCATGGACGGCCATACAAATTTGCGCGCCACGCTCTTCCGCGTCGATCGTCCGCTGGGGTGTGCGGCGTTGTGCACTACATCAAAAATCTTCTTGCGCAGCGTTTTCGGGACGTACGGTCTAACGGCCTCGGTGGAGACGTCACAGTATACGGACGTTTCTGTGCCGTCCAGGCGTAACCTCCTTAACTGCAAGTTGCCCGGTGTCCGGATAAGCTCTTGCAGCTCGTCGTCCCCCTGTTGCGCCGTGGCTATCTCCTCGGTTGACGTGACCACCGGGAGATGGATGTCGCTCACCCTGGACAAGGCGTCGGCCACGCCATTGTCGAGCCCCGCGATGTGCCGGATGTCCGTCGTGAACTGCCCTATTAGGTCCAAATGGCGCTGCTGGCGCGGTGATGCCTTCGTGGGACGCTGCTGGAATGCGAAAACAAGTGGCTTGTGGTCAGTGTAAACCACCGTTTTTCTGCCCTCGATCATGTAGCGGAAAAACTGGACCGCCGAATAAATAGCCAACAGTTCCCGGTTGTATGCGCTGTACCGCGCCTGTGTCGGGGTCAGTTTCCTTGAATAAAATCCGAGCGGCCGTCGCTCTCCGTCCACTACTTGCTCCAATGCTGCGCCCATAGCGGTGTCGGAAGCGTCAGCGATCAACAGTAACGGCGCCCGTTCCGCCGGGTGTGCCAGTAGCGTCGCCTCGGCGAGTTGCCTCTTGGTCTCGGCAAAGGCTAACTCCAACTCCGGAGTCCAAGCGATTGGGCGTCTGTCCCTTTTTTTACTCCCGGCCGTGAGGTCATGTAACGGTGCCTGCGCTCGCGCCGAGCCTCGCATCGAGGTCTTGTAAAAATTTAACATGCCCAGGTATCTCCTGAGCTGCATAATATCCTGTGGCTTTGGATAATCCAGGATGGCCTGCACCCGGTGTGGTAGTGGCTTCGTGCCGGCCGGCGTCACCAGGTATCCCAGGTAATTGACCTCTGTCCTGCCAAAAACGCACTTCGCGACGTTAATGGTAAGGCCGTGTTCCTGGAGCCTTGCCAACACCATCTCCAGATGTCTCCGGTGCTCCTCCGGTGTCCTGGATGCAATAATTATGTCATCAATGTAGCAAAAACAAAAATCCAGGTTGCGCAGCACGTTGTCCATAAAACGTTGGAATGTTTGCGCTGCATTAGTCAGACCAAACGGCATCACATTAAATTCGTACAACCCGAAAGGCGTAATGATGGCCGTTTTCTCCCTGTCCTCTGCCGCCATGGGGATATTAAAATACGCCCTCTCCAGGTCTAATGTAGTAAAGATGCTCCGTCCGTGTAGCTGGTGCGCGAAATCCCTCAGGTTCGGCACCGGGTACCGGTCCGGCTTTGTTTGTTCGTTCAGTAGGCGGTAATCGCCGCAGATGCGCCAGGACCCATCCTTCTTCCGGCGCATTAAAATGGCGCTAGCGTACGTGCTCTCGGAGGGTCGTACCACTCCATCCGCTATCCATTCGTTTATCTGGACTCTTGCGTTCCGTAGTCTCTCAGGCGAGAGACGCCGAGCCCGTGCTGTTGGCGGCGGCCCCGTCGTGGCGATGTGGTGTCTTACTGCGTGATGAGGCTCCTGATGTCGCGATGGCCGCGTCACGGTAATGTGCCTCTCCAGCACCTTATGGAACTCGTCCTCGCGGTCCACGGTGGTGACTGTCGGGGCCGAGCTGCCCGCGAGCCGGCCTGCTGCGGCAAGGTTGGTGGTGGCGTCGATCAGTCGACGGCCTCTCAAGTCCGGCAGCAGGTTAAAGGCGTGGAGGAAATCGTTACCGAGTATGGGCTGGGATACACCAGCTACAATGAAAACCCAGGTAAAAACCCGCCTCAAGTCGAGGTCTAACGTTACTCTACGCTCGCCGAAAGTCGGTATCCTTGTGCTGTTTGCTGCGTATAAAATCCGGTCCGCCGGTGGACTATTCACAGCCCATTCCTTTGGAAGGACCGACACGTCCGCCCCTGTGTCGACTAGGAATTTCGTGCCGGTCTTCCTGTCGGTAATCATGAGGCGTTTTGATGAACGGCGGTCGCCGGCGGCTGCCTCTGCGCACGCCGGCCCCCTCAGTTTCCCTGATCAGATTGTTGCTGCCGTTGTGCAGTCGATTGTCCCTGCTGCTGCCCCTGCGGTTCGTTCCAGGCGCAAGGGCTCTCGCACGACTTTGCGCTCGCGCCAAACTTCCAGTGGAAGTAACAGAACCTGCCGTCGCCCCTGCGTCTTAGCTTGGAAACGGGTCGCTGTCTGCGTTCCACCGATCTTTCCGCACTTCTGCCGCGGGTTACCCGCAACTTGTCCAACTTCCGGGTCAAGGCCAATACCTGTGCTCGTAACTCTTTAATTTCATCTACTTGCCTGGAGGGCCCTGGCTGGGTGGCGGGTACGGCACTCGGTGTCTGTGTCACCGTTGCGATCCTGGGGTACATAACCTCTAATATTCGGTCTGCCTGTGCGGCCAGCAGCCCTAAGTCGTCCTGTTGCCCAGTCACCAGGATGCCTCTTGCCCCCTCGGGCATTTGTTCCAAGAACAATGAGCGTAACACCCCGTCGCTGCAATGCCCTCCAGACAGATTCCTGAGGCGCTGCAGGAATAGTGAGGGCTTCTCCTCGCCCCTATCCTGCCCCCGTAACAGGCGTCTCAGCTTCGTTTCCTGAGATTCAGACAAGCTGTCTATAATGCGCCGCTTAACGGCATCGTACTTGCCTGTCTCCGGGGGGTTGTCAATAATGTCTCCAATGATGCCCTGCAAGTCCGCGTCTAGGTGGATAATCAAATGCCGGTACTTTGTGATGTCCGTCTTGATCCCGTGCAGGGAAAACTTCATCTCCGCCACTTTGAAATACCGTTCTGGCTGGTCCCGCCAAAATGGTTGCGGCAGCTTCACCACTCTAATAGCGCCCACAGTGGCTTCCATTTCTTGCGCGTCTTCCCGCGTTTCCTTCGCCGCCATTTCCACGTTTGGAAGATCCAGAAGGGAATCTGTATTCCGTGCCATCGCTCGGTCCCGCTTCTCCGTTTCAGTCGGTGATCCGGGTGGCGTTCGGTCAGTCGGCATACTATAACTCGCACAAGCGTTCGTTAACGTGACCACGTGGTCCGCGCGATCACGTCGGGGTCACCAAAATTGTAGGGATCTCGTAGCCGTAGGTCCACACAACACACTAGACTAACTATATTTATTTATTAACAGATATATGTACACTATTATTTACAATATACAAATACAGTTCCCCAATGCCGGGGTATCGAAACGTATAATAACCGCTTGCCCGGTTATATGTCGCTAGCTGCTAACTCAGAGTTCTCGCATGAGCCGTCGAGAGCTTTCTGCCTCTTTCACTTCTCCACGGTGCCCGTGGCCAGTGATCTCAGAAGTGGCATCCTGCCGCATCGCGGCACGCGTGGTGGGGGAAGGCGAGAGTTGTATGCGTGCCGTGTCCGTGAGCGCTGCGCGCGCACCGTACGTAGACAAGGAAGGAGCTATGCTTTTCGTCTTTCTTCTACCAATGTAGAGAAAAATGGCGTCAGAAGCTGCGCGCGCACCCAATAGAAAGAGACACAGAATTATGCTCCGTCTTCTTTCCACCACGATCGCACACACGCGCTTCGTTCGGCATGCGACAGCGGTACCGAATTTACCTTTCGGCTGACCGTTGAGCCGGCTGAAATTGTCAAAAATGCACTTGTACCAAATTTATCTCGCAAGGCGTCATTCGATAGGGGATGAAAAGAAAAACGCTCTATGCCAAGTTTCAACCCTCTATCTCCATCAGAAGGGTAGTTATAGGGGAAATAAAAAAATCAGTTTTTGACACATTTTTCGTATTTAGCGGCGCGGAAAAATTCTGAAATAATTTGAGAATATTCAGAACATGTGAATTTATGGTGTGGAATTTTTGCAGATTTTTGTCTAGCAAATCCTAAGCATACAAAATCAAAAACCCCCCAAAAACACGAAAAATTCCAATTACGTGTTGAAGTTTCCGACCCACAGAATTTTTATAAATGCTGTAGTGAAGTATTGGCATAAGTAGTAACACCAATTTATTTTAGATTTTTTGGTAGTGTGCGTCGTAGTTCAAATAAAGAAAAACCGATATTTACGACATATTTCGTGTAATAACTTATTGAATACTAAAAATAATTGCGTTTTCTTGATATTGCCAGTCAGTTATACGATGCTCTATGTTTTTGTATGCGAGAGAGCAATGTACAAATAAAGGGAATTAAATTATTTCGAGTTTATTGAAAGTCTGTGTGCAAAGTATTTATTCTGAAAAATAATAAACGGTAAACCAACAGGACGCCCCCCCCCCCCCGCTGGCGCCCCCACACAAAAATGCTCTCATTTCTTTCTTTTCTGACCCTCGCGGTGGATGCAGAGCCGGATCTAGGGCCTTAAACCCTTGAGGCAAAAGGCCAAATATGCGCCCCCATTTGCGAAATGTTTCCCTATAACTAAGCAAATAGAACAATTTAAAAAAGAATAATATTCAAATTGATTGAATTTCAAAACACAGCATTAACTTCATAATTTTTTATCTAACGGGTGCAATATTTAAAATTGCACTTTCCTTGCTTTAACTGAAGCAAATTCATCAATTACTGACTCATCATTGATAGTTTTACATAGATTGATAATGTTGCTATATTTGTTTCGTTTTGTTAAGGGCTCACGCAACTGTTATACTTAACAGAACGACATTTTTGCGCCCCTCGTATTTTAAACTTGAGGCAAGAGCCTCATTCGCCTCGCCCTTAATCCGGCTCTGGGTGGATGTATATGCACGTCAAGCGAATCGTCCTCATTTGTGACCGTACTAATAATTCGCGGTGTTTCCCGTGTAATTCGATTAATATTCGTGTTAGTCCGCGATCTATTTCCGACGTCTTGTCGTGATTTTTCAAAGGTTGCGCGATGTTTTGTTTTCGCGTGTGTCCGGGCCGCGTCCGGCTGCTGGCGTCCGGGAAGCGGGTGAAAGGGTGTACGGGCAATAAACCTTGTGTTGACAGTTTATATATATTCTGCTTAGAAGTCACGGTACAGCTGTTCGGAATTATTGTATCGCGCTCGCTGTCGCTCAAGCGTCGATGCGCTTTCGTATATGTATATCTCTATATGTATCTCGCAATTTTGACTCGACTTGGGCTACAGCTACTGCAGGTCTTCAGCTCCCTGCAGCGTTTTAAGACCGGTAAGCACACGAGGTCTCGGCCGGAACGTGGGCGGAAGAGACTCGGCGCTGGTCGTATTCCCAAATAACGCTCTCTGAAGTTGAACTCTAGTAACTGACAGGTCTCCACGGCCGGTGCATGAGCGGAGGCGGAGGTCGTCTGTACTGTCGTTCTTCTCTATGTCTTCGTCGCAGATACTGCGTAGTTTTCGGCAACAGGCACGTCCCCACGGCCGGTGCGTAAGCGGAGGCGGGGTCGACGTGTGCTTTGACTCTACATACTTCTCGTAGACGGTTTCGGCAATGTCCTTTGAAGGAGGTGCGCTTACGGCATGCGCTGGAGAGTAAGTTTCCGGTAGTTCGCTCGGCGGATGATTAGACGTGCTACGGCACGAAGCTAATCAGGCACACACCTTCCACATGTTATCTTTTAATAATAATTTAATTAACAGATGCCAAAACAAAGGTAATCGCAAACATGGGAGCAGCATTTTTGCAGGTAGATTTAAATTTTTCTAAACTCATTGAAATTTGATGATTAACATATCTTGCGCGGGCACTTTGCCGCCAAAGTGCGGCGATTTCAAATGCACTTTCCTTTATTTTTTGGGAATAGAAGGATCACACATCCCGCATATATAAGAAGCAAAAGCTCAATAAAGTCTCTCTCCACAAAAAACTACCCAACGTTTTTCTCAAGGCATTTGGAAACCTGCTCCTCAAAATCTTTAGCGTATGACATCGTAATCGCATCAGCAAAACGAATTCATAGGAATTCATTCTTGCAACGCACGTCTATCCGATTTTATTGTAAAAACATCACAAACACCCATCGATAACAATAATCCATCAATAATCCGTGAAAAACGACTTTAGTCGCTTCCCGCGTGTTTGTAATTGAAGTGCTCGCGTAGATGGAAAGCGAGTGGATAGTGGACGGGTGAGTGGCAAGTAAGCGCAGGCGGTGAAATTATGAAAAACACAATAAACTATTTATTTACCACACTAAATAACAGCTATTCACACACTGAGTGAACCCGTGGTGAGTTGCACCGTACGAGAAATAATAATGAGAGAGAAGATTTGATGTGAAACCGTACGAAAAGAGAAGTGTCGCTATAGCACAAGAAGTGACGTCCGCGTGATACAATGGTTGCGAGGTGAGTGAGAATAAAAGGCGGGCGCCGGAAGCGCACCGGCTCGTCACGTGAGTTCTCGATAATAATCGATTAGATCTGTATTGATCTCTGATAGGTGGACAAGTTATCGATTCGAGATCTCGCGTGAGTGATGAGCGTGAAGTGAGGTGAAGTTGGTCGGTAATATAGATTTCTCTGACATTTCCGCCCGCCATCAGCGAGTGCGCTGATGTAATTGAAGTTGATGTCCAGGTGTAAGTTGGATCACCCCGTTTGGTGAAGTGGGAGTGGCGCAAGCTTTGCGATTGGCCGCATGAGAGTGGTTGTTGCCGTCTTGATGGTCACTACCCTGGTGAGACCGTCCTTCCCTGGATGGAGTGTGATGACCCGTGCTAGTGGCCATTTGGATGGTGGGAGTCTCTCATCGGTGATGAGCACGAGTGAACCCACCTTGATGTCATTGGAGGGATGATGCCACTTGGAGATTGATTGCTGCCGTTGTAGGTAGTGAGCCGACCATTGATTCCAGAATTGTTGAAGTTTTTGTTGAAGTAGTTGCCATCGAGAGAGCCGACCGATTTTCACATCGTCGAGTGACGGTTCAGGCAGGGTTGTAAGCGCACCGCCTGAGAGAAAGTGGCCAGGGGTGAGTGCTGAGATGTCGTCGGGGTCGTCGCTGAGTGCCTCCAGTGGTCTTGAATTTAAGACCGCCTCTATTTGAGTGAGCACCGTGGTGAGCTCTTCAAATGTGAGCAAGGTGTCGCCCACAGTGCGACGGAGGTGAAACTTCATGGACTTCACCACCGCTTCCCATTTGCCACCCATGTGTGGCGCTGCAGGTGGGTTGAAGTTCCATTGAGTTCTGTCCCTTGACAGAATTGAAGTGATGGCCTGATGTTCTCGAGTGCTCTGGATGAATAGTTTCTGGAGGCTGATGTCTGCACCGATGAAATTGGTGCCGCAATCAGAGTAGACCGTGTGTGGGATGCCCCGTCGTGAGGTGAACCGGCGGTAAGCGGCAATGAATCCTTCCGTGGAATAGTCGCTTACCGTCTCAAGGTGGACTGCTGAAGTGCTAAAACAAACAAAAATGCAGATCCACCCCTTTGAAGTTTTCGCGCCGCGACCCTTCCACGTCTTCATGGAGTATGGCCCGGCGTAGTCCACACCCGTGTGGTGGAAAGCCCGAGATGGTGAGACTCGTGACTCTGGCAGCTGGCCCATAAGTTGTTGGGCTCGTATCCCTCTCTGTCGTGCACAGGGCATGCACCGAAGGATGTGGGACTTTACTGGCGCCCTGCCTCCAATAATCCAAAAAGATTGTCGTACAGTTGCCAGAGTGAGCTGAGTGCCGCCATGGAGAGTGCGTTGATGTGCGTCGTCTATAACCAGCGACGATAGTCGTGAATGGCGAGGTAGTATGACTGGGTGTTTTTCGTCGTGGCTGAGTGCTGACAGGTTGAGCCGGCCGCCGACTCGTACGACTCCTTGGTGATCCAGGAACGCAGTAAGGCGGTTGAATGGGTGATTCTTCGGCAATGTTCCATGTAAGCTAAGCGTCCTCAGCTCATGTGAAAAAAATGCCGCTTGAGTTGACTTAATCCAAAAAATCCGAGCTCTTTCCATGTCAGCACATTGAAGTGACGTGATTGGTGATGAGTCTGAAGTTCCCTTGAATTTTGAAAGTACTCTGAAACAAATAGCCGTGAGTCGAAGTAGTTTGTGAAGTGAAGAGTATTTGTAGATGAGGTCCCAATGGTAGTCGATTTTGGGCGCGGCTGCCGTAAGTGAAATGCCTGGACGAGCTTCTAGTGCACATGAGTCGTCCAATTCCGTCGGTTGAGGTGGCCATGAGGCTGGTGATTGTGTTATCCATGGTGGTCCCGTCCACCATAGGGCATGCCTTTCGAGTTCCTTTGTGGTTACGCCCCGCGAAGCGCAATCAGCTGGGTTTGATGTTCCCGGTACATGTCTCCAATGACCAGTTGGAGTGAGTTCTTGAATTTGTGTCACTCTATTCCGTACGAAATCCTTCCACCGTGAGGGGTGAGTCTTGATCCATGTGAGGGTGACTTGTGAATCCGTCCACATATGAGTATCCGTAATCTTGTATTGTAGAGTGGCTGTGACGTGCTTCACGAGTTTTGAAAGTAGCAGCGCTGCAGAGAGTTCTAATCTCGGGATAGTGAGTGTCTTGATTGGAGCTACTTTAGTTTTTGATGTGACGAGTGAAGCCTTGGCGCCTGTGGACGGTGAAGTTGTCACAATGTACACTACCGCTGACATTGCGAGTTGAGATGCATCAGAGAAACCGTGAATTTCAACCGTAGAGTTCGTGTAAGTGTGGAACCACCGTGGTATTGAGAGCTTGGCCAAGCATTTGAAGTCTTCTCTGATAGCCAACCATCGTGTTGAAATTCTGACCGGTAATGGGTCATCCCAGTTGAGTTTGTGCAACCAGAGTTCTTGGAGAAGCATCTTTGCTCTGATTACAACTGGTGAAATGAAGCCGAGTGGATCAAATATCTGTGCCACTTCAGATAGGACGTGTCTCTTTGTAAGTGCTCCCGCATGGTCTTGAAGTTGTGGAAAGAAGGTGAAGTTGTCAGTTTGAGGGTGCCACCGTAATCCGAGTATTTTGGTCGCGCAGTCGTCGAGAGATATTGATGTCGATGCTTCATTTGAGGAAGTTGCCTTAAGGAGATCGTGACTTGTTGAGTGCCACTTCGCCAAAGGAAATCCGCCCGCGTTGCACAATCCCGTTAATTGTTTAGCAACCCGTTTGAGTTGACGCACTGAATCCGCACCCCCGAATATGTCGTCAACGTATCTTCCCTTCGTGATTGATGGTAAGGCAAGTGGATAGTGTTGGCCCTCGTCTTCAGCCAACTGCAAGAGTGTTCTTATCGCCAAAAATGGAGCTGCCTTTGTTCCGTATGTAACCGTAGTGAGGTGGTATGAAGTTTCATTGAAGTTCTCGTCAATCCACAATATTCGCTGCAGATCCCAATCATCCTTGTGTACCCGTATCTGCCTGTACATCTTGGTGATGTCAGTTGCGAATATGTGACGGTGATGTCTGATCCAAGTGAGCACATCCGTGACGTCCAGCAGTAGATTTGCACCTGTGTACATGAGGTCATTTAGAGATTTCCCAGATGATGTGGAACTTGAGCCATTGAAGACAACCCGTAGTTTTGTTGTGGTGCTGTCAGGCCGTAGGACTCCGTGGTGAGGCAAATAATATGGTTGAAGTGAAACCTGAGTCGACGTGCCACCGTGTGAGACCCTCAACCCTCCTGAAGCCGAAGCTTCATGTGCCAAGGTCATCTCACTAGTAACACTACCAACATCAGGCTTACCTTGTTGAGTTATCCGTGGTGAGTTGCCTGCCACTGGTTGCATGTGTCCAAGTGTTTCATATTCCCTCATGAATGAAGTGTACATTTGTTTGTATGTGTCATCTCTTGAGAATTTCCTTAAAGTGCGTTGAAGGCACTGATGTGCCGTTGAATATGAAGTTCCTAGGAGTGATGTTGGAGATTTTAATGGTATACGCACAGTATACCGTCCAGATGTGTCACGAGAGTGAGTTGAATTGAAGTGATCCTCGCACTTTTGCTCCTCAGGTGTCAGTTTGTTGATGTTGTCCATCCTAACCTCCTCTTGAGTCCAAAATTTGGTTAAGAGATCTTGAAGTTCACAATTTTGACGTTGCACTGACACATGGTAAGCATGAGATGACACTGCAGGAGCTGATGACACTGGGCCTGTAATAAGCCATCCAAATATTGAGTGCTGTGCTATTGGCATTGATGGATCGCCCTTGATGACGTCAGGCAAAATGATGTGACCATAGAAATTTGCTCCCAAAACTATATCAATTTTGCGTGGTGTGGTGAAGTCTGGATCTGCCAGCTGCAGGTTCTTGAGGTGAGGCCATGAGTGACTCCGAGGCTGGAATGATGGCAGTATTGATGTCACATTCTTTAAGATGTGTGCTCTCACCGTAACAGTTTCCTTGTTGTAAATTGACTGCAGCTTGAGTGACACCACGCCTCTTGTTTCTGCTGATTTTGTTCCACCAATGCCAAGGATGGAGATTGACGAGTGTTGACGTGGTACGTTGAGGTCCTTGATGAGTTTCTCCGTGACAAAAGAGAGCTCTGATCCAGGATCTATTAACAGACGAGTGATTTGATTGCATACCGAAGAGTGCACCGTGGCTATTGCTGTGGCGAGCAGCGATGAGTCGGTTCCTGTGACGTGCACTGAATTCTTCATTGTGACGTGCTGATTCTTGATCTCCCTGGTGACGTGCTCCGTTTCTTGAGGTGAGGTGAGTTGCTTGACGACTGCACCGACATCCTATTGACGTGCTGATGTGTTTGGCCGTGTTGAGGAGGCAGATGAAGTAGTTCCGTGGTAGGCATTATCGTGCAGCATAGTATGGTGCCTGCCAGAGCAATTTGCGCAGCTCATGGCGTTGCGACAGGCAGCCACACTGTGCCGACCCAAACAATTGAAACATAGCCGCTTCGCAACGACTATTGCCCGGCGTTGAGTGACTCCGAGATTGCGGAACTTTTCACATCTCACCATGAAGTGCTCTTCATTGCAGCAATCACACACATATTTAGATGAAGTGGGCTCTTGCCGTGGTTGACGTGCAGGCGTTGACGTGCTCGCGGTGTGTGAGGTGCGCCGTGGTTGTTGCTGCTGCTGTGATGTGGAGCCTTCGACCCTTTCGAGTGCGCGCGCTCGAGCGCGTATGAAGTCCTCCAGTTTCGTGAACGTGGGATATTCCGTCGAGTTCCCCAGTGACGTTTCCCACTGTTCATATGTGGCCCGATCGAGCTGCCTGGTGAGGTGGTGAATGAGGATGCAGTCACCGAGATCTGCCACTTCGAATGACTGCAGAGCCGTCCGTGCTTCCGCCGTTCGTGAGATCAGTTCCGTGAGTCCTTTCGCCGTTCCTTGACTGGTGCTCCGTCGCATGAGGTGGGTGAGTTGGGAGTCGATCAGCAACCTCCTGTTACGGTATCTTCTCTCCAGCAACTCCCACGCTGGTTGAAATGAGGTGGCGCTAACAGGAAGGTTGGCTACGACCGAGGCTGGCTCTCCGACCAAGCAGCCACGGAGGTAGTGGAGACGTGCAATGTCACTCAACTTGGGGTTGTTGGTGACAAGTTGAGTGAACAGATCGGAAAATGAGGGCCATTCCTTGTAATCGCCCTTGAATGTGGGCAGGGTGATGTCCGGGAGTCTTGTGTGAAGTGTGTCCGTGGTTGTCCGTGTATCCGTGGTTGCTCGTGTCTCCGTTTGAGATGCCACCGTGAGTGCCCTTTTTAGTTTTATGAGGTGGAGCCGCGCCGTCCTGTATGCTTTGGCCTCCCTGCCGTGTGAGTCCTCGTTAAAGTAGGGATGACAGAGGTGTCGGGCCGGCCAGTTGAGTTCGAAATGGGTGTGTTGCTCCGCGAATTTGAGGTGTGTCCGTTCCAGGTGTTGCGTCATGAATTCGACTTCGTCCAGATCGTAGATGACGAGATTATTAGGATCTATTTCCATAATGGTTTCGATCTCATTCAATCGGCTCATTTGAGTGCAGGCCATGATTGTGAGTTCGGTTGGGAGTGCTGCCGGTGATGTGCTCCGTGTGACGGGTGGTTTTGAAGTGCCGGTTTTTCGCGAGGAGTGCGCCGTTGTGCCATCTTTCGGCGGAGCGAGTGAGACTGCCGGTGTTGTTATGGCAGGTGTGGTGGGAGGGGGCTCTTCGACCTCAACCACCTCGTGGCTCGCTGCCCATGACTCTTCGTCTCCCTTGTCGGCCATCTTTGCTCGGCGATTTGAAGTGTAACCGTAACCGTCTTTGCACTGCACTAACTCTCACTCACTATTTCGCGATAGCCACCGATTCCACTATCCGGCTCGAAGGACCAGAATGTTTGTAATTGAAGTGCTCGCGTAGATGGAAAGCGAGTGGATAGTGGACGGGTGAGTGGCAAGTAAGCGCAGGCGGTGAAATTATGAAAAACACAATAAACTATTTATTTACCACACTAAATAACAGCTATTCACACACTGAGTGAACCCGTGGTGAGTTGCACCGTACGAGAAATAATAATGAGAGAGAAGAGTTGATGTGAAACCGTCCGAAAAGAGAAGTGTTGCTATAGCACAAGAAGTGACGTCCGCGTGATACAATGGTTGCGAGGTGAGTGAGAATAAAAGGCGGGCGCCGGAAGCGCACCGGCTCGTCACGTGAGTTCTCGATAATAATCGATTAGATCTGTATTGATCTCTGATAGGTGGACAAGTTATCGATTCGAGATCTCGCGTGAGTGATGAGCGTGAAGTGAGGTGAAGTTGGTCGGTAATATAGATTTCTCTGACACCGCGCAAGATGTGTTAATAGTGAACCTAACGTCCTTCATATTTTATAGAATTATCTGAAATGTGCTCTTTGTGCATATAATGCAAAAATCTCTAAAGAGATTTGTGCGAAGAATTAAATAATAAATATAAAGATTTGGTTTTTGTTGTCCAGAGAAATGTGCGCCGACTACTTTGCAGTTCAGACAGAAAGTTGAAAAAAAGTTAAACTGGTTGATCCATTACGTTCAACATTGAACTGGCGGAGTTGTAAACGATATTTTTCCAGAACAAAATATTTTGCCCGATTTCCCGATAAATAACATATACATTTCTGGAGGAAGGCGTCCGGCAACAATTTGTACGTATTACATGTACAAATTATAAAGCATGTAATTTATAATCATAGAGAACAAATTGAACTAATATTGCACTTAAATTTTACATACATTCATGCCATTTCATGTACATTCGTTACAGATTGGAGTAATATCGAATCTGGGGGGCCCGAATGTAAGCAAAACTGTCACGAACATTTTAAATTATACATTGTCCAAGGAAGTGGTCATAGAATACAGTTGTTACGGGGCAGAAGCAAAACTTGCCGTTTAAAGACACTCGAGTCGCTGCCGCAGTGATAGGTATTTCTTTTATTAACATCCTACAGCTTTACATTTAATTCAATGCTTACTATTCTTATGTTTGCAGATACTGTTTTGAAGCAGTGGGTGCGAAGCACCAAAAACGAAATAGAAAGTGTTATTAAGGAATGGTTGAGGCGGGCCAGTGATAGGAAAAGGCAATTTGTTTGAATAATTTTATATATTATCCACCCCGTCTTATGATTACATTTGACATTTTTCAAAAACTTGACCGGTTTAATTGTAGTATTCTTTATTTGTATCCACATATATATGTAAGAATAATGTCAAACAATTAAAGAATAGTGCAATTAAATTGATAAAGTTTTTGAGGAATGTTAATATTACAATAAAAATTTAGTATAATGTGTACATGTCTAAAAATAGACTTACAGCCAGACGACGGAATGTCGACTCAACGGTAACTAACGTAAGTCTACGTAAAGACATGACAAAACAAGACTATTTTTGGGACAACTGACGTCTATAATTCGTCCGTAAGTTAACTTACAGACTTTTTCCAGACGTCTGCGCAGTCGTCTTTGGACTTATCCAGTCATCTAACAGTCAATCTAAAAGTCAACTTGTTGCTATGTGGATTATTACAAACGAATAACATTAGTAACAAACTATACGTATGCTTATACTTATACTATACTTCATTAAAAAAAATCTAAATGCTTGAAGTTGATAATATCTTCATAAAAAAGATTTTTTAGTATACCTTTTTCTATGTAGAATACTGCCGGTGCGTTAAGCTTTTCTTCTGAAAGGGTTACTATGCGTAAATAAGTTTTTACCAGTTTTAACACGGAAAATGAGCGCATTGCTTATTGGCAATGTTAAAAATAATGCTCTTTTATATGTCAATCCCGTGCCGCCAAAATATCAACAAAAGATACTCGTTTATACCCAACTATCAATCACTATCAAACGATTTTACATCTACATGTTTACGCAGATTAATAATGAAATGCGAGCGTATGCATACGACAAAATTTCCCCTAGACACTTATTTCTTTGATTGCAAGCAAACGAATAACTATCAAACGTCTGCACTGGACTATCAAATGTTTATACCCGACTATCAATCACTATCAAACGATTTTACATCTATTTACGCAGATTATAATGAAATGCGAGCGTATGCCTACGACAAAATTTCCCCAAGGCACTTATTTCTTTGATTACAAGTAAACGGCTAACTATCAAACGTTTGTATTCGACTATCAATCACTGTCAAACGATTTTACATCTATTGGTATAAATAAAAATTAAATTTGCGAACATGGGGGTGCTAACTATGAAAAAAATTCCCCTAGAAATTTGTTTCTTAAATTATAAATAAACGATTATCTATCAAACGACCTTCAAACGGTTGCAAGTATTAGAAATCAAATCGGTTGAGGATGAGGTGTTAACTATACGGAGCTCTCTCCACGCGGTACACAGAGACAGAAACGGCGCGCGCAGCTCTCACATACAAAGCACGCATACTTTTCCGTATCCCCACTCCCGCGGGCCCCAATGGTACTCGGGCGCCAGATCTGGCCTCACTAATCCATTGTATAGAGATCCGTGAAGGCGTCACACCAAACGACACGAACAGCTATTGGCAGTTAGCAATGGACTCCTTAAAAGTTGCAGGCATTGGTAAGTTTTTAATTTTTGGGTTTTTTTTTTCATTGGATAGAGCATCGAAAGTTGAGAAAATATTCCCTCTGACGTTTTTGCCGGAAATCATTCCTTCAAAAGTTATGAGCGTTTTTTGCGAAGCTCGCGGCACTAGCGTTTGTCGCCGTATTTTCCAGCAGGTGTATTTTTTTTCGGCGTTCTTTATTTCCCCGGATAGAGCATCGAAAGTTCTATAAGTTTTCCCCATAACTTTTTTTTAGGAAATGACTCCTTAAATACGTTTAATTCCACATTCTGAACGACATTTTCGGATACATGCAATAGGGGATTGACCTTCGTTTCGGAGTTATTCGTCAAGAACTATTGTTACAATTTCGTTTTGTTTCCCCGTAAAACGAGTCCAATTGAAAGTACAGGCATCACTTTCATTGCTTTGAAATAATAACACAGAAGGCTCGCGGTCGTCAGAATTGTAACGATTTATCTCTCGCGAGTCGTCACATTTATAAAAATTAATACTTAGTCATATAAAAGAAAAGGACTATCACAAGACTGCGGCCGGTACCGGTCTATCTGTTCTAAAGCCTGAGAAATCTCTCGCGGTTCATAGTAATTTATCGTAGATAGTGACTCCCGAATACGCGACGGAAACTGTTGAACAATCGTGTAATTGGTTTCGTATAATGAAATCGGCGGGTCGAAATATTTTGATTCTTTCAATTGTCTATAATAAAAATCTTGCATACTTCCCTCATTGTTTCGATACCGGCGCGACAGCCACTGATTTTTCATTTTTATTTGAGTCGGAATGGAGTAAAATTCATTTCGATGTTACGGCCCGGCGTTATATTTTCAAATTTTTATACCCTTGTATGAGGCTTGCGCAAGCATTGAGAAATCTAGCCCATATGAGTGGACCGTTTTTGGTAGTAGTATTAATAGTTCTTCGTCGTAATGTTAATAGTTTTCCGTCTCCGGGCCGTAGCAGACCGACGAACCTTGGGATCACCAGCGCCCGGGTGCGCACGTGTGTGTGCGTGTATGTGACAGAGACACATTAGGTTAAGTGAGCGAAGGACTCGTTAGTTTATAAGAGACCCGCGAATAGGTATACTACAGTTCTGTTCACATTTTAAGTTCCTTTTCTTTTGATTTATAGTTACCGACGACGAATGTGCATTTTTAGTTTAGTTACAAATACACTCCTAGCACTGATTGCTCCTCGTAATGGTCAAACGGCAATTTCGCTTAATTCCGATTAAAGGAAACATTCATTATTCTTTTCGTAATTCACATTCTAAGTTCCTTTTCTTTTGATTCATTATTAATCGCCCGAGTAGCGAGTTGCGCACGAACACCGAATGCCGGGATGATAACCGCTGCGTAGCAATATTCGGCAATAACAAAACTGCGAGCCGCTGACCCAACCGTGAAGGGAGGGGATGCGGAAGACGTCCTTCTCGCGCGCAGCTACCGGCTCGCGACGCAAACCTCGTGGCAGTTGGCTGTAAAATCGCGTTCTGCGTAGACTCCTGCCCGGGGGTTATTATAATTTATCTTTGAACTTAATCGTGCATATTCTTGCAGTATCACGAAGGACTCAGTACTCCCCGTTAAAGATTAGTGTTTAGTTGAGCAAGGGACTCATTTGTGTTTAAAAATTAATCGAGTTTATTTGTATTTAGAAATAAGAGCACATTGTAATATTATTTTTGCACCACGTGGCCGGCGCTTCACGCCGAGCCTCGAGCGTTCATTTCATCTAAGTTCATTTCTTTTCTTTAGTTTTCACATTTATAAAAATGAATACTCAGTCATACAAAAGAAAAGGACTATCACAGGACTGCGTTTAAATTTGTAATAATTTATATATTTTATGGGGTCGACATATACACACTAGCTTATATAACAAAATAAAGAAATCCCATAATCGTCAAAAATAAAATGCACAGAGAATAATAAAAGCTAGACAAAATATATACGGAACGTGATCAAAACGAACGCCGCAGAAATAACTGGAACAATAATAATGAAACAACGAGAGTTAATAGAATATATGCATCACCTTGGTACCGAAATGGGAATGGCGTAGAAAATAGATATAGATATGGACGTTACGAACAGAATGACAATAGACGCGACATGAGAAATTTTAATAATTACTATAGACGACCGAATAATGCACACACAAATTGGTGTGAAACCCGACAAACATCACCCAATGAGGCAGTAATGCCTGACACGCGTTTTCCCCCTCCTCAGTTGGAGCGAAGGCGTGATTTCCCCAAAAAAAAGTCATAGGGAGAACTTATAGAACTTTCGATTCTCTCTATCCAGAGAAACAAAGAACGCCGAAAAAAAAATGCACCTGCTGGAAATTACAAACGCTACTGCCGGCGCTTCGCAAAAAACGCTCATAACTTTTGAAGGATTGATTTGCGGCAAAAACGTCAGAGGAAATACTTTCTTACCTTTCGATGCTCTATCAATAAGAAAAGAAAGAAGGTAGCGAGCGCTAGTTGTCACTCTGGTTTGCATTTGTTTTGCCGTGTGATTTCTGAATAATAAAATTATCGCAAGTAGATCGGCAAACAAAAGACATGCGTCTGTCCGTTATCTCGAGATCTCTTGATGGATAAGCCCGACGTCCGCCGTACGCTAACTTTGTAATTGATCGGCAGCAGTACGATATACAATGTTCGATGCTTTCGTGATTTGCAGGTGAGGATCCACCATCCTCGACGTCGGCATCAAGCACTTCAGGACGGCCGGCAATATTACTAACGGTAAATAGAGGACGTCTTTTAATGGCTTTACCATTCTTTCGGGCCAAGGGCGCCCGTAGTCCTCCCCCAATCGAAATCCAGGGTTGCGTTCGTAAGATTTTTAACGAGCCCCCAGTTCAGGCCTGCGAACTGTTTCGCTATAAACTTTCAAAAGTTTTTACGACTGAACGTCGACCTTTCTCTTTCAGCCGGAACCGGTTCACCAAAACCTTAAAGCGGGCAACCGATCTTGCCCGCAATTTCGATCGAGGTTGCCTGTGAGAATTGAAGGAAAGAGTCCAACGTCCACCAACCCATTAATGCGGGCTTTGCGGTTGGAATTCCGACAAGTCAGGGACGACTTAAAAACGATGGTGCTTAAACATTCCGATTTACTCGCTAAAGAAAGAATTGTTGTTTCGGCGGGATGTAAATATGCGCCATTAACGCGTTTATTCATACTTTTAGATGGACGCACAAACAACAACGCTGGTAGAAAAAATTAGGAGGCTGGAGGAGCAGCTCCAGAAAAGCAATGTAATTAAGATTTGCCATCTTGTTCTTTGGAACTCTCTTTATTTATCCGAAATGCGTAATAAACTTTTCAACTATTTTGCAGGAGAAAACGCGGTGCGCCGAAGTGGCACAGGAAACTGTCGGGTAATTCTGAACAATAATAAAAGAATACTTTTATTCTATTATTAACATATAATAAACCCGATAAGTATTAAATTGTTCGTCTAAAGTAATACTTTTGTAGGGTCACAGAAGCGGGCATCACGTCCGGCACGAGCGACCCATCGCCCCAGCCAGCTGTAGTCAGAGGATGTCGATGCAAAGGATCATGCAGCAACAGAAGATGCATCTGCGTAAAAAAAAATCTAAAGTGCAGACAGAATTGTGTGTCCAGCACAAAACTGCGAAAACAAGGTAACTGTAGGTAACATTTATTCCATTTAACTTACTTTAACGGGCCTTACCTAAAAACGTTGGTTTTAGTATTGAAGACAACAGCAGGACAAATCGTTTAATTTATTTAATTTATTTAATTTATTTGTTTTATTTGTTTTATTTGTTTTATTTATTTTATTTATTTTATTTATTTTATTTATTTTATTTATTTTATTTATTTTATTTATTTTATTTATTTTATTTATTTTATTTATTTTATTTATTTTATTTATTTTATTTATTTTATTTATTTTATTTATTTTATTTATTTTATTTATTTTATTTATTTTATTTATTTTATTTATTTTATTTATTTTATTTATTTTATTTATTTTATTTATTTTATTTATTTTATTTATTTTATTTATTTTATTTATTTTATTTATTTTATTTAAATAAATTATTTTATCATTTTCACGGCTGTAATTCAATAAATTAAAAATGTGGTACAATAGGGCTACCGGCGAAGGTCCACAATAAAAAACCGAACACGCTAGTCGTGGCACCTCATGGGTGGCGTGGAAGACCACGTGAACATTTATATTTGGGAAATAAAATACTTATACTAGCAGATTCGTAGAATGTTCCTGTGTTCGAATGCATTACACGCATTGGAAGCTGCATTGGGTGATAAAATATAAGTAAAGATCACATAAATAATGCAATGCGTGCATACATATTTCCTACACAATACAGTTAAGGAGGAATTGGATACACATAACAAAATCGCAGAATTTCTTGCAACTTTGAGGGATTATGTATTTTAATGTAATAAAGGAGCATATCAAATTGCAGAATTCCCTACTACATAGATTCAGAAGAAAATAATTTATTAATTTAACACGGTCTCTTATGGAGAAATCGTAATTGAAGCTCTTTTGTCATCAGAATCAGCAGTTGTACAGTCAGTATAAAAAATTCTCAGCTGTGTTACCGAATAATTGTAATTTTTACCGAAAAAATGATTTTAAACGGGAAGTCAATCTTTCGTAACACCAACTACATATTAATCATCCATTTGTCCATCTTAAACATGGACTACATTATCCACATTTGTAAATATGTATGCATTTTTGCCATGTGGCATTAACTTTTGACCAGATTGTCTGTCCCATTCCTCCTTAAATATTATAGAAGCATGTTTAAAATATTTGTAAGTGAATATCGCTCACCGTCGTGTAGTTGTTTGAAAGAAAAAAAAAAGGTGAGCCATCCTGGGCGCGAACTTCCGACAAAGGTGCCCAACGATGACGCAGGCGAGTGTAGCTTAACCAACGAGCTACTCGTGCTGTTGGGTTATTGTTGAATATTTTTCAAAGTATGGTGCACACATACTTTCAATAAACTCGAAATAACTTAATTCCCTTTATTTGTACATTGCTGTCTTGCCCGCAAAAACATAGAGCATGATATAACTGACTGACAATATCAAGAAAACGCAATTATTTGAAGTATTCAATAAGTTATTACACGAAATATGTCGTAAATATCGATTTTTATTTATTTGAACTACGACGCACACTACCAAAAAATCTAAAACAAATTGGTGTTACTACTTATGCCAATACTTCACTACAGCATTTATAAAAATTCTGTGGGTCGGAAACTTCAACACGTAATTGGAATTTTTCGTGTTGTTGGGGGGTTTTTGATTTTTTATGCTTAGGATTTGCTAGACAAAAATCTGCAAAAATTCCCAACCATAAATTCACATGTTCTGAATATTCTCAAATTATTTCAGAATTTTTCCGCGCCGCTAAATACGAAAAATGTGTCAAAAACTGATTTTTTTATTTCCCCTATAACTACCCTTCTGATGGAGATAGAGGGTTGAAACTTGGCATAGAGCGTTTTTCTTTTCATCCCCTATCGAATGACGCCTTGCGAGATATTTTTGACAATTTCAGCCGGCTCAACGCTCAGCCGAAAGGTAAATTCGGTACCGCTGTCGCATGTCGAACGAAGCGCGTGTGTGCGATCGTGGTTGAAAGGGGACGGAGCATAGTTCTGTCCTTCTTACGTGTCGTCACGATACCTGACGTCACGCGACGTTAGTGGAAGGGAGACGCGGCATAGTTCCGTCCTTCTCTCCAAGCCTAGCGCGATTGGGCGAGAAACGGCGCGCGCAGCTCTCACGGACAAGCACGCATACTTTTCCGTATCCCCACTCCCGCGGGCACCAATGGTGCTCGGGCGCCAGATCTGGCATCTCTGCCCGAGGCGTGTTCGACTGCAGAGCGTCGTCGTCGGAGCGCGAATTTAAGGGCGGGTGGGTCTTCTTCGTTTGTATCTTTTAGGGGTGGGCGCGAGGGTCGGCGAGACTCGAGGCGGAGCGGATCCGGATCCGGTGCAGGAGGCGGGACGCCGGTCCCCGCGGGGCGGGCGGCTGCCCCTGCGAGCGTTGTCAATAGGAACGAGTCGTTCGCCATTCCCCGCCGTGCGCCGGCCCCGGTGCGGCGGTCCCCGACGACTTCCGGTCAGGTCCCCCGTCCGCGGAGTACTGCCCAGCCTAGCGCTGGCAATATCCTGCCGGACGAAAGGGAGTGCCTGATCGGTATGGCGGAGGGGGTCGTTTGCTTAGAGGAATTGAAGGAAGCCGCCACTCTTGTGACGGCATTCTTCAAGGAATCCACGGGGACGACGCGCGGCGGGGTGAGCGGCGGAAGGCCGGGCCGTGGTGGGGGGCGCGGGGGTCGGGTTCCCGGGCCTACCGGGCGTGGTTTGGGGGGCCATTGCGATCGCCAGCAGCAACAACAACCGCTGCAAAATAACGATCAGCCGTGGCGGGCCCTTTCAGGAGGAAGAGACCGGGTGAAGGAGGCAACCAGGATCCAACGCCTATTCCGAGCTAACCGGCGGCGCGCGATCCAAGAGGTGCTTCAGGGCCCCTCCCAGCACTGCGAAGTGCCTCGGAAGCGGGTCAGGGAGCACTTCGAGATGTACGCGCCGTCGGCGCCACTCGGGGGGCGGCCTCCCCCACCTCTTCACGGTGCTCCAGACGAGGTGAGCACCGAGAGGCTGGTTCAGCCTTTCGAAGCGAGTGAGGTGGACCGGCGGATCCAGCGGACGTCAAACTCCGCGCCTGGACTCGACGGCCTAATTTACAAGGACCTTCGGAAGGCTGACCCGGACTATCGGTTGCTCACTGCATTATTTAATGCTTGTCGCCGTCTGGAGTCGGTCCCGGATTCCTGGAAGACGTCCAATACGGTGTTGATTCACAAAAAAGGCGACCGCGATGACCTCTCGAACTGGCGTCCGCTGGCCTTAGGGGACACGACACCCAAACTCTTCGCTGCGGTCCTGACTGACCGTCTGCTCGGGTGGGCGACTTACAATAAAAGAATCAGTCCAGCACACAAGGGCTTCCTGCCGTGCGAGGGGTGCTACGAGCATAACTTCGTGCTGCAGGAGGTCCTTAACGACGCTCGTAGGGGGGGGGGGGGGGGCGCCAGGTGGTGGTGGCGTGGTTGGATCTTACCAACCCGTTTGGTTCGATCCCCCACGCCTCCATCCACCGTGCCTTGGCGGAGGCCGGAGTTCCCCTCGCTCTCCAAAACATCTTGGAGAGCATGTATGACGGCTGCACCACCCGGGTTCGCACTGCTGAGGGTTTCACCGACCCAATAACAATAGTTTCGGGGGTTAAACAGGGTTGTCCGATGAGCCCTGTGGTGTTTAACCTCTCCGAGGAGCCAATCTTTCGGCCTGCGGCTTCCTCGGAGGCGGGTTACACGCTGCATGGCCATCGGCACAACGTATTAGCTTATGCCGACGATCTCGCTCTGATCGCGGACTCCACCGAAGGTATGATAGATTTGTTAAAAAGGGTGGAGGCTGCGGCGGGTGGGATTGGACTTCGGTTCAACCCTGCGAAGTGCGCTACATTGCACCACAACGGTAGAGGCACTCGCAGGGTGGTTCCCACCCGTTTCACCATCCAGGGGTTAGAGATGAGGTCCCTGGCAGCAGGTGAGCCTTATGAGCACCTCGGCATGCCCACTGGCTTCCAAGTAGAACAGACGCCACTTCTTACCATCAAAGAGCTTCTCCGCGATCTCCACGCCATCGACGCCTCGCTCCTCGCCCCTTGGCAGAAGGCCGAGTCGGTGGCAGCATTTTTGTTGCCCCGCCTCGACTTCTTGCTGAGGGGAGCCCACGTGGAGAGGGGTCCCCTAAAGGCGGCCGACCTAGTCATTCGCAAAATGGCGAAGTCCTGGCTGCATCTGCCGCAGCGAGCCAGCGCGGAGGTAGTCTACCTCCCTCCCACGCGGGGGGGCTGTGGACTGCTTCCGCTTGCGGACATGGCCGACGTCCTCACGATCTCGCACGCCTACCGTCTTCTGACGGTGGACGACGAGGTTGTGCGGACGTTGGCCTGGACATCGCTGCGTGCGGCTGTAGCTAGGAAGGTCGACCGCCCCGTATCGAATAATGACATCGCGGACTACCTCTCCGGTTCGCTGGAGGGGGAGTTCGCACGCGACGGGGGTGACATTTCTTCACTGTGGTCGAGGACGAGAAACGCGGGCCGGAGATCTGCGGAGAAGCTGGGGCTAAAATGGAGATACTCCGAGGCGAAGGGGGAGCTAGTGGTCACTATGAGGGGCTCTTCGGAGAGGGAGACGACGGTTGGTCCTGACGCACGCGGTCAGATAATCCGCCGCCTGCGGCAGGCGGTGGCAGAATTTTACCATCTACGTCTCCAAAGGAAGCCAGATCAGGGGAAGGTATTCCGGGTGTCGTCGCGGGCGGGAGTGTCAAACCACTTCCTCCGCGGCGGCAACTTTACCCGCTTCGCTGATTGGCGCTTCGTTCACCGTGCTCGCCTGGATGTCCTCCCCCTTAACGGGGCGAGGCGCTGGGGAGACGGTGACAAGCTTTGCCGGCTTTGCGGAGAGGGCCTGGAGTCCCTTCCTCATGTTCTGTGCCACTGCCGGCCGCACTCGGCGGCCTGGCTGCTGCGTCATGACGCCGTCGTCGACCGAATCGCTAAGGCTTGTCGACTCCCAGGGACCCGTAGAATCATTAAGAGAGTCGAGGGTGTCGAGGGCCATCTGGGGGCTCTCAGACCTGACATTGTGGTCAGGCATGAGCCCTCAAAGAGCATCGTCATCGTGGACGTGACCGTGCCATTCGAGAACACCTACACCGCATTTGAAGAGGCCAGGGCGCGAAAAATACTAAAGTATAAGCCCCTGGCCGACGCGCTGCACGGTCACGGCTACAAAGAGGCGGTTCTCGCGATCGTCGTCGGGGCCCTCGGCTCATGGGATCCGGCCAATGAGGCGGTGCTGGACCTGCTTAGGGTGTCACCACGCTATGCGGGTCTAATGCGTCGCCTCATTGTGTCGGAGACCATCCGGTGGGGCCGCGATATTTACGTTGAGCACGTATCGGGTGTACGGCAGTACCGTCCGGCGGGCGCCTCTGGATCGGATCCGGAGCAAGGGGTCGGCCCTCCCCCGGGCGAGTCGGACATAGGTTAAGTGTCTAGTCCTTCCTTGTTCGACGCGGGGCAGCGTCCGCCAACGACTGATAAATTATAATAAACTGTGATAAAGGCGGCGCTGCGCCATCTGACTCATTTATGTTATATTAGCGCGGAATTTTGACCTAGGGCCAGTACTGGTCCTCATAACTATTCATAATAAAATAATTCCATGACCTAGGACCAGCACTGGCCCTACATAATATATTCTAATAATTAGCGAGCGAGGGTCCAGGGTCCGGCATTTTACACACTAACACCCAAAGAACACAAATTAATGGCGTGGCCGGACCCTGGGATCCAGAAATTGTTAAAAACTTTTATTATATATATATATATATTAGCCCTCGCCAAAAAGGCGTAGAATGTTGTATACTTGCACCCCCGGGCTCCGCCCGGGGGAACATAGTTTCAAATAAAAGCCTTTTTATTCTGTTCTTATCAGCTTAATTCTTTTTTGATTACAAAATATGAAATCGGCGGGTTCGGCATTGCCGGAACCGTCGGGTACCTCCGAGGAGCGGTCCGAGTCGGACGGCGGGGGCCCCACCAAGGGTAGCCAGGAAGAGGAAGAGGACAACGAGGACAAGGACAACGGCAACGAGGACATCAACCGAGAAGACCAGGACGATGACGACGACGACGATGACTTTAAGGACTGCCTGGACTGGGGACTGGACGACGACGAGGACTTCACCCGGGACGGCGCTGGCGGCAGCAACGGTGGTTCGGGGGTTCCTCTGGCTTACGAGCTGGAGGTTCCACTGGCCAGCCGCTTCGCCTGCCGCATATGTGCGCCGATCCCGAAGGTGTACAGGCGGCACGGCGACCTCTCGAAGCATGTCCGCCGCTATCACCTACGGCACCTGAGCTTCAGGTGTCGGGGATGCGGCGGCGGCTTTGGGAGTCTCCGGGCTTGCAAGAGGCACCAGCGAGCCACTGCGGCTTGCGGGAGCCTTGGTGCACCGGAGGACGTGGCCCTTCCGGCTGTGTCCGTGGCGCCGAAGGGTGTGCTGTCCGTGCAGCGCTGCCGGGTTCCGCGGGAGCCTGTGGCTTCCGCTGGGTCTGGCGGCGCAGCGGGCGGCCCCCTAGGCGTTGCTGCGGAGGGCTGTCCTCCTTCTGCCGAGGGTGCGGCAGCGACGAGGGAGAGCCGGACGGATGCTGCCGCCGAGGGAGGGAGGATGGAGCCCCGGATACTGTCGCCCGGGGTCCACCATATTCCGGCGGCCGCCGCGGTGCTCGTGGCGACTCCCCCTGGGAGGAGGACCACGAGGGCTATGGCGCGCCGAAAGGGGACGGCCGTGTCGGTGTCCGCAGCCCCGCAATCTCTGCGGGGTCCTGGGTGCGGGGCGGGAGCTGGAGCTCCAGCTTCATGTGACCGTCTCGCCCTGGGGGCGGGCGCCTTGCCGGTGTCGCGGGTACCCGGGCGGGTGGCGTCCGCTGGGAGTCCGGGACCGTTGGTCGCCCCCTGTGAGGGGGGTGGCCGGCGGTCGGGGGCCCGGCATAGCCCCGCTCGTATAGGCCAGCCTGCATCCGCGGATCGACCACCTTCTTCGCCGCCCGACCATGGATCAGCGATCATCGGGGATGCCTTACCGCCGCGTGGATCAGGGCGGACTGTGGACTTCGAGGCTGTGGCTCCTCATGGCGTGGGCCTGCGGCGACGCCGGCGCGGTATGCCTGCCCTTCCGAGGACGGCGCGGGATGCGCCTTCGCTGGCCTCATCGGTCCCGCCTTCGACGTCTGCGTGGAACGCACAACTGAGAGCGGCCTGCGGTGCCTGCTGTGGTGGGTCGTCGGCCGCCGCGGTTCCGGCGTGTGGCCTTTGTCCGGGGGGGTGTTTTGGAAGGTGCTTCTCCGCCCACTGTGTGGGGCCCGGCGGGTGATGGTTTGCTGATGGGGGCGCCTGTGCGTCCTGCTCGGCCCCCCTCGTCATCGGGGGAATTCCGTCGGGCGGTGGGTGTCCCGGCCCGTTCGGTGGCTCCTGGAGTGGGGCGCCGGCGCGGGCAGGGTACGGGCCGGGTGGCGCCCTCGCGGCCGGCGGGTGCTGGGCCTGGGCCCTGGACTCGTCGCCTGGATCGGGTGCAGCGGCCCTATAACCCTGAAGCTGCGGCTAGGATCCAGAAGCTGTACCGTAGGAGCAGGCCTCGGGCCTTCAGGGAGATCGTTGGTGCGGACTCCCCGTTTTGTCAGATCCCGGAGCCGACTCTCCATGAACATTTTACGAACGTTTTCAGTCGGGGGCTGGGGGGGGAGGGGGCCTACGCCCCAGCAGGTGCCGCAGCTTCCTGGAATTATGAATATTAATGGCGGTAACCCCTTTGGGCCCGACTTCACGCCCCGGGAAGTATGGCGGAGGCTGACCCGCTTCCCGAACACCGCTCCTGGGCCGGATGGACTGCGATATGCGGCCTGGAAGAAGCACGACGAGGGGGCACTCATCCTCACCGCTGCCTTCGGGCAGGTTAGGAGCCTGGGTCACATTCCGAGTGGGTGGCTTAGGTCGAACACGGTCTTAATTTTTAAGAAGGGGGACAGGAATGACATCAGCAACTGACGGCCCATCACCCTGGGCAACACGATCGCTAAGGTGTATTCATCGGTGTTGGCCGGTCGACTTAGGGACTGGGCTCTTAGGCACAATAGGATTAGCCCCAGTCAGAAAGGTTTTATGCCGGTGGATGGCTGCTCGGAGCATAACTACGTCCTGCAGTCCGTTGTGTCCGATGCTCGCCAGAGCCGCCGTGAGTGCTGCGTGGCCTGGCTGGATTTGACCAATGCCTTTGGCTCCATACCGCACAACACCATCCTCGCTGCGTTGCGGTGGGCTGGGCTTGATGAGGAGGCAGTTGGCACCATCTCCCGACTGTACGAGGGGGGCTCCACCTCCATCAGCAGCTCTACTGGCTGGACCCGAGACATCGGCATCGAGGCTGGAGTCAAGCAGGGCTGCCCTCTCAGCCCCATAATCTTTAATCTCGCTATCGAGCCGGTCCTTCGTGCGGTGTCCAGTCAGGGCCTGGGATACACCCTTCATGGGATGCCGGTGGACTCTCTGGCCTATGCTGACGATCTGGCACTGGTAGCTCGATCTCCGGAGCAGCTGCAAACGCTACTGGACGTTGCCGGGCGGGTGGCTGACTGGGCTGGCCTTAGGTTCAACCCCCGGAAGTGTGCCACGCTGCACGTCGACGGGAGGGGGCGGGAGGCTGTTCCGTCTCAGTTTGGGATTCAGGGGGAGCTGATGGCCGCTATGAGCGAGGGGGACATTTATGAACACCTGGGTGTCCCGACGGGTTTCCACCTGGCGCGCTCGGCGGGGGACTGCCTGGCCAAGATGCGGGTGGACATCGGGAGGGTTGATGAGTCGCTGCTTGCCCCGTGGCAGAAGTTTGACGCCGTTAACACCTTCATCCTTCCGTCCCTCTCGTTTCACCTGACCAATGGATCGGTCCAGGCAGCTGGAGCTGCTGGACAGGGAGCTGAGGTCTGCAGGGAAGAAGTGGCTTAACCTGCCGCAGCGGGCGGGGGTGGAGCCGCTCTATCTGGGCTACCGCATGGGAGGTAACAACCTCATGCCGACTAGCCTTCTAGCGGACGCCGGTCAGCTGGTCCATGGTCTTCGCCTTCTGTGTTCGCCTTCGCTGGGTGCGCTGGCTGGGGCTCATCTCCGCTCGGTTGTTGACCGGCGGTTGCGGCGCCCTGCATCGCCGGAGGAGGTTGTGGACTACCTCAACGGGAGCATGGAGGGGGATTTTAGGCTGGAGTCAGCGGAGGTCACCAATACCTGGACCCGCCTGTGCCCGGCCCTTCGGCGGCTTGGCGCCAAGATCGGCGTCGCGTGGACGCGGGGCGAGGATGAACGGATTCGGCTCTCGCTGAATGGTACCCTTTTGGATCCGAGGCGCGCGGAGACATTGATTCACCTGGCCTTCAGGGACTACTACAAGCGAAGGCTCATCAGTAAGCCTGACCAGGGCAAGGTCTTCGAGGTGACCACTGCCGCGGAGCCGTCAAACCATTTCGTCAGGTCGGGCGATTTTACTCGGTTTGCGGAGTGGCGCTTCATTCATCGGGCCCGTCTTGAATGCGTTCCCCTGAATGGCACGAGGCGATTTGGAACTGGCAGCAAACAGTGTAGGAGATGCGGGCACAGCAGTGAAACCCTGCCACACGTCATCAACCATAGCGGCCCGCACCTTGCTGCCATCACACGTCGTCACAACGCCATCCTGGACAGGATCGTTAAGGCGTTTAAGCCAGGGGAGGGGACTGAGGTGCGGATCAACCAGACGGTTCCCGGGTTCGAGGATAGGCTCCGGCCGGACCTTGTCGCCATCGACGCTGCCGGGAAAAGGATCACCATTGTCGATGTTGTGGTTCCTTTCGAGAACCGCTACTCCGCCATTGAGGCGGCGCGCAAGGCCAAGGTCAGTAAGTATAAGCACATCGCTGATCATTTCTCTGCCTTAGGTTTCGAGGTCTTTGTTGATGCCTTTGTCGTTGGGGCGTTGGGGGGGTGGGACCCCGCCAACGAGCCGGTCATCGGTCACCTTAAGCTGGGCCCTCGCTATTGCCGGCTGATGAGACGTCTGATGTGTTCTGACACCATAAAATGGAGCCGGGACATCTAAGTCGAGCATATCACGGGTGTGAGGCAATACGTGGCATAAGAGGCGACTTGCCCTGAAGAAGATACCCCTATTGTTTCCCCAAATGAACATATAACACTTGTTAATACACACTCTCTAGCTATAAGTCATGTACCTGTTAGTACAACTTAGTCATAATTCCAAATACCTCATGTTACTAATTGCGTCGGATGTCCAAGGTACTCCCACTTGTAAATATCTTATTAACCTATGTATATATATATATATATATTTATTACCATTGGCTAATAGAAAAGTTAATCTGTTCTTATCAGCTTAATATCTGATACACTCCCCATTGGGGAGTCAGAATATTAAACTGATTTTTGGAGGTGGGCGGGTGTCCGAAGCTCGCTTCGGCCCTGTCGAGGGTCGGCTAGATACTGCAGTACCGTCGGGCGTGGCCCAATTAACGCATTAAAACGCAGTACCCCACTTCCACTTTCGAAAAATATATTCTGGCTTCTCCAATATTTGCAGCGCGAGTTCAAAATCTCGAAAAATTTTCAAAAACTTTAAATTTCGCGCGTGGAGTTGTGAGCAGTGATTTTATAGTGACATGTGCCCAGTGACAGTGCAGTGAGATGGTGGCTCCCTAACTTGGACTACGTCCCGGGCTGGCTTCATGGAAATAAGGTCTGTGGCAACTTACTATATTTTACACTTGCTATCCCCAGCGGGTTGTATTGGGGATAGGGATTGGCGCCCTCCTGGATGCCCAATCACTACCTCGCTCCGCTGCGAGTCCTGTCATAACCTGTAAGAGGCAGTGGTAGAAGATTTGGCATAAAACACCGAATGTGCTGCCGAGAGTGGGGATAGACGTCACAACCATCCGAAAGAAAGACAGATCTATGCTCCGTCTCCTTTCCACCAACGAAGCGTCGTTATGACGTCAACGCTGCGCGCGCACCCAGTGGAAACAAAGGCAGATCTATGCTCCGTCCTCTTTCCACCACGATCGCACGCACGTCCTTCGTTCAGCATACGACAGCGGCAACGAAATTCTCTTTCGGCTGGGCAGAGTGAAATGGTCAAAAATGCACTTTAACCGAATTTGTATCGCAAGACGTCATTCGATAGGTGATCAAAAGAAAATGTGCTTTGACAAGTTTGAATCCTCTATCTCCATCACACGGGTAGTTATGGGGTAAATTAAAAAATCGGTTTTTAGCACATTTTCCGTATTTAACGGTATGCAAAAATTATGCAAAAAATGCAGAATGTTCTGAACATATATATGTACGGTTGAGAATTTTCGCAGATTTGTTCTTGCAAATCCTAAGCATAAAAAACCAAAAACGTCCAAAAAACATTAAAAATTCCAGTTACGTGCTGAAGTTTTCGACCGATTGGATTTTTATAAATTCTGTAGTTAAGTATTGCCATGACTATTATCTCCATTTTTTTCAGATTTTTTGGTAAGTTGCGTCATGGTTGAAATAAATAAAAACCGATGTTTTCGGCATATTTTGTACGATAACCGAATGAATACTTTAAATATTTGCTTTCCCCTGATATGGTGAGTGAATTGTACGATTCTTTCTATGCTGCACACAAGCGAGTAATATACATACCAAGGGAATGTAGTCGTTTCGATTTTATTGAGGATGTGTGCACCTTACCTTCATAAACATAAAATACCTTCTAAAGAGTACCGCTAGCGCAGCGGTTCAGAGCTTTTGTGTCGCAGGTTCGCGCCCCGCATTGGTCAAATTTTTTGTTGTTGCGGTTGTAGTTTTTTCTTGCTTAAATTACAGGACGATGAGCCACATTCCTTTGCAAATAATGTTGAACACACTACCATCAGTTATAAAACTCATACATAATAAAAAAACTCCATTGAAATGGATTCTATAGCCTACCTACTGACCCGGAATCGCACTTCGACTAATTCAATCGTCTGGGGAGTGCAACATTTCTTAACCCATATTTCCGCAAGATTTTGAAAGGATCCCACCCCAGGGACGCATTTGATTTTTTAATTTATATGTATGTGCATTACATTTCTGTGTTAGTACATAAGTGACCGAATGTCTTTTCAGATACAAATTTTTACGCGGTCTTTCACGCCACCCATGAGGTGCCACGACTGGCGCATTAGGTTTTTTAATGTGGACCTTCGCCAGTAGCCCTCTTCTACCACATTTTGAAATAATTGGTCAATGAGAGTGTCGAATGGAATATATACAGAACAATGCATATTTTTAACACATGATAACATTCAACATGCAACACATTTTTGACACATGCAACACATTTTTGACCCATCTCTTGCAAGGAGATGTGTCAAAACTCTGTCTGGCCATAACTGTGCCACACAGGACACATCTCCTTGCAAGAGATGTGTGAAAAATGTGTTGTATGTTGAATGTTATCATGTTTTAATAATATGCATTGTTCTGTATATATTCCATTCGACATTCTCATTGACCAATTATTTCAAAATGTGGTAGAAGAGGGCTACTGGCGAAGGTCCACATTAAAAAACCTAATGCGGCAGTAGTGGCACCTCATGGCTGGCGTGGAACACCACGTAAAAATTTGTATCAGAAAAGACATTCGGTCACTTATGTACTAACACAGAAATGTAATGCACATACATATAAATTAAAAAATAAAATGCGTCCCTGGGGTGGGATCCTTTCAAATGCTTGCGAAAATATGGGTTAAGATCTCCCAGATAGCACAGGACATCCTGAGGATCATCCTCAATAGGTCCTGGATGATCCTGGATGTTGTAGGACATCTCCAGGATGATTCAGGATGTCCCGGGATGTTTTCAGGATATTCAATCGTGTTATTGTAAATATTTTACGTGTATACTTGACATTAATTATAATCAAATACCTGTAATTTCAGAATTTTAAAAGCAACCATAAAGTATAAATCTTCTATTGATGTCCGAAGGCGTATCATAGGATGTCCTGAGTACATCCCAAAGAAGTCCTCAAAACATCCCAGATACATTTCAGATATCATAACATCACATTACTGCCAGTAGTGCACCTACGGGTACCACCGAGCCCTCGCAGCCGGGGTCCAGAACAAGGATGACGGCGGCAACTGCCACCTATGCCGCCGTCACAGCGGGCGTCACAATGACGTCACAGGCGATAGGGGATGCCACGGCAGCACGCAGAGGGCTGCGGCCGGCATCGAGGGTGTCCTCACTGCCACCCGAGGACAACAACAGCCGCCGCAGCCGTCCTCCGAGGGATTGTCGAGGCCCCACCCTCCCATTGCTTACCATCTTGGAGGAGTCGAGGGTCCCGACTTGCGGACTGCCTGGCTCCCCGACTATGCCTGTGACGCTTACGACGACCAACGTAACCACCACTGCCGCTGCCGTCACCTCCACCGTCATCCCCGGAGAGCAGCGGCGAGCCGTGGTAGGGGCGCAGAAGACGGAGGGCCCGCATCAACAGCAGCAGCGGACCGGAGTCACCGGGCGAGTCGTCGTCGCCTACAAACATTGCGCCGCGGCCGTTAAATACAAGATCTTCGCACGAGAGCCGCGGCAACGTCGTAACGCCGACCTCCCGACGTAGTGCTGGGGCCGATCAGGGGGCGCCTGCAGATCATGCTCCTAATTTAATCAATAATAGATAAGGTATTTTAACGTTGGACGGTGCTGCGAACAATAGTAACAATATGTTCTCGCGATCGAGCTGATCGCTAGCTGTCTCAGCGGACGACGTTTTTGGTTAGCTGGTTGCGACACACACACACACACACACACACACACACACACACACACACACACACACACACACACACACACACACACACACACACACACACACACACACACACACACACACACACACACACACACACACACACACACACACACACACACACACACACACACACACACACACGGAGCAGTGCCTCGTAAGCACTGTCTCAGAGAGATTCTGCTATGCCTTTTGTTCAGGTGTATTCGTATATCAGTTTATTTGACAAGTGTTCAGTACAGTGGTTTTGATTCGACTGTTCGCTCCTTGCGCATAAATTGCTCGGCAGTACAGGGAAGGAGAGGGCAGGAGAGCAGGTAAAGGGTTTCGGAAAGTAAGAGAGGGGGGACAACAGAAACACAAGCGGTGGACATAGCGAAGAAAGAGAAAGAGAGAAACAGTGTGAAACGGAGAAGGAGATAGATAGGGAGAGTCGAGGCAGAAGCAAAACAAACACGATATTTAAAGGCTGCTCAAGGCAGCTGATTTTGACGTTGCAACACAATAGTAATAATAATAATTCAAATAGTTTCTCCTCCTTTCACACTCTCGGAGCACACGAGGCGTGCTCGACCGCGGAGCGGCGTCGTCGTAGCGCGAATTTAAGGGCGGGTGGGTCTTCTCCGTTTGTTTCTTTTAGGGGTGGGCGCGAGGGTCGGCGGGATTCGAGGCGGTGCGGATCCGGATCCGGTGCAGGAGGTGGGACGCCGGTCCCCGCGGGGCGGGCGGCTGCCCCTGCGAGCGTCGTTAGTAGAAACGAGTCGTTCGTCATTCCCCGCCGTGCGCCGGCCCCGGTACGGTGGCCCCCGACGACTTCCGGTCAGGTCCCCCGTCCGCGGAGTACTGCTCAGCCTAGTGGTGGCAGTGCCCTGCCGGACGAAAGGGAGTGCCTGATCGGTATGGCGGAAGGGGTCGTCCGCTTAGAGGAATTGGAGGATGCCGCCACTCTTGTGACGGCATTCTTCAAGGAATCCACGGGACGACACGCGGCGGGGTGAGCGGCGGAAGGCCGGGCCGTGGTGGGGGGCGCGGGGGTCAGAGACCCGGGCCTACCGGGCGTGGTTTGGGGGGTCACCGCGATCGCCAGCAGCAACAACAACCGCTGCAAAATAACGATCAGCCGTGGCGGGCCCTTTCAGGAGGAAGAGACCGGGTGAGGGAGGCAACTAGGATCCAACGCCTATTCCGAGCTAGCCGGCGGCGTGGGATCCAAGAGGTGCTTCAGGGCCCCTCCCAGCACTGTGAAGTGCCTCGGGGGCGGGCCAGGGAGCACTTCGAGGAGACGTACGCGCCGTCGGCGCCACTCGGGAGGCGGCCTCCCCCACCTCTTCACGGAGCTCCAGACGAGGTGAGCACCGAGAGTCTGGTTCGGCCCTTCGGAGTGAGTGAGGTAGACCGGCGGACCCGGCGGACGTCAAACTCCGCGCCTGGACCCGACGGCCTAACTTACAAGGACTTTCGGAAGGCTGACCTGGACTGTCGGTTACTCACTGCATTGTTTAATGCTTGTCGCCGTCTGGAGTCGGTCCCTGAGTCCTGGAAGACGTCCAATACGGTGTTGATACACAAGAAAGGCGATCGCGATGACCTCTCGAACTGGCGTCCGCTGGCTCTAGGGGACACGACTCCCAAGCTTTTCGCTGCGGTTCTGGCTGACCGTTTGCTCGGATGGGCGATTCATAACAAAAGAATCAGCCCATCCCAGAAGGGCTTCCTGCCGTGCGAAGGGTGTTACGAGCACAACATCGTGCTGCAGGAGGTCCTTAACGACGCTCGTAGGGTGGGCCGTCAGGTGGTGGTGGCTGGATCATACCAACGCGTTTGGTTCGGTCCCCCACGCCTCCATCTACCGTGCCTTGGCGGAGGCCGGAGTTCCCCTCGCTCTCCAGAATATCGTGGAGAGCATGTATGACGGCTGCACCACCCGGGTTCGCACTGCTGAGGGTTTCACCGACCCAATAAGAATTTCTACGGGGGTTAAACAAGGGTGTCCGATGAGCCGTGTGGTGTTTAACCTTGCTGCGGAGCCAATCCTTCGGGCTGCGGCTTCCAGTGAGGCAGGTTATACGCTGCATGGCCATCGGCACAACATATTAGCTTATGCCGACGACCTCGCTCTGATCGCGGACTCCACTGAAGGTATGCAGGATTTATTAAAAAGGGTGGAGGCTGCAGCGGGTGGGATCGGGCTTCGGTTGACCCTGCGAAGTGTGCGACCCTGTATCAGGATGGCAGGGGCACTCGCAGGGTGATTCCCACCCGCATCACCCTCCAGGGAATAGAATTGAGGTCTCTGGCAGGCCGGTGAGCCTTATGAGCACCTCGGCGTGCCCACTGGCTTCCAAGTGATGCAGACGCCTCTATTCAACATCGAGGAACTTCTCCAGGATCTCCGGGCTATTCACGCCTCGCTCCTCGTCCCTTGGCAGAAGGCCGAGTCGGTGGCAGCATTTTTGTTGCCCCGCCTCGACTTCTTGTTGAGGGGTGCCCACGTGGAGAAAGGTCCCCTGAAGGCGGCCGATCTGTTAATTCGCAAGATGGCGAAATCCTGGCTGCATCTGCCGCAGCGAGCCAGCGCGGAGTGCGCCTACCTCCCCCCCAAGGGCTGTGGACTCCTTCCGCTTGCGGTCATGTCCGACGTTCTCACTATCTCGCACGCCTTCCGGCTTCTGACGGTGGACGACGAGGTGGTGCGAACGCTGGCCTGGACATCGCTGCGCGCGGCTGTAGATAGGAAGATCGGCCGCTCCGTAACAAACCATGACATCGCGAACTACCTCTCCGGCTCGCTGGAGGGGGAGTTCGCACGCGACGGGGGGGACATTTCCTCACTGTGGTCGAGGACAAGAAACGCAACCCGGAGATCCTCGGATAGGATCCTCAAAAAGGGAGCTGGTGGTCACAATGAGGGGCTCTATGGAGAGGGAGACGACGGTTGGTCCTGACGCACGCGGTCAAATTATCCGCCGATTGCGGCAGGCAACAGCCGAATACTACCACCTACGCCTTCAAAGAAAGCCGGATCATGGGAAGGTATTCCGGGTGTCGTCGCGGGCAGTGGTGTCAAACCACTTCCTCCGCGGCGGCAACTTTACCCGCTTCGCTGATTGGCGCTTTGTTCACCGCGCTCGCCGGGATGTCCTCCCCCTTAACGGGGCGAGGCGCTGGGGAGACGGTGACAAGCGTTGCCGGCTTTGCGGGGAAGGCCTGGAATCCCTTCCCCACGTCCTGTGCCACTGACGGCCGCACTCGGCGGCCTGGCAGCTGCGTTATGACGCCGTCGTCAACCGTATCGCTAAGGCTTGCCGACTCCCAGGCACCCTTACAGTCAATAGGCGAGTCGAGGGTGTCGGGAGCGATCTGGGGGCTCTCAGACCTGACATTGTGGTCAGGCATGAGCCCTCAAAGAGCGTCGTCATCGTGGACGTGGCCGTGCCTTTCGAGAATACGTACACCGCTTTCGAGGAGGCCAGGGCGCGCCAAATACTTAAGTATAAGCGCCTAGCCGACGCGCTGCACGGTCACGGCTATAAAGTGGCGGTGCTCGCGATCGTCCTCGGGGCCCTCGGCTCATGGGATCCGGCCAATGAGGGTGTCACAACGCTATGCGGGCCTTATGCGGCGCCTCATTGTGTCGGAGACCATTCGGTGGGACCGTGACATATACGTTGAGCACGTATCGGGTGTACGGCAGTACCGTCCAGCGGGCGTCCCTGGGTCGGAGCTGGAGCAAGGGGTCGGCCCTCCCCCGGGCGAGTCGGACATAGTATATGTTTGCGATATCACCATTGGCACATGAGAACGCGGCGTCTCACGCGGAGGCGTCTTGCGGCAGCCCTCCCGGGGCCCCGCACTCCGTTGCCTCCTAACTGGCACTTTACCGCCAATTTTAGCGCCTTGCCGCCAATTCATGTACTAACGCCTGCGAGCGTAATTTCCGACGGTAGGCGGATTGGTGGACAAATTCCTTTCGGACACCTAATTGGTATCAATGCGGCGCCATTACCCCCACTCGTCGGCGTTACGACGATCGCGGAAGCGTGACTGTGTCACTTGCTTTCCAACTCTGTTCCGAGAAACTGCTCACGAATTCCGAGATCTTTTTGTACTATCCGAACCAAAACCATAAGATTATAGCCGTGAAGCAAGGATTGCAAGTCAAACTCCAGTATACTCAGTTATTTTAAAAACCTTTTCCGAAACATTCCTTAATTTGCACCTGTACAAGTATTCTTTTCTCATTTCTTCTTTCCTTCGTTCGGTATCGAACTTTCCTTCCGCGAGGCTGTCCCCAGTCTCGAATCACCCTGCCGCCTACTACCGGGCTCCTCAAAAACAGTATAAGTGTTTCCGTCCTTATTTGTCCGACGCGGGGCAGCGTCCGCCAATGACTGATAAACTATATTAAACTGTGATAAAGGCGGCGCTGCCCCATCTGACTATCTATACATAGCACATTGAACTCTTGACTCAGGGCCAGTACTGGCCCTAATTTTTATTAAATCGTAGAAACATCGACTGACAGAGGGCCAGTACTGGCCCCATATTCTGTTAAAATAATAATTATTATTATATACCAAGCGAGCGAGGGTCCAGGGTCTGGCATTTTTACACAGAACACCCAACAAACACAAACTAATGGCGTGGCCGGACCCTGGGATCCAGAAGTTTTTAAAAAATCTTATTATATCAGCCCTCGCCAAATAAGGCGATGAATTTTGTAAAATATTGAACATATCTTGGATAAAGACCTTATTTATCTGTTCTTATCAGCTTAATTTCCTTTTGAGTACATGAGTACGAGTATGGCGGATCCGGCATTGCCGGACCCGTTGAAAAATAGTAGTAGTAACTCCGAGGAACGACGCAAGTCGAGCGGCGGCCGGGACACCGGGGACCAGGACATCATGGCAGCAACGTGGACAACCCGGACAACAACGAGGACAGCGTGGACAACGTGGACAACGTGGACAACGTGGACAACGTGGACAACGTGGACAACGTGGACAACCCGGACAACGAGGACAGTGACGACGACGACTACGAGGACTGTCTGGACTGGGGCATGGATGACGACGAAGACATCACCCGGGACGGCGCTGGCGGCAGCAACGGTGGTACGGGGGTTCCTCTGGCTTACGAGCTGGAGGTTCCACTGGCCAGCCGATTCGCTTGCCGCATTTGTGCGCCGATCCCGAAGGCGTACAAGCGGTACGGGTACCTTTCGAAGCATGTCCGCCGCTACCACCTACGGCACCTGAGTTTCAGGTGTCGGGGATGCGGCGGCTGCTTTGGGAGTCTCCGGGCTTGCAAGAGGCACCAGCGAGCCACTTCGGCTTGTGGGAGTCTCAGTGCGCCGGAGGACGTAGCCCTTCCAGCTGTGTCCGCGGCGCCGAGGGGTGCGCTGCCCGTGCAGCGGTGCCGGGTTCCGCGGGAGCCGGTGGCTTCCGTTGGGGCTGGCGGCGCGGCGGGTGCCCCCCAAGGTGTTACGGCGGAGAGCTGTCCTCCTCCTGCCAAGGCAACGGGGGAGAGCCGGACGGATACCGCCGCCGAGGGAAGGAGGACGGAGCCCCGGATACTGTCGCCCGGGGTCCACCATATTCCGGCGGCCGCCGCGGTGCTCGTGGCGACTCCCCCTGGGAGGAGGACCACGAGGGCTATGGCGCGCCGAAAGGGGACGGCGGCGTCGGGGCTCGCAGCCCCGCAGACTCTGCGGGGTCCCGGGTGCGGGGCGGGAGCTGGAGCTTTGGCTTCATACTGTTATGCCGCGTTGGGAAGGTGTGGGGTGATAGTCTCGGTATTCACTCCTCTTCTCACAAGCACAACTTAAGGTTTATTAGAAATAGCGTACAGTTTGCAAAATGAACTAAGTGATTGAGCGGAGTATCGAGCAGCGTTACGATGTTGCTTGCTCGATGGTATTTCTTAGAGTGTCGGGCCCAGATTTGGGCGTTTTCTAGGTGCTGTCTAGTGGGGGAAAAACCCTTAGCGTCGGTCGCGTAGGCACGCGGTGCATATGGTGACATCACCATTGGCACAAAGCTTCGTTGTCTTGAAACTTAAGTTATTTACGCAAGATGAAGGGCTTGCCCTAACGGATAGCTATAAAAATAGTGGTGGCTTAGACCTAACAGAGAAATGCTTAAATCTAGTGGTGGCTACAACCTAACAATACGACCGTCTCGCCCCGGGGGCGAGCGCCGTGCCGGTGTCGCGGGTACCCGAGCGGGTGGTGCCCGCTGGGAGTCCGGGAGCATCGGTGGCCCCTGTGAGGGGGGTCATCGGCACCTGGATGAACAGTGTGGTGCCCCTGCTTTGGGGTTAACATCACCCGCGGACACGCCGTCGCAGGCGGCTGGGCGGACAACGGCCGCTGGGACCTCGTCGCCGGTGGCCCCCTCTAGGGGGGGTGGCCGGCGGTCGGGGGCCCGGCATAGCCCCGCTCACATAGGCCATCCTGCACCCGCGGATCGACCGCCTTCTTCACCACCTGACCATGGATCAGCTTCCATGGAGGACGCCTTGCCGCCGCTGGACTACGGGGCGGTGGCCGCCGGGGACGCCTTATCGGCGTGGGATCGGGAGCTGGCGGTGGGCTCTCCGCCTCAACTGCGGGGCCCTGCCGTGGCGGGCCCGGCGCCATCGGTGCCGCGGGACTCGGGACGGACTGTGGACTTCGGGGCTGTGGCTCCCCATGGCGTGGGCCGGCGCCGGCGCCGGCATCGACGCGGTACGCCTGCCCTACCGAGTGCGCCTCCACCTTCATCGGCCCCGTCGGTCCCGCCTTCGTCACCTGCGTGGGACACACAATTGAGGGCGGCCGTTGGTCCCGCGAGGCCTGCGGTGCCTGGTATGGCGGTCGTCGGCCGCCGCGGTTCCAGCGTGTGGCCTTTGTCCGGGGGGGTGTTTTGACCAGTGCTTCTTCGCTTTCTCTGCGGGGCCCGGCTGGCGCGGCGGCCCTTCCGGCGGGGGATTATTTATCGGTGATGGCGTCTGTGCGCCCTGCTCGGCCCCTTCGTCGTCAGGGGAATGCCTTCGGACGGTGGGCGCCCCGACTCGTCCGGTGGCTCCCGGGGTTGGGCGCCAACGCTGGCGTAGTGCACGTGGTGCGGCTCTGGATTTGGGGGCTGGGGATGGGGGACCGCCTCAAGGGGGGCATCGAATGCCCGTGGTGATTGAGGATAGGATATTGAAGGGACCCCGGTACCAGTGTGACCAGATTTTGTCCCTCTGGTACCATCGGTAGCCAGATTTCGCATTACGTGCCGCACGTAGCATTGCGTGTTTCCCGCCGAAAGCCAAATCGAGTAACACTGCGTTGAGCGTGAACGCGATCGAAAGAAGTGTAGGCACGAGAGTTTTGATCTTTGCATTGACTCGTCGTCGCTCGTCTTCGCGTTCGTGCTCGATACGAATAATGTTGCTCGATTTGCAAGATGAGAATTCGATGAACTATTGATATTATTATTTATCCAAATTGTTGCTGACTGCAGAGGAATTATTTATTAACTAATTAATTAATTAATTATTTAAAAATTAGTTCATTTATTGATAATTATTTAAAAAATTCACAGGGCAAATGACATGCGTTCCATGTCAAAGTATTTGAATCATATTAATTTTTAATGTATTTCAGTTTACGTTTCAATAATATTAATCTTTGTCCGGCAGTAAAAAAGAAGATACACTGTACTAAATGATAATTCAGGTACGTTGAAACACCTCTGGGAGAAGTTGCTTCAGACAAGGGGGCAAATATTGTTAGTGCAGTAACACTTCACGGAGCTCATAGTTTTCCAAATTTCAACGTCACCGATATATTTTTGCCATACATCGTGGTAATAACTTCTACGAAGTCTAAGAAGAAGAATTTTCCTCGGGTCGCACTTTATCGCAGGAGGTACCATAAATCACGAGTGTTGGGGATTTCTATGCGAGATGGACAGGCGCTCCGCTAATGTACCGTTATATTTAAAAATGCGCGCTTTATTATGAGGACGTAATGTCACGTTTATGTATTAACCGCTGGAGAGAGTAAACGCGGGTCGCGGTGACCGTGATCTGTCGCGGATTGGCACAGCGGCCGATCAGCTGACCTACCCGTCGTTTTATTATTATTAATCCCTAAACATAGGCAGGACGACGGTGCGCCGCTCTCGCGACCTTCTTAGCTCACTGACCGTGAAGGCAGCAAGACGCTAAACGTGCGATAACGTGTGCGGAAAATTCTAGTTAGAACGAACAATCTTTAGTTTTTTGCGGGCAAGGGTGAGGTTCTGTGTCAATTCACCCTGTCGTGTACTCTAATAAACGTACCGTGTGGTTGTGAATCGTGGTGTTCCTTTTTTTGCGTGCTCGTCTGCCTTGTGTGCTCCGTCCTTCCGGGTGGCTCGCGACGACTCCCCTCGTGCGCGAAAAGGCAACCTTTCAAATTCATAGACCGTCCCATCCATCGAATTTCCTATCGGGTTGTACAGCTCGTTTAGAGCGCAACCTTGTGCGTTCCGTGATCCGCGATTACGGGAGACACGAGCGCGCAAGCTCACCCCGTCGCTCCATCCTTCTCTCCCTTGCTTGTACGGTGACCGCGATTCGGAGCACGTTCGTCTACTTATGAAATCATTTAACCGTTGTATATAGTCGCGTGTAAAAATAGTAACGTTAATAGAAATTCGCGTACTCCTACACGTTCCCGATATCCACAACCGCTAATAGCATAAAACTTAGTTCCATCGCGAACAATGAGAATAATCGAAAATCGTCTCGAAAGTATAACCTTCTTAGCGCGTAAGCAGTTGACATGTGACACGATGCATAGATACGATATTGTGTGTATCACATTGCGAGATATATGTATTTCGTTCGTAAAATACTACATTTTCTTACGTGGTTTTCCACGCCACCCATGAGGTGCCACGAATAGCGCGTTCGGTTTTTTAACGTGGACCTTCGCCTGTAGCTATATTATACCACATCGCATAGCAATTTTATGTGGTGTCTAGTAAATGTATTGCAAAACAGGTGTCTGACAATTGTTATTATCAAATGTGGTGTCTAGCAAATATATTGCAAAACAGGTGTCTGATAATTGTTATCAAATGTGGTGACTAGCAAATATATTGCAAAACTGGCGTCTGACAATTGTTACTATCAAATGTGGTGTCTAGCAAATATATTGCAAAACAGGTGTCTGACAATTGTTATTATGGAATGTGGTGTTTAGCAATTATTTTGCAAAACAGATTTTAAGACATTTGTCGTTGAACGACGTCATGACTGTGTTATAATATAAATAACGAAGCTCACAAAATGAAGTTTATTTTATGATCGACGTTATTACTAAAAATCAGTAGACGAGGAGGGACCAGCAATCTCTGTTGCATTTACTGTGACATCTCTTTCTCTGGAACATCCAGAATATAATGTCCGACTTGACATGCGAGATAAGTGTTCGTCAGTAATGTTCAAATTTAAAGCAGTTTCTCTTCTCGCCAGCAACGCTGATTTTGCAACACATATAGCGTTCGTCTGGACGGGCGACAGCTTATTTCGTTTTTTTGTTTTTACGTCTGGTAAGAAGGAAAAGATTCGTTCGGCATCGGCATTTGAATTTGGTAACGATCTAACTGCATGAATGAGAGATTACAAATGGGGATATTTAGTATTCCAATTTAAAATTGTTTCCCACATTGCATCGAAATTTAATTGTAACAGGTTATCTTTTTCTGTTTCCGTAAAATCCTGATGTAAAGCGAACCACTCTTGTCTTAACCCATCTGTATCAAATTCGCCAAGAGCTTGTGCGGCAAAAGAAACATCGTTAAACGTCGTTTCTCTGTCACTATCGCGCAAGGCCGTGTGCGGTTCAAAAACTTTTAATTTTGATAAAAATGGGTCCTTGAGTGGCAATCTCTTACAAATCCCCTTAGCAGCACTAATGTAAAATCGCAAACAATTCTGACGAACATTTGTAACTACGTCTGCGTGCCCCTCTGAGAGCAATTTGTTCAAATACTCTTCACATTCATTTCCAACATTAATTGTCTGTAATGGCAATTGATTTTCTGATACTGAAAAATTAATATTACAAATTGAATCTTGTAGAAGCTCTGGTCTCACAAACCGTTGACAAATTTTCGTCAACAAATCGATGGATTTAGATTGCAAGAATTCAATTCGAGTTTCCAGAGCTTCGAAAAATGCAAAATATTTTTGAGAAATAAGAAATAAGCTTCTACATCAGGATCCTGCATCACTAGTAGAAAACCTTGAGCACGTTTTGTTTTTTCCGTCTTAACTAAGTCCGTCAAAATGTGCTCCAGATCGTCCCAACATTCCACGATTCTTGTGATACAAGAATGACGATACAACCATCGCTTTTTGGACAATTTCAAAATTTGTCGGTGTCTTTCTTGAAATTAATCACTGAAAATAGCAGCTCGCTTTGGACTGCAGTTAACAAAACTTGATATCTTTTTTAAAAATTCCTCGCATTTAGCCGGAACCATCTTACATGCAGTATTGGCAACTAACGCTACGGAATGGCATGGACATGTCAATGTTAAACATTTTCACACCTTTCCTCTAGCTTTTTTTGAAACGATAAATGTTTACCCGTTATAACGTTGGCATTGTCGCATGACAAGGCAACAATATTCTCAAATGGAATCTGTAGTTTATACATTTCGTTTCGGAATTTCTCAAACAAGTTCTCCGCGCCACAATTTTTTGCATGAAGTTTGATTAATTTTACTAATTGCGAGTTTACGTGTGATGTTTCCGGATTAACAAATCGTACATGAAACGTCATCCATTTCGTATTAGAAATGTCTGACGTTTCATCAATAAAGATGCCGAATTTTGTATTTCTAAGAATGCTCGAAACAGGTTCCGTTTCAATCGGACATACGACTTGCGAAAGTACATTTCCACATTTCGTCCGGCCTACACACATTTTCTGTAATACCTCTGTTGCGTATTCACAGTCGTCTCGGGCGGGCGGCCGATAATGCGAGATAAATTTGGTACAAGTGCATTTTTGACAATTTCAGCCGGCTCAACGCTCAGCCGAAAGGTAAATTCGGTACCGCTGTCGCATGCCGAACGAAGCACGTGCGTGCGATCGTGGTGGAAAGAAGACGGAGCATAATTCTGTGCCTCTTTCTATTGGGTGCGCGCGCAGCTTCTGACGTCATTTTATTCTACATTGGTAGAAAGAAGACGAGAAGCATAGCTCCTTCCTTGTCCTCGTACGGTGCGCGCGCAGCTTCTGACGTCATTTTACCCTGCATTGGTAGAAGAAAGACGAAAAGCATAGCTCCTTCCTTGTCTACGTACGGTGCGCGCGCAGCGCTCACGGACACGGCACGCACACAACTCTCGCCTTCCCCCACCACGCGTGCCGCAATGCGGCAGGATGATATTTCTGAGATCACTGCGCCCAAGATCAATCATTGCGGTTGTTCTGGACTATGTACCAATTTACGAGCCGTTCATATTTCCCGGGCCTATGACTGCGTGACGTCATCTCACACACCAATTAGGACGCTCCACGACGGCGCTCTACTTCCCGCGCTCACCTACTTAGCGCGCTCTGTAGTGTGCCTTTAGAGCGCTCCTTATATGGGCATGATTGTAAATCACCCAATCTGATTGGGTCCAATACTAATACCTGACTAAAATGCGTGTGAGGCGCCGGGAGACCGCGTGGCGCCGGCAGCCTCACCTTGACTAATCCTGTAAAGACCGCGAGCACATGCACACTGAAATTGTAAAGATAACGAGAAACGCGCAAGTTTCTATTTGTAAAGAGTTATATTAAAGTACGTATTATAACGTAAAGTTTTCGCTCACGACTCCTAAGTTAATCCTAATTCTTAATTCCTAATTCCTGGTTCCTAATAACGTCCTTAATTAATCATCCCTTCAGCCTAGAATCGACCTCTCCTTCATTCCACATCTTCGACTGTCCCCAGACGAGTTGCTCGCACAAGCTTAACGAGCATCATACACAACAGCGGTCGATACTCAGGCGATACTCTATGTAAATGCGCCTGCTAATTAGCAGCGGCGCGTCGCGTTCTTCTCGGGCAATATTTCTCGCGCGCGCCGGCTCGTCCTCGCGACGGCCATTATCGTTCTCAGTACAGCAGCGACAGGTGCTCTCTTTTCTTGTGCGTATTAAGCCAATTTTAACGTGTGATATCGCGGCTTAGGAGTATCAGAAACCAACTAGTGAGACTCAGGGAAATAGAAAGACGCTTTGGTGCCCCTCAACTTGTGTATAATAGCTATTTAAGTGTACTGTTTAATAAATAATAAGGAACTCCTCAACCGCCACGTGTTACCGTTCTGTGCCGGCCACGTGCCGAGTGGACTAGTTTAAGTGCCCCTCTCTTTGCGTGCGACACATATCCGCGCCTAACTAGACTTCTCAGGCGTTAGACAAAATTCGTTTCAACCTCCGAATCTTTTCGTACAGTTTGAACAAATTTTAACAACTTTTCTGCTGTTCTGAAGGAAATATTGTTTTCAGCGACGAAAACAGCGTACTGAATCTCCGCTACTTGCTTTCGCGTTTGTAACGATGAATCTGCTTCGTCCGTCGTATGAACATCTTTGTCGGTTTCTTGTGTCTCTATATTTTGTGCACTGATTATGTGCCCTGCGGACTCTGCGTGACGCCAGATTTTATCCACTCTTAGCGATATATGTTTTTTACAAAAAATGCAGAAACATGACGTTTTGCTGTCTGGCACCTCGCGTAACCATGGTTGAAATTCTGTTTCTTCCAACCATTGTTTCCGAAAAGTGCGGGTTACCGGACAATTCAACTGCGACATTGTAACGTCGTGATTTATTACGGATTCGCGATTTTTCAGATTGGATAAGTGTCCCGGAGAATTCGCATGTTTTGAAATACGCGTATTGCAGGAATAATTTGTTTTACAAAATGCGCAATAAAAAGATGTTTCGTCTAACGAGACACTGCGTAACCACGAACTGTACTTTGAGTCCCGAAGCCAAGCTTCCGAAAAGCTTCGTTTCGGTTGTTTTGAAGATTTTTCGCACATTGGATTTTTATAGAGTGACAAAGAAACCAACAAAAATACTGTCACCGCACGCTTTCCTTACTTGGAAGTAGGAAGCGTGCGTCGTTGGGCGGTCCGTCAGTGGTGACGCGTCTGACGGCGCACGGGCCTGCCTTCCCTCCTTTGGCGGTCCTATACGGGTTTCAGCTCCTGTCGAAGGCGGCCGGGGTCCGCTCTTGGGCTGCCCTACTAATTGTATCGGCAGCGGTTTTGGAGTGGGCGAAGGAAGTTAATTGAACTGTGTGATCGTTTTGCTGCTGAAAGGTATGGTCGTGTATTTTCCTTTGTTTTGCTGTACAGTTGACACAGGCTCCGCGGGTGTAGATATGTTCGTGACGTCGCGTGTGTGTACGTGGGCGTCGCGTGGCCCGAGATATCGCGCTTTTAGTTGCGTATCTTTATGTTGCCTCGGGGTCTGTCGTCGTCACCCTCGGGGAGGATGTGTCGAATCAGGTGCAGCCTTGGCCGGTACCAAGAGCGGGTGAGGCTGCCCTGACCGTAGGTGATGGGTTGTCGTTTTCGAGAGGCTAGGAGGAATGGTGAGCAATGCGTACCCTGTGCCGGTGCCTAGAGCGGGTGAGGTGTACCCCTGCCCCGGGTATTGCGGTATGTGGGCGTTTATGTAGGCGAATGGGCGTGGCCTTGACCGGTACGTGAGCGGGGCAGGCCACGTCATCCGTCGGATCTATGGGGTAGGTGCAGGTATGTGGACTCCTGTAATTTATTTCGGCACTGAGTGCCGTATTGTCTGATCGTCGTGAGTCCCGTGACGGATGCGCGTGGTGAGAAGTTACCGCCGTTGCGGCGATACCTCTGTGGCGCGGTACGAACTGTCCGGACCGGGCCCGTCGTGGCGGAATCTTCCGGGTAGCGGCTTTTTCGTAGGGCGAGCTTCTTTAATCTGCGCGAGATCCGATAGTCTGACTAGTGATGCGTACCAGAGCGGACTCGAAGGTACGATAACGCAGGTCGCGGAGCAGCGCCTTATATACCGCACTCACGTGAGGGGAGGTACGTAATCGGTGATGGGAAGTACCGTTATCCTTCCCCTCACGTGATTACCGGTATTGTCAGGCCGGTACGACGGTCTCTATGCTCGTCGCCTTACCGGCCACGCGTGTGGCGGTGCGTGTGCGGCTAGTTTCCTAATTTCGCGTATCGCCGCCGGGCGCGTGTCGGCGTCTTTTCCTTACTCGGGCGCGGTCCTCAGAATGTACGGTTACAATACCTAAAATGTAAACTTACCACTACACATTCACACACACACACACAAACACACACTTAAATAAAAGGAAATTATTAAAAAAAATTGTGCTAAGCTAGCGTCCGCAGATTGGCCAGCCACTTCACGTGAAATACTGTGATGCCTATTGCCTATGCAATTCACCGCTCATCGTGCAACGCTTACCTCTCCCCAATCTGGGGGAGGTAAGAAACATAGGCAGTACGTAAACAACCGATAATCGATCATCTTTTGTCCATCAAGGAAAGGACGATGCAACACATGCACATTGACGCGTATACGTCGTACCGGCAATTGCGCGGGTGCCTGCGCATTCGCGCTCGCCGGCGTTTCCGCCAGTTTTAGGTGCTGCAGTTCTGCAAATAGAATATATTATTTAATTTGCGCAAAAGATAAACTCACACATCAATCTCATTTATTATATATATATATATATATATATATATAATGAATGAGATTATATATATATATATATATAATAAATGAGATTATATATATATATGTAATAAATGAGATTATATATATATATATATATATATATATATAATAAATGAGATTATATATATATATATATATATATAACGCCGGCGAGCGCGAATGCGCAGGCACCCGCGCAATTGCCGGGTGTCGCGGCTCAACAACGAGCCGCGGAGGTGCCGAAGGTGGCGAAGGTGACATCGCCGGTCGTGATAGACCTGACGGAATCGCCACCACGCGCGCCGCCAGCCGCACCACCCGCGCCGGTAGGCGCAGGGGCCGCGGCCCACAATTGCGCAAATTGTCCCGAGCTATTGCGGCGATTCATGGAACAAAGTGAGTGTGTTATTCAAACATATCGTAGTACATTAACATTGCTCATACATACATACATACATGTATAATAGTGTGATTTCATTCGTTGCATATATTGATATATGTATGTATATTTTGCAGAGAAGAAGTGTTTTTGAGGAGCCCGGTAGTAGGCGGCAGGGTGATTCGAGGCTGGGGACAGCCTCGCGGAAGGAAAGTTCGATACCGAACGAAGGAAAGAAGAAATGAGAAAAGAATACTTGTACAGGTGCAAATTAAGGAATGTTTCGGAAAAGGTTTTTAAAATAACTGAGTATACTGGAGTTTGACTTGCAATCCTTGCTTCACGGCTATAATCTTATGATTTTGGTTCGGATAGTACAAATAAAGATCTCGGAATTCGTGAGCGGTTTCTCGGAACAGAGTACGCGCGCCGTTCCGGCCGAGGTGGTGGCGGCGGCGGCGCGCGTACCAGCGCGCGCGGTGAAGAACGTCACCAATAATTATTATTAATTTATTTATATTTACTTTACTTCATCTTAATTTACTTCTTTTTTTATTACTTACTTATTACTTACTTACCTTAATCTTAATTTACTTAATTTACTTATTATTTTATTATTTAACTTAATCTTAATTTACTTATTTTTACTTAAAATAAAAACCTATTAAAATGTCGCTTTTGCTTTCTTTCATGCCATACATTCGCGCTTTACCGATCTTCCCTATCCCTATTCGCCTGTTCCTCACATACATCTCGTCCCTGCTCTTCCATGTCTGTAATTTCGTCTTGGCTAAATCCATTCCTGTTTTGATACTCTCTTCTTTCTCTCGTACTTCTCCCTTGTACTTTCTCGTTCAGACATTCCTTAACCAGTACTCTACCTACCGTCTCGCTTACTTTATTTTCATATTTCATCGCTCTAACTCCTGCTTAGACACCTGTTTTGCAATACATTTGCTAGACACCACATAAAATTGCTATGCGATGTGGTATAATAGGGCTACAGGCGAAGGTCCACGTTAAAAAACCGAACGCGCTATTCGTGGCACCTCATGGGTGGCGTGGAAGACCACATAAGAAAATGTAGTATTTTACGAACGAAATACATATATCTCGCAATGTGATACACACAATATCGTATCTATGCATCGTGTCACATGTCAACTGCTTACGCGCTAAGAAGGTTATACTTTCGAGACGATTTTCGATTATTCTCGTTGTTCGCGATGGAACTAAGTTTTATGCTATTAGCGGTTGTGGATATCGGGAACGTGTAGGAGTACGCGAATTTCTATTAACGAGTCGCGAGAGCGGCGCACCGTCGTCCTGCCTATGTTTAGGGATTAATAATAATAAAACGACGGTTAGGTCAGCTGATCGGCCGCTGTGCCAATCCGCGACAGATCACGGTCACCGCGACCCGCGTTTACTCTCTCCAGCGGTTAATACATAAACGTGACATTACGTCCTCATAATAAAGCGCGCATTTTTAAATATAACGGCACATTAGCGGAGCGCCTGTCCATCTCGCATAGAAATCCCCAACACTCGTGATTTATGGTACCTCCTGCGATAAAGTGCGACCCGAGGAGAATTCTTCTTCTTAGACTTCGTAGAAGTTATTACCACGATGTATGGCAAAAATATATCGGTGACGTTGAAATTTGGAATACTATGAGCTCCGTGAAGTACTAACTCTAGGGACAGCGATACTACTGTACTAACAATATTTGCCCCCTTGTCTGAACCAACTTCTCCCACAGGTGTTTCAGCGTACCTGAATTATCATTTAGTACAGTGTACCTTCTTTTTTACTACCGGACAAAGATTAATATTATTGAAACGTAAACTGAAATACATGTAGGATTCCGTTCTCATGGATGGGAATAATGCGACACTGCTTACAGAAAATAATGAACAGAATATATTTTAAGAAAGTCGTACACACGTCCTCACACGCTCTTTTCTGTCTTCCGACTGCCTTCCTCACCTCCTTTCTTCCTCTATTCCCGGCTCAACTGTCCGCACGCTCGCTTGTCTCTTTCGCCGCCGCACGCGTACGGACAACACACTCACCGACCACACACTCACGCATTCTCACATGTACGCACTCTCACAGTCACGCATTCTCACATACATTAAATATTAATATGATTCAAATACTTTGACATGGTACGCATGTCATTTGTCCTGTGAATTTTTTAAATAATTATCAATAAATGAACTAATTTTTAAATAATTAATTAATTAATTAATAAATAAATAATTCCTCTGCAGTCAGCAACAATTTTGTTTAGGATTATGGCCTGCGTCGGCAACGCAGGTTTGCGCTTTTATCTTTCCGCGAACTCGCATGTGTGAGACCCGCGTCGCACCTCACACGCTGATTGGGTAGACGACGTCACGCTAATCGACTCCCGATTCCGCAAGTCTGTTTACACTCTAACTAATTGCGCCTTCCGAGTTCGCGCTCTTCCGTCGCGCCGTTTTCCGCTGTCTGTTCCGTTTCGCCTTCGCACGTGTAAGCATCTCTTGCGTTCCGCGCTTCGACTAGCTCCTATTCTGTGAAAGACCGTTCTCCGAACCTATCCGTCCGAGCAAGTGTTATACGCCGTGCGTATTGATTGTTACGGGCCTTTCCAAGTGCGCGTTTTGATCGTTGCCTAATCTGTACCGCTTCCCGTGAAGCCTTCCTTCCGCGACTAGGCGGTGAATCCCATCACGTGCCGGTGATAGTCGCCATTCTTTCCGCTCCTTCTTCGGGCCATTTGATCGCCCGCGGAACCTTTTCTATTTCCTTCCATCCGAGCTCGCGGCCCGCCTGTCTGACGGTCACCGCGGCTCCACCATTCGTAGTGACTCCGGTCCTCGGGTACTCTAATATTAATTACGCGGTTCGGTTTCGATTTACTTATTTTAAGCTAGTCTAGTTGCGCTAAGGCCGAGACGGACGGCATCGCGTCTTTAATGTACCACTAAACCGATTGATATCGCTGAGTCGCAATAAATCCAATCTGGTGAGCCGCCTTTAAATTTTGTGCATCCATTTTACCCCGTGCGTACTCCCCAGTACCTCCCAGCACCTTCCTTTTTGCCACGAGCGCAAACAAATTTGGATAAATAATAATATCAATAGTTCATCGAATTCTCATCTTGCAAATCGAGCAACATTATTCGTATCGAGCACGAACGCGAAGACGAGCGACGACGAGTCAATGCAAAGATCAAAGCTCTCGTGCCTGCACTTCTCTCGATCGCGTTCACGTACAACGCAGTGTTGCTCGATTTGGCTTTCGGTAGCAAACATGCAATGCTACGTGCGGCACCTAATGCGAAATCTGGCAGCACTGTCACAGCATATACCGGCCTGTGTGTGGAACAAAGACGCCACGCCGCGACTGTATGAGGGACGAAGACGCGACGCGCGCTTTTGGTTGAAAGGGGACGGAGTATACTTCTGTCCTTTCTTACACGACGTCACGATAGTGGAAGCAAGATGGAGCATGGCTCTGTCCTTTCTTATACTACGTCACGGTTCCATGACGTCGGACGACGTTGGTGGAAGGGAGACGGAGCATAGTTCCGTCCTTCTCTGCGCGCGCAGCTGTCACGGACAAGGCACGCACACTTGCGCGTATCCCCACTCAACTGCTACCGATGATACCAGAGAGACAAAATCTAGCCACACTGCCCGGTACCGCGTGGTGCGGGACCCGCGGGAGCAAGCGGCTCCTAAGAGACCGGGTACTGTGAGGCTGGCGAGGAATGGGGGGCCTGACCCGGCGGTTGTTGGGGCCGGCGCATTTATCCTGCCCCGGAAAGGACGACCCCGGCGTGTCCGCGGCCGGGGTTGCCGCGGGACCCTGGGGTGGCATCGGGTGTGGGGGCATCGGGGGGGTTGGCGGCTGCTGCTTGGCCGCTGCCGGCGGCGATTGGCGGCCTGCCCCTGGCGGCGGATGCACTTGTAGTGGCCCCTGCCCCCGCTCCGGGGGGGAGAGAGGAGGATGGGAGGGATGGCCCGGAGCTCGGCGCTTGCGGGGACGATGGCGGCGATGTGCAGGCTTCGGAACTGCAGGCGAAATGGGTCCAGATATTGAGTGAGGTTCAGGATGCCTCGGAATTGGAAGCTGCACTGGAACGTTTGACGGATGAGATCAGGGGTCTGGATCGGGCCCCTGAGGAGTGCCGGGTGGCGCCCTGGCGGCTGGCGGGTGCTGGGCCTGGGCCCCGGACTCGTCGCCTGGATCGGGCGCAGCGGCCCTATAACCCTGAGGCCGCGGCTAGGATCCAGAAGCTATACCGTAGGAGCAGGCCTCGAGCCTTTAGGGAGATCGTTGGTGCGGACTCCCCGTTCTGCCAGATCCCGGAGCCGACTCTCCATGAGCATTTCGTGAATGTTTTCCGTCGGGGGCAGGGGGAGAGGGGGCCTATGCCCCAGGAAGTGCCGTCGCTTCCTGAAATTCCCAACATTAATGGCGGCAACCCCTTTGGGGCCGACTTCACGTCCCTGGAAGTATGGCGAAGACTGACCCGCTTTCCGAACACCGCTCCTGGGCCGGATGGACTGCGCTATGCGGCCTGGAAGAAGCATGACGAGGGGGCACTCATCCTCACTGCTGCCTTCAGACAGGTTAAGCGCCTGGGTCACATCCCGAGTGGGTGGCTTAAGTCGAGCACGGTTTTAATTTTTAAGAAGGGTGAGAGGAATGATATTATCAACTGGCGACCCATCACCCTGGGCAACACAATCGCTAAGCTATATTCGTCGGTGCTGGCGGGTCGACTGAGGGACTGGTCTCTTAGGCATAATATGATTAGCCCCAGTCAGAAAGGTTTTATGCCGTTGGATGGCTGCCCGGAGCATAATTACGTCCTGCAATCCGTCGTGTCCGATGCTCCCCGGAGCCGCCGCGAGTGCTGCGTGGCCTGGCTGGACCTGACCAACGCCTTTGTCTCGATACCGCACAGCATTATCTTCGCTGCATTACGGTGGGCTGGGCTTAATGAGGAGGCAGTTGGCATCATCTCCCGGCTGTACGAGGGGGGCTCCACCTCCATCAGGAGCTCTACTGGCTGGACCCGCAACATCAACATCGAGGCTGGAGTCAAGCACGGCTGCCCTCTCAGCCCCATAATCTTCAACCTCGCCATCGAGCTGGTCCTTCGTGCGGTGTTCAGTCGGGGACTGGGATACACCCTTCATGGGATGCCGGTGGACTCTTTGACCTATGCTGACGACCTGGCGCTGGTGGCTCGATCTCCGGAGCAGCTGCAGGCGCTATTGGACGTTCCTGGCCGGGTGGCTGACTGGGCTGGCCTCAGGTTTAACCCCCGGAAATATGCCACGCTACACGTCGACAGGAGGGGGCGGGAGGCTATTCCGTCTCAATTTAGGGTTCAGGGGGAGCTGGTGGCCACTATGAGCGAGGGGGATATGTATGAACACTAGGGTGTCCCGACGGGCTTTCACCTGGCGCATTCGGCGGGGGACTGCGTGGCTAAGATGCGGGTGGACATCGGGAGGGTGGACGAGGAGGGGAGCCGCTGCTTGCCCCGTGGCAGAAGTTTGACGCCGTTAATACCTTCATCCTTCCGTCCCTCTCGTTCCACCTGGCCAATGGATCGGTTCAGAAGAGGCAGTTGGAGATGCTGGACAGGGAGCTGAGGTCTGCAGGGAAGAAGTGGCTTAACCTGCCGCAGCGGGCCGGAGTGGAGCCGCTCTATCTGAGCTACCGCATGGGAGGTAACAACCTCATGCCAACTAGCCTCCTAGCGGACGCCTGTCAGCTGGTCCATGATCTTCGCCTCCTGTGTTCGCCTTCGCTGGGTGCGTTGGCTGGGGCTCATCTCCGCTCGGTGGTGGACCGGCGGTTGCGGCGCCCTGCATCGCCGGAGGAGATTGTGGGCTACCTCAACGGGAGCATGGAGGGGGATTTTAGACTGGAGTCAGCGGAGGTCACCAACACCTGGACCCACCTGCGCCCGGCCCTTCGGCGACTTGGCGCCAAGATCGGCGTCACATGGATGCGGGACGAGGACGACCAGATTCGGCTCTCGCTGGATGGTGCCCTTTTGGATCCGAGGCGCGCGGAGACATTGATTCGCCTGGCCATCAGGGACTACTACAGGCGGCGACTCATCAGTAAGCCTGACCAGGGCAAAGCCTTCGAGGTGACCACTGCCGCTAAGCCTTCAAACCATTTCGTCAGGTCTGGCGATTTTACCCGGTTTGCTGAGTGGCGCTTCATTCATCGAGCCCGCCTCGGATGCGTTCCCCTGAATGGCAAGAAGCGATTTGGAACTGGCAGGAAACAATGTAGGAAATGCGGACACAGCAGTGAAACCCTGCCACATGTCATTAACTATTGCGGCCCGCACCTTGCTGCTATCACACGTCACCACAACGCCATCCTGGACAGGATCATTAAGGCGTTCAAGCCGGAGGAGGGGACTGAAGTACGAATCAACCAACGGTCCCCGGGTTCGAGGATAGGCTCCCGCCGCACCTTGTCGCCATCAACGCTGCCGGGAAAAAGATCACCATCGTGGATGTTGTGGTCCCTTTTGAGAACCGCTACTCCGCCTTTGAGGCGGCGCGCCAGGCCAAGGTCAGTAAATATAAACACAACGCTGAACATTTCTCTGCCCAGGTTTCGAGGTCTTTGTTGATGCCTTCGTCGTGGGGGCGCTGGGGGGGGGGGGGGTGGGACCGCGCCAACGAGCCGGTCATCAGTCATCTTAAGCTGGGCTCTCGTTATTGCCGGCTGATGAGTCGTTTGATGTGTTCCGACACCATAAAATGGAGCCGGGACATCTATGTCGAGCATATCACGGGCGCGAGGCAATACACGGTATAAGAGGCGATTTACCCTGAGGATGATACCCCCGTTAGTTCCCCAAATGAACATATACCACTTTGTAAATACTCACTCTCTAGCTATAAGTCATGTGCCTGTTAGTACAACTTAGTCATATTTCTAAATACCCCATGTAGTTAATTGCGTCGGATGTCCAAGGGACTTGCACTTGTAAATACCTTATCAACCTATGTATATATATCACCATATGCTAATAAAAAAGCCTACAAACACAAATTAATGGCGTGGCCGGACCCTAGGATCCAGAAATTGTGAAAATATTTTATTAAATTAGCCCTCGCCAAAATAAGGCGACCAACTGTATGTACTTGCACCCCCGGGCTCTGCCCGGGGGAACATTGCCTGAATAAAGTCTTATTTTATCTGTTCTTATCAGCTTAATATCTGATACACTCCCCATTGGGGAGTCAGAATATTAAACTGATTTTTGGAAGTGGACGGGTGTCCGAAACTTGCTTCGGCCCTGTCGAGGGTCGGCTCAATACTGCAGTACCGTCGGGCGTGGCCCAATTAACGCATTCTAAACGCAGTACCCCACTTCCATTTTCAAAATTATGCTGGCCCCCCAACAATTTTAGCGCGAAATTCAAATTCCAATATTTTTCAAACTTTAAAATTTTTGCGCGTGGAGTTTGTGAGCAATGACAAGTGATATATGTGCCTAGTGACAGTGAAGTGAGATGGTGGTTCCCTAACTTGGATGACGTTCCGGGCTGGCTTCAGGGAAACAAGGTCTGTGGCAACATTACTATATTTTACTCTTGCTATCCCCAGCGGGTTGTATTGGGGATAGCGATTGGCCCCTCCTGGGTGTCCAATTACTATCTCGCTCCGCTGCGAGTTCTGCCATAGTCTGTACCCCGGCTTCGGTGGAGGTTGCCACGTCACCAGATTCGTCTGGTGATTTAGCTCTCCGCCATTGCTGCTGCTTCCTCGTCTTCAGAATTTATTTCTGTCGGCGGGGTCCTTCCGTTCCATGGCCGTCCAAAGCGGCGGTCGTAATGCGCCATCTCGAGTGTCGTGACTGAAACTGTTAGCGAAATCTGACAGTGGCAGTTCGCGGCACTCGGGGTTCCTCCCCCTAGGGCGCCACACTTCTAGTGACGTCCTGGGGAAATCCTACTATCGCTTTCTACTTCAGCTTTCTCTCTAGCCTGTCGCTTTCACCCGCTTTACTTGCCCTGGTTATACTATCTCCCAATCTTTAATTCTTCATCATTGCTTCTACCGCTGCTGCATATCTTGTGGAATTGGGGCTGGCCCGGGCGTAAAATTTCTGTGATATTTACTTATTCATTCCAAAAAAGTATTTATGTTATTGCGAGGCTAACCACGTTTTTTAGATTCCTCGCGGTTGCTGGAATCGAGCTGGGAACAGCTCGCGGATGAAGTTCTCGCCTGAAGCGCGTGTGTAAAGGGACAAACTCACGTGGATTTTATGTAACCGTTTTATTGTACACTGTTATGTCCTGTACTCGTTATAAGTTTGTTCACCACGAAATCGGTTGTTTTCGGAGAGCGAATCGGAAACGTAATCGCTACTTAGTTGTACACTAGATTATACGGATACGGAAAACGCTTGAAAGGAAATTAGTTCTGCTCAATTAGGCGGTTGGAATTATAATAATGGATTAGCGCACGCCGGGAAGGGGCTCGTCTTCCTTCCGTCTTCCCGATCGTGTCTGTGTACGATACGATGGTGTGCGCTCCCAATCAGCTGTCGACACCTGGCTTATGTCACCTTACGTCAGCGCGACGTCACGCGCCCCTACACGTGCGTCTCATGCGTGAGCGCGGGAACGGCGATAATGGCGCTAAGCGACCGGAGCGCGTGCGTATTCTTTCATGAGCGCGACGCCGCACGGTGTCGCGATAGAGCAGAGTCGCGCATGACGCGCGCAATTCAACGCATCTCAGGTGATCGCAATCCCAAACAATTTATTTATTTATTCTTTATCATAATTATCTTTCTATTTTCATTCTTATTTTCTTTTCCTCTTTTGTTATTTACTTATTTACTGAGCCACCATCTCCTGTGAGCCATAGGGCGAGGAGCTTCTAGTCTAATTTTAATTACAAATAAATAGTTAGGTTTTAATCTGTTATCTGGTGCCGTCTTAATTTATTTTCATTTTATCTTTTCCATTTTCTTTACCGCGTTTTACATATTTTATTCTAATTTATTCATATTTATAAGTTTTAATCGCGTCTGGGCCTTCTACACCCCTTTATTTTATTCATATTTCTATTCTTATAGCTATTTTTAGCGTTTTATTCATATATTAATCTATTCTACGTCTGTTGCTCGTGATTAATTTATTTGTCTCGGTCCTTAAATTATTCGTCCTCGTGTTTATTATCGTTTACAAGTTTAAGTTTTATTGCGCGCACTAGATTTTAGGTTTTTACTTGGCTGTTTGTTTGTTAGTTAGTTTAATTTAATTTCGCGTACGTCCGACAATGGCGCAGTGGCAACGGGCCTCCCAAGAGGCGCCATTACTAGTCGAAATTGTATTCTCATTTCCCGAGCATTTCCCTTGCTCCGACTGCTACCTAGGTAATGGTCGGAGCATGGTGAGGGGACAGGCGCGGTACGAGCGTCACACGGACCTCGTAAAACACTGCAAGAAGCTCCACCCCGGCCATATACTTAAATATAAATGCGGGGAGTGCGCCTTCATCGGCTCAGGGTGTTACCCCCTGAAGCAGTTGAAGGCGCACCACGCCAAACTCCATCCCACGCGCCCCACAATATCGGGGCCAACGGCCGGGGAGAATGGTCCGCGTGGCGCGAGTACCAGGGGGGCTCGAGCTGCGGGAGCGACTGCAGCCACCCGGGGGAGATTAACGCAGACCACCTTAGCGACGACGATAGCGGCGGCGGCCGCCCCGGTGACAATTACAAGGGAGTCGCCGCAAAGTACACCACCATCAACGACAGCGGCGACAATCCCACCCCTGTCACGGCCCAACCAGGGCAGCAGCAACAACAACAACAGCAGCACCCGCTACCGTGGCGCCCGCCACAGCAACTTCAGGTGCCGGGCCTAGCACCGCGAGAAGAAGCGATCCACCGGCGGCGGGGAGAAAGTCAAAGTCTCCCCGCCAGGCCCCGCAGCCCATCCAAGCGGGGCCCAACACGAGAGCGCGACGGGCGTCGAGCGTGCCGGTGGATGTCCGGCCGACCACCAGCCGGACAGCATCAACGAGGAGGACCGCGGTGTCGAAGCCCGGCACGGTAACAACAAGGAAAACCCCGGCTAGCGCAACCTCCTCAACCACCACCCAGCCCTCGCAGCCGGGGTCCAGGACACGGATGACGGCGGCAACTGCCACCTATGCCGCCGTCACGGCGGGCGTCACAATGACGTCACAGGTAATAGGGGATGCCACGGCGGCACGCAGAGGGCTGCGGCCAGCATCGACGGCGTCCTCATTGCCACCGGAGGACATTAATAGTCGCCGCCGCCCTTTTCCGAGGGACTGTCGGGGCCCCGCCCCCCTTCTACTTACCATCTCCAAGGAGCCGAGGGTCCCGACCTGCGGATTGCCTGGCTCCCTGATCCTGCCTGTGACGCTCACGACGACCACAGTAACTACTACCGTATCGGGAGGAATGATAATGTCCTCCCGTATCCAGGGGGGAGGAGCAAGGGCGAGCTTTTCACCAACCATGCTGCCAACCCTCCCCCCCAGAGTGGTCGTCGAGGTAGCGGGGCCAACCAGGGCGGACCCAACACCATTTCTACCACCATCACCACCACTGCCGCTGCCGTCACCTCCATCATCATCTCCGGAGAGTAGCGGCGAGCCGTGGCAGGGGCGCAGAACAAGAAGGGCCCGCATCAACAGCAGCAGCCGGCCGGAGTCACCGGGCGAGTCGTCGCCGCCCACAAACATTGCGCCGCGGCCGTTAGACATAAGACCATCACATAGGAGCCGCGGCAACGTCGAAACGCCGATCTCCCGACGTAGCGCTGGCGCCGATTAGGGGGGCGCCCTTAGAAAACGTCCAAAGCTTAAATAATAATAGATATAGCATTTTAATGCTGGACGGTGCTGTCAATAATAGTAATAATAACAGTAATTTAGGTAATTCTTCCTCCTCACGCAATCTCGGAGAACCCGAGGGGTGCTCGACCGCGGAGCGGCGGCATCGTAGCGCGAATTCTTTTAGGGCGGTTGGGTCGAGCTTCTCGTTTGCATCTTTTAGGCGTGGGCGCGAGGGTCGGCGGGATTCGAGGCGGAGCGGATCCGGACCTGGTGCAGGAGGTGGGACGCCGGTCCCCGCGGGGCGGACGGTCGCCCCTGTGAGCGTTGTTAGTAGGAATGAGTCGTTCGCCATTCCCCGCCGCGCGCCGGCCCCGGTGCGGCGGCCCCCGACGACTTCCGGTCGGGTCCCCCGTCCGCGGAGTACTGCCCAGCCTAGTGCTGGCAGTGCCCTGCCGGACGAAAGGGAGTGCCTGATCGAAATGGCGGAAGGGATCGTTTGCCTGGAGGAATTGGAGGATGCCGCCACTCTTGTGACGGCATTCTTCAAGGAATCTACGGGGACGACGCGCGGCGGGGTGAGCGGAAGAAGGTCGGGCCGTGGTGGGGGAGGCAACCAGGATCCAACGACTATTCCGAGCTAACCGGCGGTGCGCGATCCAGGAGGTGCTCCAGGGCCCCTCCCAGCACTGGCGAGTGCCTCGGGAGCGGGTCATGAGGCGTTTCGAGAAAATGTACGCCCGTCGGCGCCACTCGGAGGGCGGCCTCCCCCACCTCTTCACGGAGCCCCAGACGAGGTGAGCACTGAGAGCCTGGTTCGGCCTTTTGAAGCGAGTGAGGTAGACTGGCGGGTCCGGCGGACGTCAAACTCCGCGCCTGGACCCGACGGCCTAACTTACAAGGACCTCCAGAAGGCTGACCCGGACTGTCGGTTGCTCACTGCATTGGTCAATGCTTGACGCCGACTGGAGTCGGTCCCGGAGTCCTGGAAGACGTCCAATACGTTGTTGATCCATAAGAAAGGCGATCGCGACGACCTTTCGAACTGGCGTCCTCTGGCTCTAGGGGTCACGACTCCCAAGCTCTTTGCTGTGGTCTTGGCTGACCGTCTGCTCGGGTGGGCGACTCTCAATAAAAGAATTAGTGCATCGCAAAAGGGCTTCCTGCCGTGCGAGGGGTGTTACGAGCACAACTTCGTGCTGGAGGAGGTCCTTAGCGACGCTCGTAGGGGGGGCCGTCAGGTGGTGGTGGCGTGGCTGGATGTTACCAACGCGTTTGTTTCGATCCCCCACGCCTCCATCTACCGTGACTTGGCGGAGGCCGGAGTTCCCCTCGCTCTCTAGAACATCATCGAGAGTATGTATGACGGCTGCACCACCCGGGTCTCGCACCGCCGAGGGTTCCACTGATCCAATCACAATTTCTTCGGGCGTTAAGCAGGGTTGTCCGATGAGCCCTGTGGTGTTTAACCTCTCCGAGGAGCCCATCCTTCGGGCTGTGGCTTCCTCGGAGGCGGGTTACACACTGCACGGCCATCGGCACAACATTCTAGCCTATGCCGACGACCTCGCTCTGATCGCGGACTCCACCGAGGGGATGACAGATTTGTTAAAGAGAGTGGAGGCTGTGGCGGGTGGGATCGGACTCCGGTTCAACCCTGCGAAGTGCGCTACATTGCACCAGGATAGTAGAGGCACCCGCAGGGCAACTCCCACCCGCTTCACCCTCCAGGGGGGTGAGTTAAGGTCCCTGGCAGGAGGCGAGCCTTACGAGCACCTCGGCGAGCCCACCGGTTTCCAGGTGAAGCAACGGTCTCTGTTGACGGTCGATGAGCTTCTCCGGGAGCTTCGGCCGATCGACGCCTCGCTCCTCGCCCCTTGGCAGAAGGCCGAGGCGGTGGCAACAATTTTGTTGCCCCGTCTTGACTTCTTGCTGAGGGGTGCCCACGTGAGAAGGGTCCCCTAAAGGCGGCCGATCTGCTAATTAGAAAATTATCGAAGTCCTGGATGCATCTGCCGCAGCGAGCCAGCGCGGAGGTAGTCTACCTCCCTCCCACGCGGGGGGGCTGTGGACTCCTTCCGCTTGCGGACATGGTCGACGTCCTCACGATCTCGCACGCCTACCGTCTTCTGACGGTGGACGACGAGGTTGTGCGGACGTTGGCCTGGACATCGCTGCGCGTGGCTGCATCCAGGAAGATCGGCCGCCCCGCATCCGACTTTGACATCGCGAACTACCTCTCCGGTGCGCTGGAGGGGGAGTTCGCACGCGACGGGGGGGGGGGGACATTTCCTCACTGTGGTCGAGGACGAGAAACGCGACCCGGAGATCCAAGGAGAGGCTCGGGGTTAGATGGGTTTTTTTGGAAATGAGGAGGGAACCAGTGGTCACGATGAGGGGCTCTATGGAGAGGGAGACGACGGTTGGTCCTGACGCACGCGGCCAGATCATCCGCCGATTGCGGCAGGCAATTTTAACACCTTAGACTATCAAAGAAGCCGGATCAGGGGAAGGTATTCCGGGTATCGTCGCGGGCTGTGGTGTCAAACCACTTCCTCCGCGGCGGCAACTTTACCCGCTTCGCTGATTGGTGCTTCGTTCACCGCGCTCGCCTGGATGTCCTCCCCCTTAACGGGGCGAGACACTGGGGAGACGGTGACAAGCGTTGCCGGCTTTGCGGGGAGGGCCTGGAATCCCTTCCCCACGTCCTGTGCCACTGCCGGCCGCACTCGGCGGCCTGGCAGCTGCGTCATGATGCCGTCGTCAGCCGTATCGCTAAGGTTTGCCGACTCCCAGGGACCCTTAGAGTCAATAGGCGAGTCGAGGGTGTCGAGGGCGATCTGGGGGCTCTCAGACCTGACATTGTGGTCAGGTATGAGCCCTCAAAGAGCATCGTCATCGTAGACGTGACCGTGCCTTTTGAGAACACCTACACAGCATTCGAGGAAGCCAGGGCGCGCAAAATACTCAAGTATAAGCCCCTGGCCGACGCGCTGCACGGTCACGGCTACAAAGTGGCGGTGCTCGCGATCGTCGTCGGGGCCCTCGGCTCATGGGATCCGGCCAATGAGGCGGTGCTGAACCAGCTTAGGGTGTCATCACGCTATGCGGGTCTAATGCGGCGCCTCATTGTGTCGGAGACCATTCGGTGGGGTCGCGACATATACGTTGAACATGTTTCGGGTGTCAGGCAGTACCGTCCGGCTGGCGTCCCTGAATCGGACTTGGAGCAAGAGGTCGGCTCTCCCCCGGGCGAGTCGGACATAGGTTAAGTGTTCCGTTCTTCCTTGTTCGACAAGGGGCAGCGGCCGCCAAGGACTGAAAAATTAAACAAAACTGTGATAAAGGCGGCGCTGCCCCATATGACTTATTAACATAAATTGCGTGATATTCTGACTTAGGGCTAGTACTGGCCATCACCACTATTAATAATAAAACTCTCTTTCATGACTTAGGACCAGCACTGGTCCTACATTTTATTATACTATATTGTATTATTAGGCTCTCCCCCGGGCGAGTCGGACATAGGTTAAGTGTTCCGTTCTTCCTTGTTCGACAAGGGGCAGCGGCCGCCAAGGACTGAAAAATTAAACAAAACTGTGATAAAGGCGGCGCTGCCCCATATGACTTATTAACATAAATTGCGTGATATTCTGACTTAGGGCTAGTACTGGCCATCACCACTATTAATAATAAAACTCTCTTTCATGACTTAGGACCAGCACTGGTCCTACATTTTATTATACTATATTGTATTATTAGCGAGCGGGAGACCAGGGTCCGGTGTTTTATATACTGACACTCTGCAAACAACGAACATTGGCGTGACCGGACCCTGGAACCCACATACCTGTTAAAGAAATTTATTATATGAGCCCCCGCCGAAAAGGCGTTGAAATTTGTATTTCTGCACCCCCGGGCTCCGCCCGGGGGAACATTGTTTGAAATAAAAGCCTTTTGTCTGTTCTTATCAGCTTAATCTATACCCCCTTTTGCGAAACGTATGAGTACGAGTACGGCGGATCCGGCATTGTCGGACCCGTCAGAAATTAACTACTCCGAAGAGCGACGCTAGTCGGACGGCGGCCGGGACGGTGGGGACCGGACCAGCGAGGGACTGGATGGCCGGGACCAGGACAACGAGGGACAGGATGACCGGGACCAAGACAACGAGGGACAGAACGACTGGGACCAGGACAACGAGGACAGCGACGACGACTACGAGGACTGCCTAGACTGGGGACTGGACGACGACGAGGTCATCACCCGGGACGGCGCTGGCTGCAGCAACGGTGGGTCGGGGGTTCCTCTGGCTTACGAGTTAGAGGTTCCACTGGCCAGCCGCTTCGCCTGCCGCATATGTGCGCCGATCCCGAAGGTGTACAGGCGGCCAGTGATCTCAGAAGTGGCATCCTGCCGCATTGCGGCACGCGTGGTGGGGGAAGGCGAGAGTTGTATGCGTGCCGTGTCCGTGAGCGCTGCGCGCGCACCGTACGTAGACAAGGAAGGAGCTATGCTTTTCGTCTTTCTTCTACCAATGTAGAGAAAAATGACGTCAGAAGCTGCGCGCGCACCCAATAGAAAGAGACACAGAATTATGCTCCGTCTTCTTTCCACCACGATCGCACACACGCGCTTCGTTCGGCATGCGACAGCGGTACCGAATTTACCTTTCGGCTGACCGTTGAGCCGGCTGAAATTGTCAAAAATGCACTTGTACCAAATTTATCTCGCAAGGCGTCATTCGATAGGGGATGAAAAGAAAAACGCTCTATGCCAAGTTTCGACCCTCTATCTCCATCAGAAGGGTAGTTATAGGGGAAATAAAAAAATCAGTTTTTGACACATTTTTCGTATTTAGCGGCGCGGAAAAATTCTGAAATAATTTGAGAATATTCAGAACATGTGAATTTATGGTTGGGAATTTTTGCAGATTTTTGTCTAGCAAATCCTAAGCATAAAAAATCAAAAACCCCCCAAAAACACGAAAAATTCCAATTACGTGTTGAAGTTTCCGACCCACCGAATTTTTATAAATGCTGTAGTGAAGTATTGGCATAAGTAGTAACACCAATTTTTTTTAGATTTTTTGGTAGTGTGCGTCGTAGTTCAAATAAATAAAAACCGATATTTACGACATATTTCGTGTAATAACTTATTGAATACTTAAAATAATTGCGTTTTCTTGATATTGCCAGTCAGTTATACGATGCTCTATGTTTTTGTATGCGAGAGAGCAATGTACAAATAAAGGGAATTAAATTATTTCGAGTTTATTGAAAGTCTGTGTGCACAGTATGTATTTTGAAAAATATTGAGCGGTAAACAAACAGGACGAGTAGCTCGTTGGTTAAGCTACACCCGCCTGCGACATCGTTAGACACATTTGTCAGAGGTTCGCGCCCAGGAGGGCGGCTCACCTTTTTTTTCTTTCTAACAACTACACGACGGTAAGCGATATTCACTTATAAGTATTTTAAACATACTTCTATAATTTTTAACTGTAAAAAAGGATAAAGCAGATATAGTGTGGAAAAAACAATAGTGTATATTCTGTGATGATTATTCAGGTGCAGATACAAAGACGACTTGAGTTGAAAAAGCAGATTTCTGACACCAGTTCCACGGTTAGAAGTGGGTATAAAGAAGTAATATAACTGTAAGAGATATATATATACAGAAAGAAAGTGTATCCCGCTTCTAACGCCAATTCCACGTTTTAACAATGGTTACGAGGTTTTGTTTGTATCGGAGTATTGATATAATAAGGAACGGAAAGACTAACTATTACGCAATGTTCGGTAGTACAATTCGCCGGTATGCAACGCGCGGTATAATCGTGGGTTGAACGAAGCAGCTCGTATTGCGCGTGATATTCGTTATATGAATGGTACAGAGATTCCTTGTAGAATTAAACAGTTCCGATCGCCCAGCGCTCAGAGCACACGGCGACGAGATCGCCTCTACAACTATTGCCCTAGGTTTCCCGTAATACATGTACTGGGGGCAAGAGTCGGGCCAGAAATCATGATCTAGCTGGTAATTGGAATATTCTTACCGTGCTGCTGGAAACGCTCAGACAATCTTTGACCTCTCTCTCTCTCTCTCTCTCGCACGCTCACGCTCGCTCGATGGTATGTCGCTCGCTGTGTTACTCTCGCTCTTAGTTCGGTGGTATGTCGGTGGAAATTCGTATGGTTTATTACGATGAGTACCTTCGAATCGTAAAATGGTATTAATATACGATCAGGCTTGAGATGGCCTAAGCTCCCGTGTTATCGGAGCTGTAGATGTTACTCGCGAAGAGACTCCTCAGACCGCTCTAGATGTTTAAATCAGTCTAAATACAATACCAATTCCTCACCGAGAGAAGACTTATGTGGAAGTGTTACTTATAATACTAATAATATAATGTTCTTTATAAATGAAACTTATATGCTAACGGGCTCGGCGCGATTCGCCGACCACGTGCTGGAAATAACGCGGATCGCACTATTCGCACTCTAGATTAAAATTCGAAACCAAAAGAAAACCAAAAGAAATATGAGTCCTTGCTCTTTTTAATAGCTAGATTTTAACACTAGGATTTAACGAGGAGTAATGAGTCTCTGATTAAACTGCAAGAATTTGCACAGATTAGCTCACAAAGAATAAACTAAGATATTCCTCGGACAGAGGACTACGCACCTCGCGACTATACAGCCAACTGCGATGACGGTCGCGTCTCGAGATGGTTCCTAGGCCGGCTCAGAGATAGTTTTTAGGCCCCTCTCACAGAATCGGGTACATAGCGGTCGACGGTATATACAAACATTCGGCTGGCTATGTAAAACGAGACGCTGGTTTTGTTCGTTAGTCTCTCTCTCTAATTAACAGATTTTATTATGAGTGCAAGTCGATCTCGGCACGTAGGAACTTAGTAACTCTTAAGCGCACGCTTCGGTGGAATTGATGATAACGAAAAATAGTCTTGTCCTGCAGCGATGCCTAACAGTGGCGCAATTAATAAATGAAAAGAAAGAGAAAAGGATAAACAATATTCTTAAGCGGAAACTCGTCGTTAACCTTAAGTCTATACACTCACACTTGCATACCGCGTACACGCATTCGTTCCTTATACTATATATATATTGTCATGAGTCGGTGTATTGGGTGGGGACGACGGTGATTCCAAGGCGAGGAATATTTTACTTGAAGTTACCGCTCGACGGTACCACGCATGCGCTAGGCATAGGCCGTAATATACAAGTATAGGCGCATACGAAGCCCGGAGTAGAAGGAAAATGACATGATTTTAACTCTAATACTCTAACGGTACGCCGGCTGCGATAGGCACAGGCCGTAATATACAAGTATAGGCGCAACCGGAGATCGGAGTAGCAAGAACAAGAAAAATACTAGGCTAATAAGTTAAAAGTTACGCTGGGACGTAACACTCGTCCTGTTTGTTTACCGTTCAATATTTTTCAAAATACATACTGTGCACACAGACTTTCAATAAACTCGAAATAATTTAATTCCCTTTATTTGTACATTGCTCTCTCGCATACAAAAACATAGAGCATCGTATAACTGACTGGCAATATCAAGAAAACGCAATTATTTTAAGTATTCAATAAGTTATTACACGAAATATGTCGTAAATATCGGTTTTTATTTATTTGAACTACGACGCACACTACCAAAAAATCTAAAAAAAATTGGTGTTACTACTTATGCCAATACTTCACTACAGCATTTATAAAAATTCGGTGGGTCGGAAACTTCAACACGTAATTGGAATTTTTCGTGTTTTTGGGGGGTTTTTGATTTTTTATGCTTAGGATTTGCTAGACAAAAATCTGCAAAAATTCCCAACCATAAATTCACATGTTCTGAATATTCTCAAATTATTTCAGAATTTTTCCGCGCCGCTAAATACGAAAAATGTGTCAAAAACTGATTTTTTTATTTCCCCTATAACTACCCTTCTGATGGAGATAGAGGGTTGAAACTTGGCATAGAGCGTTTTTCTTTTCATCCCCTATCGAATGACGCCTTGCGAGATAAATTTGGTACAAGTGCATTTTTGACAATTTCAGCCGGCTCAACGCTCAACCGAAAGGTAAATTCGGTACCGCTGTCGCATGCCGAACGAAGCGCGTGTGTGCGATCGTGGTGGAAAGAAGACGGAGCATAATTCTGTGTCTTTTTCTATTGGGTGCGCGCGCAGCTTCTGACGTCATTTTTCTCTACATTGGTAGAAGAAAGACGAAAAGCATAGCTCCATCCTTGTCTACGTACGGTGCGCGCGCAGCGCTCACGGACACGGCACGCATACAACTCTCGCCTTCCCCCACCACGCGTGCCGCGATGCGGCAGGATGCCACTTCTGAGATCACTGCAGGCGGCACGGGGACCTCTCGAAGCATGTCCGCCGCTATCATCTACGGCACCTGAGCTTCAGGTGTCGGGGATGCGGCGGTGGCTTTGGGAGTCTCTGGGCTTGCAAGAGGCACCAGCCAGCCGCTGCGGCTTGCGCGAGCCTTGGTGCACCGGAAGACCCTCCCTGTTGTGTCCGTGGCGCCGAAGGGTGCGCTGCCCGTGCAGCGGTGCCGGATTCCGCGGGAGCCTGTCGCTGCCGTTGGGTCTGGCGGCGCGGCGGGCGCCCCCCAAGGCGTTGCGGTGGAGGGTTTTCCTCCTCCTGCAGAGAGTGCGGCAGCAGCGATGGAGAGCCGGACGGATGCCGCCGCCGAGAGAAGGAGGACGGAGCCACGGATGCTGTCGCCCGGGATTCACCATATTCCGGCTGCCACTGCGGTGCTCGTGGCGACTCCCCCTGGGAGGAGGACCACGAGGGCTATGGCGCGCCGAAATGGGACGGCGGCGTCGGGGCCCGCAGCCCCGCAAACTCTGCGGGGTCCCGGGTGCGGGGCGGGAGCTGGAGCTCCAGCTTCATGCGACCGTCTCGTCCCGGGGGCGGGCGGCGCCCGTTGGGAGTCCGGGACCGTTGGTGGCTCCCTGCGAGGGTGGCCTTCGGCGCCCGGGTGAACATCTGTTCTACTCTACGCGGGTGGGCCCGGAGGCCGGCGGACACCTCGACTCAGGGTCTATATTCCGCAACGCACCCTTCAAGGATCGAGATACGCTCGATCAACGCACAATAAAACTGCTGCCAGTCTATCGGGTTGCTAGCCCCAGCATCTTACTGGTGGAAGCGAGGCCTACCTAAACCTCTCCCATAGTTCTGCTAACCATGGTAAAGCGAGCTGATTGAGTGCAGCGCCCACACCGGGTTTTCACACCCTAGCCAGCACTATGGCTTCACCAACTGCCACGACGACGATTGCAACCCCGGTGCCTTAGATATAATCAGAAGTTAGTACCCGGGGTGCCGTCCCAAATGTGGGGGACCGGTGGCAGCTAAGGGCAACGCGGGTGGGACGTTCCCACACGCTACCCTACGACTGCCACCGGTGGGCCCCCTACCCCGTCTACCGATTATCCTCCGGTGGAGTGGACCCACAGCCTAGCAGCCGATTAAGGGTCCAGTACCGGCGTATGTAGGGTCCGTGGGTACGCCAAGCCCCAAAGGTCCCCACCACCAAGGGCGGGACCCCCCTGCGGGGGCCCGGGTGAACAGCGTGGTGCCCCTGCTTCGTGGACAGCATCACCCGTGGACGCACCGTCGCAGGTGGCTGGGCGGATAACGGCCGCTGGGGCCTCGCCGCCGGTGGCCCCCTGTGAGGGGGGTTGTCGGCGGTCGGGGGCCCGGCATAGCCCCGCCTGCATGGGCCAGCCTGCACCCGCGGATCGACCGCCTTCTCCACCGTCGGACCATGGAGCGATGACCACCGAGGACATTCTGTCGCCGCTGGATCGGCGGCCTGCGGCGGGCTCTCCGGATCAACTGCGGGGCTCTGCCTTGGCGAGCCCGGCTCCGGTAATGCTGCAGGACTCAGGACGAGCTGTGGATCCCGGGGCTGTGGCCCCTCAGGACGTGGACCGGCGCCGGCGCGATGCGCCTGCTCTGTTGGGGGCGACAGCGGATACGCCTCAAGCTACATCGGCCCCGCCGGTTGTACTTCCAACACCGACGTGGGATACAAAATTGAGGGCGGCCGTCGGTCCCGCGCGGCCCGCGGTGCCTGGAGTGGCGGGTCGTCGGCCGCCGCGGTTCCGGCGTGTGCCCTTTGTTCGGGGGGGGGGGGGGGGGTGTGCTTCCGTGCTCGTGTCGCGGGGCCCTGCTCGCGGTGGGGGATGCTCCTCCGACTCTTGCGCGTCCGCGAGGCTCTACACTGGCATTCGCATCATCAAGAGGGGGCCGGCGGGCGGCGGGTGCCCTGGCTCGCCCGGTGGCTCCTGGGGCGGGGCGCCGGCAGGGCGGGGTGCGCGTCGTGCTGCCTTGGGTCTGGGGGTTGGGGACGGATTGCCGCTTCGGGGGAGTCATCGGGGGCCTGTGGTTCTCGAGGACAGGATGCTGACGGGCCCGCGGTACCGTATAGTGCCGGGGCCGCGGGTGGGTGCGGCGGCGGGATTACTGCCCCAACGCCGCCTCCAGGATCCAGAGACTGTACCGCCGCTCTCAGCCGTGGGCGTTCAGGTAGATTGTAGAAGCGGAGTCCCCCTTGTGTGGGATCGACAGGAAGAACCTTCATCGTCACTTCACGCGGGTTTTCTCAGCGGGCCAGCACGGAGCCGCTATATATGAGCCACCAGGGGGGGGGGGGGGGGTGCTAATCTGATGCCGGTTGGCAACCTTGCCGATATCAGCCAAGTGGTCTACGGATTCCGGCTCCTCTAGTCTGACACGGTTGGACCGCTGGCTTGCGGACTCCTCGTGGACGTGGTTGGGAGATGGCTGCGCCGCCCCGCTCAGCCGCACGAGAGGGCTGAATACCTGAATGGCTGTATGACCGGGGACTTCGCAGGGGAGACGACCGACCTGTCCAACGCTTGGTCTCGCCTGAGGATTGCCAGCAGAAGACGTCAAGGTAAGCTGAACCTCCGATGAGTGATAGGTGAGGACCAGCAGCGGATCAGGCTGGTCTTGAACGGGGCGCCGCTATCCGTCAAGGATGCGGAGCCGCGGCTTCGGGCGGCGATCAGTGAGCACTTCCGTGCAAGGCTGATTGCCAAACCATTCCCCTGTTCTGGTTTTCGAGGTGACGACCGGGATGGGGCCATCCAATCACTTTATGTCCGCGAGGGACTACACCCGCTTCGCGGAATGGCGGTTTATTCATCGAGCCAGGTTGGATTGCGTCTCCTTGAATGGGGCTCAGCGGGGGGGAGGTGGCAGTAAGAAGTGCAGGCGATGTGGGCACCCGAACGATACCCTCCCACACGTTCTCAACCATTGTGGGCCTCACCTGGCCGACCCGTCGTCACGACGCGGTCCTGAGCAGGATTGTCAAGGCTTACAAACTGGAGGAGGGGGCAGTGGTGAGGGTCAACCAGACGGTCCAGGACTTCGGTGATAGGCTCCGCCCGGACCTCGTCGCGATCAACGAGTCCACCAGAACGATGACCATCATAGACGTGGCCACCCCGTTTGAGAATCAGCTGAGAGCGTTCGAGGAGACCAGGAGGGCGAAAGTCGCCAAATACCAGCATATTGCCGAGGCCATGCGGGCCAGGGGGTACAAGGTGTTCCTGGACGCCTTCATCGTCGGAGCTCTTGGGGGCTGGGACCGGGCCAACGAGGACGTCATCAGCCATATGAAACTGGGTCACTACTACTGCAAGCTCATGCGGCGTCTGATGTGCACTGATGCGATCCGGTGGAGCCGGGACATATATATCGAACACATCACGGAAAGGAGGCAATACGACGAGCAGCCCGGGATGCTGCCGCGGACGGGCGGACTCAATCAGCCCCAGGGATAAAGAGAAGCCTCCCGGATAGTCAACGATTGTACACATTTATTTATTCATTCCTTCATCTAGGTTTACTTCTTTCTTCTCTCTAAATATGTATTGTATCAACTTAGTCAGCAGTAGGATACTATACAATATAATTATTCTTAACATGCATTATATATATTTTGGAATTACATCAGCTGGATAGCCAAAGCAAAACGAGGGTCGGAAGGGGGGGAGCCAGCGGGCCTCACCCCTTGCATTATGATTTTATATTTTTGTAAATGTACAACATAACATGTAACCGTACGGTTATATACCGAAGCCCTGAAGCGCCGCGTATCGCGACACACCTCAGGCGCTCCGAATACCAGCCGCCGCCGCTAGAGGGTAACCACTAACGCCTAGTAGACACGGAGTTTCGCGCAAGCCAAAGTGGTCGCGGCAATGTTTATGACGGCGGACGAGCCCACATCGGGCATCAGTAGGCTAACTGAGAGTGCACACCGCCTCCAGTACCGATTGGTCACCGTAACAAGTGCGATTGCCCAGCCCGTTGCGTCTTGCAACGCCTATCGAAAGCACGTTCGTCTACTTACACCGATTCCTCACTGCAGTAGCAAGTGCGATCGCCCAGCCCGTTGCGTCTTGCAACGCCTGCCGAGAACACGTTTGTCTATTTACACCATTCCTCACTGCAGTAGCAAGTACGATCGCCCAGCCCGTCACGTCTTGCGACGCCTGCCGAGAATACATTCATCTACTGACCTCGCCATACTCCTGTGCTAGCACAAGAATCGTTGTCCTCATAGGACAGCCGAAGCGTAACTTTATCTATCGAACTGAGGCGACGACCCAATCGCACAGCACCACTGCATCGTGCAGTGTCCTGCCGAGCGGATTTCAGTCTAGCCGCAGTGCAAACTAACGAAAAACCGCCGTTAATTTAAGAATCACCGAAATCCGGTAATCCGCGCCAGCTTATATCGTCGCCGATCAAGCGTGACGGCGATCACATACACGTATTCGCGCCGCGTCCGTGAGCTCGCCGTGTTCATAACAGAACTTGTGTCACCTTGCGTTCAAATAAATCTCTCTCTATATATATACATATATCTGTCGTCACTTGTGTCTCACTCACGATTGAATCTCTATCCTGCCAACACTCGCCGTCCAGAGGCCGGACCGGCCATCAGACCGTCCGTAACCACGGTCAAAACTACGCAAACCAGTAAGTAGGCATTGCACGCTCCTTGCAGCCGCCCACCGAAAAATACGGTTACAAACATATGCTTAATAAATGAAAGTTAATCTGTTCTTATCAGCTTAATATCTGATACACTCCCCATTGGGGAGTCAGAATATTAAACAGATTTTTGGAAGTGGTCGGGTGTCCGAAGCTTGCTTCGGCCCTGTCGAGGGTCGGCTCGATACTGTAGTACCGTCGGGCGTGGCCCAATTAACGCTTTCTAAACGCAGAACCCCACTTCCACTTTCAAAAATATTCTGGCCTCCTAAAATTTTAGGGCGAAATTCAAATTTCAATATTTTTCAAAGTTTTTAAATTTTCGCGTGTGGTGTTTTGTGAGCAGTGTGACAAGTGATATGTGCCTAGTGGTGACAGTGCAGTGAGATGGGGCTCCCTAATTGGATTACGTCCCGGGCTGGCTTCGAGGAAACAAGGTCTGTGGCAACATTACTATATATTTTACTCTTGCTATCTCCAGCGGGTTGTATTGGGGATAGGGATTAGCCCCTTCCTGGGTATCCAATCACTACCTCGCTCCGTTGCGAGTCCTGTCATAACCTGTAAGGTCCGGCTTCGGTGGGGGTTGCGACGTCACCAGATTCGTCTGATGATTTAGCTCTCCGCCGTTGTTGCTGCTTCCTCGTCTTCAGAATTTATGTCTGTCGGCGGGGTCCTTCCGTCAGCACGTCCGAGCGCGTCGGCGGTCATGAGTCAACTAACGTCTGCCATGGCCGTCGAAAGCGGCGGTCGTGATGCTCCATCTCGAGTGTCGTGACTGAAACTCTTAGCCAAATCTGACAGTGGCAGTTCACGGCACTCGGGGTTCCTCCCCCTAGGGCGTTACACTTCTAGTAACGTCCTGGGGAAACCCTACTGTAGTGTTATCAACAGTATGGACGATTGAGTGTGGCGCATGTGTGTGTGTGTGTCCGGGGCAAGGTGTTAGGTGCAGGTATGAAAGGTGTGAATGTGACTTAGCTGATCGCGATCGTCGATTAAACAATCGAAGATGATCGTGGGGGATTGGAGAGAGCGAGAAAGAAACGCGGCAAGTGCACTTGGTAACAGCGACTGAGCGTGGACGGATGTAAAAGTGTTTTTTTCCTACAATATATTACCATTTCACCCGACCATAATCCCTACACTACTATCGTGTTCGCTTCAGCTTGCTCTCTAACCTATCGCTTTCACCCGCTTTACTTGTCCTGCTAATCAATAATACTAATCAATATTAGTTAACTTCACTTTCATCTTAGCCATAGGGACGAGAAGCAATGGAAATACAGCTACCGAACCGTGGCAATGGATCAAAGTGTGGCTGCGTAAAGAAGAATGCCACTATGATTATATAGTGTCGTGCAAATATCTAGTCTTATTGTAACCGATATCAGTAAGGTTTTACGATCAAGGAGACAATATCACATCTAAACCGGATGGTTTATATCGATGGCCATCAATATTAGTTAATGTCACTTTGATCTGAGCCATAGGGCCGAGAAGCAATGGAAATACTGCTACCGAACCGTGACAATGGATCAAAGTGTGGCTGCGTAAAGAAGAATGCCACTATGATTATATAGTGTCGTGCAAATATCTAGTCTTATTGTAACCGATATCAGTAAGGATTTTGCGATCAAGCAGACTATATCGCAGCTAAAACGGATGGTTTATATCGATGGCCATCAAAATTAGTTACCTTCACTTTGATCTTAGCCATTGGGCCGAGAAGCAATGGAAATACTGCTACCCAACCGTTGCAATGGATCAAAATGTGGCTGCGTAAAGGAGAATGCCACTATGATTATGTAGTGTCATGCAAATATCTAGTCTTATTGCAACCGATATCAGTAAGGTTTTTACGATCAAGGCGACGATATCGCAGCTAAACCGGATGGTTTATATGGATGGCCATCAATATTAGTTAACTTTCCTTTGATCTTAGCCATAGGGCCGAGAAGCAATGGAAATACTGCTACCGAACCGTGGCAATTGATCAAAGTGTGGCTGCGTAAAGCAGAATGCTACTATGATTATGTAGTGTCATGCAAATATCTAGTCTTATTGCAACCGATGTCAGTAACGTTTTTACGATCAAGGAGACGATTCGCTGCTAAACCGGATGGTTTATATGGATGGCCATCAATATTAGTTAACTTTCCTTTGATCTTAGCCATAGGGCCGAGAAGCAATGAAAATACTGCTACCGATCCGTGGGAATGGATCAAAGTGTGGCTGCGTAAACAAGATGGCTACTGTGCTTATGTAGTGTCATGCAAATATCTAGTCTTATTGTAATCGATATCAGTTAGGTTTGAACGATCAAGGGGACGATATCGCAGCTAAACCGGATGGTTTATATCGATGGCCATCAACATTAGTTAACTTCCCTTTGATCATAGCCATAGGGCCGAGAACCAATGGAAATACTGCTACCGAACCGTGGGAATCTATCAAAGTGTGGCTGCGTATAAAGGATTGCCACTATGATTATGTAGTGTCATGCAAATATCTAGTCTTATTGTAACCGATATCAGTGTTACGTCCTGCGTCCTCCACCCGCTTTTTTTTACGACTATATTCTCGCAACGAGCTCATCGCACCGCGTATCTAATTAACTAGATGTAAGTCGTACAGAAACTGAAACGCGAGCCGCGGCACCGTGCCACCGAAATTCCTTCACGTAACGCTGACTCCCATCCGGGACGTAATCCGCGCCACGCGAAGGAATTACATAACGACCGCGCATAATAGTAATGTAAGTAGAAACATAAGAATGCTGACACCGAGTCAGCATAGGCTAACCCCAACGATCGACTAGCGATCCGCGGGAATACATAATTCCGAGAACGCAAACTCCCAAAACGGAAGCTAGGGTGCCAGTTCCGCGAAGGACCTGGCGACCCTCAGCAAAATCCACCGCTTAAATAGAGCCACAAAAGCGAGCGATAAAGTCAATTACAATCCTCCGTTCTACAGTCAACGTCACGCTCGAGTCGGGCATTAGTTCACGCCAATTTACTTTCGTCGAACACATCCATCTAAGCTATCAGGCTCGCTATAGTCAAGCGTTAGTATAGTAACACGGTTGTGAACCTCAAGCAAGTGTATCAACAGAAAATACAACTCCACTTCGATCAAGGTAATCGTCGCAACTATAAATCATCTGCCCCCACAACTACCTCCTTGGAAACGTCCGACCTTCCTCTCAGACCTCCTAACCAAACAACCAGCGCGACTTCACCAAATCTCCGCGGTAACTCAGTCAGCTATCAGCACACTCTTTGCTCGGCAGCTTCGGCTACACTCCCAGTCCTTCTCAGAGATCCCCGCGATCTGCGAGCCACCAGCGAGAGTTGATGCCCCCGGGCTCCCTTGCGGCAGCTCCCGCACCGCACTAGACGCGAGCGCTCTGATAGGGGCAACTAGCAGCGTAGTTTCGCCGTTTACGAACCACCACTAAAGAGACAACCGCCGCGTAGGTCCCCGCCGGAAGTTTCGCCGGAACTCTCGCCGGAAGAGCCCCCGTGCCGGACGACGAATCCAGGCCCGAAGGGAACGAGCCAGCCTCCGGGAGTATCTGGCCACCCCGCCTGAAACCGAGGTCTCAGCTCCCCTGACCAACCCCTCTCCCTCCTACGGCCCCAGCGCGGCCCGTGTTTCCTCCCCCGATCCCCACAATTCCCCTATTCACTCCCCCGAACCAAATCCTTCCCCTGAAACTGCCCCTACGGAATCCTTCGCCGACCCCTACATATTCGACGACGAACTCGGCAGGCACTACCTGTACCCATCCGCCGCATATCTGCGAGACCTAGATGAGGGAGTCCCGTCCACGGTTACGGTGACGGAAATCTACGAGGACTCGGATATCGAGATACTAAACTAAGTGTAACGGCGACTCCACAATAAAGCCCGACTAAAGACCCTCAAACGTTGACGTATTTCCCATTCCTTCCCCCCGCGTACTTATAAACATTAAGGTAACCAGTAGGCCGGTTAAACCCCCGCCGAAGCTACAAACAGTAGAGCCGTAACCAGTCGGACCCATTCCTCTTATATCACGCGATACGTCAGTGCGCCGCTCCACTGACCAATACAAACAAGTAGAGCCGTAACCATTCGGACGCATTTCTCTTATACCACACGATACGTCACCACGCCGCTCCGCTGACGGATAAGCCCCCTCTTACGGTGCGATACCCCTTTTCCGACTGTCCTCGATCCCTGGTATACCCGGTGAACGCAGGGTGCCGAAAACGAGGACGTAACATCAGTAAGGTTTTTACGATCCAGGAGACAATATCACAGCTAAACCGGATGGTTTATATCGATGGCCGTCAAAATTAGTTAACTTCACTTTGATCTTAGCCGTAGGACCGAGAAGCAATGGAAATACTGCTACCGAACCGTGGCAATTGATCAAAGTGTGGCTGCGTAAAGGAGAATGCTACTATGATTATGTAGTGTCATGCAAATATCGAGTCTTATTGCAACCGATATCAGTAAGGTTTTTACGATCAAGGAGACGATTCGCAGCTAAAGCGGATGAATGATATCGATGGCCATCAATATAAGTTAACTTCACTTTGATCTTAGCCATAGGGCCGAGAAGCAATGGAAATACCGCTACCGAACCGTGGCAATGGATCAAAATGTGGCTGCGTAAAAAGAATGCCACTATGATTATGTAGTGTCATGCAAATATCTGTTCTTATTGTAACCAATATTAGTAAGGTTTTTACGATCAAGGCGACGATATCGCAGCTAAACCGGATGGTTTATATCCATGGCCATCAATATTAGTTAACTTCACTTTGATCTTAGCCATAGGGCCGAGAAGCAATGGAAATACTGCTACCGAACCGTGACAATGGATCAATGTGTGGCTGCGTAAAGGAGAATGCTACTATGATTATGTAGTGTCATGCAAATATCTAAGCTTATTGTAACAGATTTCAGTAAGGTTTTTACGATCAAGGAGACGATTCGCAGCTAAACCGGATGGTTTATATGGATGGCCATCAATATTAGTTAACTTCCCTTTGATCTTAGCCATAGGGCCGAGAAGCAATGGAAATATTGCTACCGAAACGTGGCAATGGATTAAAGTGTGGCTGCCCAAAGAAGAATACCACCATGATTATGTAGTGTCATGCAAATATATAGTCTTATTATAACCGATATCAGTAAGGTTTTTACGATCAAGGAGACGATATCGAAGCTAAACCGGATGGTTTATATCGATGGCCATTAATATTAGTAAACTTCACATTGATCTTAGCCATAGGGCCGAGAAGCAATGGAAATACTGTACCGAACCAGGGCAATGGATCAAAGTGTGGCTGCGTAAAGCAGAATGCTACTATGATTATGTAGTGTCATGCAAATATTTAGTCTTATTGCAACCGATGTCAGTAAGGTTTTTACGATCAAGAAGACGATTTGCAGCTAAACCGGATGGTTTATATGGATGGCCATCAATATTAGTTAACTTCCCTTTGATCTTAGCCATAGGGCCGAGAAGCAATGGAAATACTGCTACCGAACCGTGACAATGGATCAATGTGTGGCTGCGTAAAGGAGAATGCTACTATGATTATGTAGTGTCATGCAAATATCTAGTCTTATTGCAACCGATGTCAGTAAGGTTTTTACGATCAAGGAGACGATTCGCAACTAAACCGGATGGTTTATATGGATGGCCATCAATATTAGTTAACTTCCCTTTGATCTTAGCCATAGGGCCGAGAAGCAATGGAAATACCGCTACCGAACCGTGGCAATGGATCAAAATGTGGCTGCGTAAAAAGAATGCCACTATGATTATGTAGTGTCATGCAAATATCTAAGCTTATTGTAACCGATTTCAGTAAGGTTTTTACGATCAAGGAGACGATATCGCAGCTAAACCGGATGGTTTATATCGATGGCCATCAATATTAGTTAACTTCACTTTGATCTCAGCCATAGGGCCGAGAAGCAATGGAAATATTGCTACCGAAACGTGGCAATGGATTAAAGTGTGGCTGCCTAAAGAAGAATACCACCATGATTATGTAGTGTCATGCAAATATATAGTCTTATTATAACCGATATCAGTAAGGTTTTTACGATCAAGGAGACGATATCGCAGCTAAACCGGATGGTTTATATCGATGGCCATTAATATTAGTAAACTTCACATTGATCTTAGCCATAGGGCCGAGAAGCAATGGAAATACTGTACCGAACCAGGGCAATGGATCAAAGTGTGGCTGTGTAAAGCAGAATGCTACTATGATTATGTAGTGTCATGCAAATATCTAGTCTTATTGCAACCGATGTCAGTAAGGTTTTTACGATCAAGGAGACGATATCGCAGCTAAACCGGATGGTTTATATCGATGGCCATCAATATTAGTTAACTTCACATTGATCTTAGCCATAGGGCCGAGAAGCAATGGAAATACTGTACCGAACCAGGGCAATGGATCAAAGTGTAGCTGCGTAAAGAAGAATGCCACTATGATTATATACTGTCGTGCAAATATATAGTCTTATTATAACCGATATCAGTAAGGTTTTCACGATCAAAGCGACGATATCGTCACTATACTGGATGGTTTTTGTTGATGGCCATCAATATTAGTTAACTTCCCTTTGATCTTACCCATAGGGCCGAGAAGCAATGAAAATACTGTACCGAACCGTGGCATTGGATCAAAGTGTGGCAGCGTAAAGAAGAATGCCACTACGATTATGTAGTGTCATGCAAATATCTAGTCTTATTGCAACCGATGTCAGTAAGGTTTTTACGATCAAGGAGACGATTCGCAGCTACACCGGATGGTTTATATCGATGGCCATCAATATTAGTTAACTTCACTTTGATCTTAGCCATAGGGCCGAGAAGCAATGGAAATATTGCTACCGAAACGTGGCAATGGATTAAAGTGTGGCTGCCTAAAGAAGAATACCACCATGATTATGTAGTGTCATGCAAATATATAGTCTTATTATAACCGATATCAGTAAGGTTTTTACGATCAAGGAGACGATATCGCAGCTAAACCGGATGGTTTATATGGATGGCCATCAATATTAGTTAACTTCCCTTTGATCTTAGCCATAGGGCCGAGAAGCAATGGAAATACCGTTACCGAACCGTGGCAATGGATCAAAATGTGGCTGCGTAAAAAGAATGCCACTATGATTATATAGTGTCGTGCAAATATCTAGTCTTATTATAACCGATATCAGTAAGGTTTTCACGATCAAAGCGACGATATCGTCACTATACTGGATGGTTTATGTCGATGGCCATCAATATTAGTTAACTTCACTTTGATCTTAGCCATAGGGCCGAGAAGCAATGAAAATACTGTACCGAACCGTGGTAAAGGATCAAATTGTGGCTGCGTAAACAAGATGGCTACTGTGCTTATGTAGTGTCATGCAAATATCTAAGCTTATTGTAACCGATTTCAGTAAGGTTTTTACGATCAAGGAGACGATATCACAACTAAACCGGATGGTTTATATCGATGGCCATCAATATTAGTTAACTTCACTTTGATCTTAGCCATAGGGACCAGAAGAAATGGAAATACAGCTACCGAACCGTGGCAATGGATCAAAGTGTGGCTGCGTAAAGAAAAATGCCATTATGATTATGATGGGTCATGCAAATATCTAAGCTTATTGTAACCAATTTCAGTAAGGTTTTTACGATGAAGGAGACGATATCGCAGCTAAACCGGATGGTTTATATCGATGGCCATCAATATTAGTTGACTTCACATTGATCTTAGCCATAGGGCCGAGAAGCAATGGAAATACTGTACCGAACCGTGGCAATGGATCAAAGTGTGGCAGCGTAAAGAAGAATGCCACTATGATTATATAGTGTCGTGCAAATATCTAGTCTTATTGTAACCGATATCAGTAAGGATTTTGCGATCAAGCAGACTATATCGCAGCTAAAACGGATGGTTTATATCGATGGCCATCAATATTAGTTAACTTCACTTTGACCTCAGCCATAGGGCCGAGAAGCAATGGAAATATTGCTACCGAACCGTGGCAATGGATCAAAGTGTGGCTGCGTAAAGAAGAATACCACTATGATTATGTAGTGTCATGCAAATATATAGTCTTATTATAACCGATATCAGTAAGTTTTTCACGATCAAAGCGACGATATCTTCACTATACTGGATGGTTTATGTTGATGGCCATCAATATTAGTTAACTTCACTTTGATCTTAGCCATAGTGCCGAGAAGCAATGAAAATACTGTACCGAACCGTGGCAATGGATCAAAGTGTGGCAGCGTAAAGAAGAATGCCACTATGATTATATAGTGTCGTGCAAATATCTAGTATTATTGTAACCGTTATCAGTAAGGATTTTGCGATCAAGCAGACTATATCGCAGCTAAAACGGATGGTTTATATCGATGGCCATCAATATTAGTTAACTTCACTTTGACCTCAGCCATAGGGCCGAGAAGCAATGGAAATATTGCTACCGAACCGTGGCAATGGATCAAAGTGTGGCTGCGTAAAGAAGAATACCACTATGATTATGTAGTGTCATGGAAATATATAGTCTTATTATAACCGATATCAGTAAGGTTTTCACGATCAAAGCGACGATATCGTCACTATACTGGATGGTTTATGTTGATGGCCATCAATATTAGTTAACTTCACTTTGATCTTAGCCATAGGGCCGAGAAGCAATGGAAATATTGCTACCGAACCGTGGCAATGGATCAAAGTGTGGCAGCGTAAAGAACAATGCCACTACGATTATGTAGTGTCATGCAAATATCTAGTCTTATTGCAACCGATGTCAGTAAGGTTTTTACGATCAAGGAGACGATTCGCAGCTACACCGGATGGTTTATATCGATGGCCATCAATATTATTTAACTTCACTTTGATCTTAGCCATAGGGCTGAGAAGCAATGGAAATACTGCTACCTAACCGTGGCAATGTATGAAAGAGTGGCTGCGTAAAGAAAAATGCCACTCTGATTATGTAGTGTCATGCAAAAATCTAGTCTTAATGTAACCGATATCAGTAAGGTTTTTACGATCAAGGCGACGATATCGCAGCTAAACCGGATGGTTTATATCGATGCCCATAAATATTAGTTAGCTTCACTTTGATCTAAGCCATAGGGCCGAGAAGCAATGGAAATACTGCTACCGAACCGTTGCAATGGATCAAAGTGTGACTGCGTAAAGGAGAATGCTACTATGATTATGTAGTGTCATGCAAATATCGAGTCTTATTGCAACCGATGTCAGTAAGGTTTTTACGATCAAGGAGACGATTCGCAGCTAAACCGGATGGTTTATATGGATGGCCATCAATTTTCGTTAACTTCCCTTTGATCTTAGCCATAGGGCCGAGAAGCAATGGAAATACCGCTACCGAACCATGGCAATGGATCAAAATGTGGCTGCGTAAATAGAATGCCACTATGATTATGTAGTGTCATGCAAATATCTAGTCTTATTGCAACCGATGTCAGTAAGGTTTTTACGATCAAGGAGACGATTCGCAGCTACACCGGATGGTTTATATCGATGGCCATCAATATTAGTTAACTTCACTTTGATCTTAGCCATAGGGCCGAGAAGCAATGGAAATACTGCTACCTAACCGTGGCAATGTATGAAAGAGTGGCTGCGTAAAGAAAAATGCCACTATGATTATATAGTGTCGTGCAAATATCTAGTCTTATTGTAACCGTTATCAGTAAGGATTTTGCGATCAAGCAGACTATATCGCAGCTAAAACGGATGGTTTATATCGATGGCCATCAATATTAGTTAACTTCCCTTTGATCTTACCCATAGGGCCGAGAAGCAATGAAAATACTGTACCGAACCGTGGCATTGGATCAAAGTGTGGCAGCGTAAAGAAGAATGCCACTACGATTATGTAGTGTCATGCAAATATCTAGTCTTATTGCAACCGATGTCAGTAAGGTTTTTACGATCAAGGAGACGATTCGCAGCTACACCGGATGGTTTATATCGATGGCCATCAATATTAGTTAACTTCACTTTGATCTTAGCCATAGGGCCGAGAAGCAATGAAAATACTGCTACCGAACCGTGGCAATGGATCAAAGTGTGGCTGCGTAAAGAAGAATACCACTATGATTATGTAGTGTCATGCAAATATCTAGTCTTATTGTAACCGAAATCAGTAAGGATTTTGCGATCAAGCAGACTATATCGCGGCTAAAACGGATGGTTTATATCGATGGCCATCAATATTAGTTAACTTCACTTTGATCTTAGCCATAGGGACCAGAAGAAATGGAAATACTGCTACCGAACCGTGACAATGGATCAAAGTGTGGCAGCGTAAAGAAGAATGCCACTATGATTATATAGTGTCATGCAAATATCTAGTCTTATTGTAATCGATATCAGTGAGGATTTTGCGATCAAGCAGTGTTCGTGATTGGCGCCTGGCCGAAAGGTTCATCCGCACGCCACCTTCGACGTAATATATTTTCGTCACGCGTGTACACAATGCGCGTGACGCCTTAAGCCCGATTTATTTTAACGCGCGCATTGGTCGCTTAGTTACCGTCGCCACTAATTGGCTAATTGGCTTAAGTAGGCGAGAGTGGCGGGGGTGACTAAGCACGCGCGTTTAATAACCGCTTCCTCGGGTCAGAATCCGTTTCGACCTCTAAAATCACACCCCGTGTATTGTGCTTTTGTGGAGTTCAAAGTTAACGTGCGTTCCTCGTGTTCTAGCAATAATAGATACCCGAATCTCGACATTGTCGATTACTCCGGTAGCGTTAAACAACCGCTCTAAATTATATTTCGAAGCTATTCCTTCCTTCCTTGGCGGCTGCGGCGGCGTATGCCCGCGCGCGCCCTTTTGCAGTCGTCTTCGTTCCTACGTACTCCTAACGGCAAGTTGAGAACGGAGTGTCCGACTCTCTTGCCTCCGTCTACACCGAGGTACTTCGTCTAATAGTCCGTCTTAGGCGAACCTCCTCCTTCCTTCCCGTTACCCTTGCGTTTAGATAATCGCACGTAGGAGCACCTTTTCTTTTTTTTTGTTTTATCTTCTTACCTTAGTGTAATAAAGCCCCGCGGTTGGCAAGTTTTATTTAGTCCTAATCTTAATCATTTTTTTTCGTGTTACGTTACAATCTAAGTGTACAATAAAAGGACGGTTGTGTCAGTGGACGTTGCAGTGCTCTCCGTAATTTATTATGCTCTGGTGACTGTCCCCAGTCAACCCGCACCTACTCCCTACACACTCCATTTTCATTCAAGCAGACTATATCGCGGCTAAAACGGATGGTTTATACCGATGGCCATCAAATTAGTTAACTTCCCTTTGATCTTATCCATAGGGCCGAGAAGAAATTAAAATACTGTACCGAACGGTGGCAATGGATCAAAGTGTGGCAGCGTAAAGAAGAATGCCACTATGATTATATAGTGTCGTGCAAATATCTAGTCTTATTGTAACCGATATCAGTAAGGATTTTGCGATCAAGCAGACTATATCGCAGCTAAAACGGATGGTTTATATCGATGGCCATCAATATTAGTTAACTTCACTTTGATCTCAGCCATAGGGCCGAGAAGCAATGGAAATACTGCTACCTAACCGTGGCAATGTATGAAAGAGTAGCTGCGTAAAGAAAAATGCCACTCTGATTATGTAGTGTCATGCAAATATCTAGTCTTATTGTAACCGATATCAGTAAGGTTTTTACGATCAAGGCGACGATATCGCAGCTAAACCGGATGGTTTATATCCATGGCCATCAATATTAGTTAACTTCACTTTGATCTTAGCCATAGGGCCGAGAAGCAATGGAAATACTGCTACCGAACCGTGACAATGGATCAAAGTGTGGCAGCGTAAAGAAGAATGCCACTATGATTATATAGTGTCGTGCAAATATCTAGTCTTATTGTAACCGTTATCAGTAAGGATTTTGCGATCAAGCAGACTATATCGCAGCTAAAACGGATGGTTTATATCGATGGCCATCAATATTAGTTAACTTCACTTTGACCTCAGCCATAGGGCCGAGAAGCAATGGAAATATTGCTACCGAACCGTGGCAATGGATCAAAGTGTGGCTGCGTAAAGAAGAATACCACTATGATTATGTAGTGTCATGGAAATATATAGTCTTATTATAACCGATATCAGTAAGGTTTTCACGATCAAAGCGACGATATCGTCACTATACTGGATGGTTTATGTTGATGGCCATCAATATTAGTTAAATTCACTTTGATCTTAGCCATAGTGCCGAGAAGCAATGAAAATACTGTACCGAACCGTGGCAATGGATCAAAGTGTGGCAGCGTAAAGAACAATGCCACTACGATTATGTAGTGTCATGCAAATATCTAGTCTTATTGCAACCGATGTCAGTAAGGTTTTTACGATCAAGGAGACGATTCGCAGCTACACCGGATGGTTTATATCCATGGCCATCAATATTAGTTAACTTCACTTTGATCTTAGCCATAGGGCCGAGAAGCAATGGAAATACTGCTACCTAACCGTGGCAATGTATGAAAGAGTGGCTTCGTAAAGAAAAATGCCACTCTGATTATGTAGTGTCATGCAAAAATCTAGTCTTAATGTAACCGATATCAGTAAGGTTTTTACGATCAAGGCGACGATATCGCAGCTAAACCGGATGGTTTATATCGATGCCCATAAATATTAGTTAGCTTCACTTTGATCTAAGCCATAGGGCCGAGAAGCAATGGAAATACTGCTACCGAACCGTTGCAATGGATCAAAGTGTGACTGCGTAAAGGAGAATGCTACTATGATTATGTAGTGTCATGCAAATATCGAGTCTTATTGCAACCGATGTCAGTAAGGTTTTTACGATCAAGGAGACGATTCGCAGCTAAACCGGATGGTTTATATGGATGGCCATCAATTTTCGTTAACTTCCCTTTGATCTTAGCCATAGGGCCGAGAAGCAATGGAAATACCGCTACCGAACCATGGCAATGGATCAAAATGTGGCTGCGTAAATAGAATGCCACTATGATTATGTAGTGTCATGCAAATATCTAGTCTTATTGCAACCGATGTCAGTAAGGTTTTTACGATCAAGGAGACGATTCGCAGCTACACCGGATGGTTTATATCGATGGCCATCAATATTAGTTAACTTCACTTTGATCTTAGCCATAGGGCCGAGAAGCAATGGAAATACTGCTACCTAACCGTGGCAATGTATGAAAGAGTGGCTGCGTAAAGAAAAATGCCACTATGATTATATAGTGTCGTGCAAATATCTAGTCTTATTGTAACCGTTATCAGTAAGGATTTTGCGATCAAGCAGACTATATCGCAGCTAAAACGGATGGTTTATATCGATGGCCATCAATATTAGTTAACTTCACTTTGATCTCAGCCATAGGGCCGAGAAGCAATGGAAGTATTGCTACCGAACCGTGGCAATGGATCAAAGTGTGGCTGCGTAAAGAAGAATGCCACTATGATTATATAGTGTCGTGCAAATATCTAGTCTTATTGTAACCGATATCAGTAAGGATTTTGCGATCAAGCAGACTATATCGCAGCTAAAACGGATGGTTTATACCGATGGCCATCAAATTAGTTAACTACCCTTTGATCTTACCCATAGGGCCGAGAAGCAATGAAAATACTGTACCGAACCGTGGCAATGGATCAAAGTGTGGCAGCGTATAGAAGAATGCCACTATGATTATATAGTGTCGTGCAAATATCTAGTCTTATTGTAACCGATATCAGTAAGGTTTTCACGATCAAAGCGACGATATCGTCACTATACTGGATGGTTTTTGTTGATGGCCATCAATATTAGTTAACTTCCCTTTGATCTTACCCATAGGGCCGAGAAGCAATGAAAATACTGTACCGAACCGTGGCATTGGATCAAAGTGTGGCAGCGTAAAGAAGAATGCCACTACGATTATGTAGTGTCATGCAAATATCTAGTCTTATTGCAACCGATGTCAGTAAGGTTTTTACGATCAAGGAGACGATTCGCAGCTACACCGGATGGTTTATATCGATGGCCATCAATATTAGTTAACTTCACTTTGATCTTAGCCATAGGGCCGAGAAGCAATGAAAATACTGCTACCGAACCGTGGCAATGGATCAAAGTGTGGCTGCGTAAAGAAGAATACCACTATGATTATGTAGTGTCATGCAAATATCTAGTCTTATTGTAACCGAAATCAGTAAGGATTTTGCGATCAAGCAGACTATATCGCGGCTAAAACGGATGGTTTATATCGATGGCCATCAATATTAGTTAACTTCACTTTGATCTTAGCCATAGGGACCAGAAGAAATGGAAATACTGCTACCGAACCGTGACAATGGATCAAAGTGTGGCAGCGTAAAGAAGAATGCCACTATGATTATATAGTGTCATGCAAATATCTAGTCTTATTGTAATCGATATCAGTGAGGATTTTGCGATCAAGCAGTGTTCGTGATTGGCGCCTGGCCGAAAGGTTCATCCGCACGCCACCTTCGACGTAATATATTTTCGTCACGCGTGTAAACAATGCGCGTGACGCCTTAAGCCCGATTTATTTTAACGCGCGCATTGGTCGCTTAGTTACCGTCGCCACTAATTGGCTAATTGGCTTAAGTAGGCGAGAGTGGCGGGGGTGACTAAGCACGCGCGTTTAATAACCGCTTCCTCGGGTCAGAATCCGTTTCGACCTCTAAAATCACACCCCGTGTATTGTGCTTTTGTGGAGTTCAAAGTTAACGTGCGTTCCTCGTGTTCTAGCAATAATAGATACCCGAATCTCGACATTGTCGATTACTCCGGTAGCGTTAAACAACCGCTCTAAATTATATTTCGAAGCTATTCCTTCCTTCCTTGGCGGCTGCGGCGGCGTATGCCCGCGCGCGCCCTTTTGCAGTCGTCTTCGTTCCTACGTACTCCTAACGGCAAGTTGAGAACGGAGTGTCCGACTCTCTTGCCTCCGTCTACACCGAGGTACTTCGTCTAATAGTCCGTCTTAGGCGAACCTCCTCCTTCCTTCCCGTTACCCTTGCGTTTAGATAATCGCACGTAGGAGCACCTTTTCTTTTTTTTTGTTTTATCTTCTTACCTTAGTGTAATAAAGCCCCGCGGTTGGCAAGTTTTATTTAGTCCTAATCTTAATCATTTTTTTTCGTGTTACGTTACAATCTAAGTGTACAATAAAAGGACGGTTGTGTCAGTGGACGTTGCAGTGCTCTCCGTAATTTATTATGCTCTGGTGACTGTCCCCAGTCAACCCGCACCTACTCCCTACACACTCCATTTTCATTCAAGCAGACTATATCGCGGCTAAAACGGATGGTTTATACCGATGGCCATCAAATTAGTTAACTTCCCTTTGATCTTATCCATAGGGCCGAGAAGAAATTAAAATACTGTACCGAACGGTGGCAATGGATCAAAGTGTGGCAGCGTAAAGAAGAATGCCACTATGATTATATAGTGTCGTGCAAATATCTAGTCTTATTGTAACCGATATCAGTAAGGATTTTGCGATCAAGCAGACTATATCGCAGCTAAAACGGATGGTTTATATCGATGGCCATCAATATTAGTTAACTTCACTTTGATCTCAGCCATAGGGCCGAGAAGCAATGGAAATACTGCTACCTAACCGTGGCAATGTATGAAAGAGTAGCTGCGTAAAGAAAAATGCCACTCTGATTATGTAGTGTCATGCAAATATCTAGTCTTATTGTAACCGATATCAGTAAGGTTTTTACGATCAAGGCGACGATATCGCAGCTAAACCGGATGGTTTATATCCATGGCCATCAATATTAGTTAAATTCACTTTGATATCAGCCATAGGGCCGAGAAGCAATGGAAATACTGTACCGAACCGTGGCAATGGATCAAAGTGTGGCAGCGTAAAGAAGAATGCCACTATGATTATATAGTGTCGTGCAAATATCTAGTCTTATTGTAACCGTTATCAGTAAGGATTTTGCGATCAAGCAGACTATATCGCAGCTAAAACGGATGGTTTATATCGATGGCCATCAATATTAGTTAACTTCACTTTGACCTCAGCCATAGGGCCGAGAAGCAATGGAAATATTGCTACCGAACCGTGGCAATGGATCAAAGTGTGGCTGCGTAAAGAAGAATACCACTATGATTATGTAGTGTCATGCAAATATCTAGTCTTATTATAACCGATATCAGTAAGGTTTTCACGATCAAAGCGACGATATCGTCACTATACTGGATGGTTTATGTTGATGGCTATCAATATTAGTTAACTTCCCTTTGATCTTAGCCATAGTGCCGAGAAGCAATGAAAATACTGTACCGAACCGTGGCAATGGATCAAAGTGTGGCAGGGTAAAGAAGAATGCCACTATGATTATATAGTGTCGTGCAAATATCTAGTCTTATTGTAACCGTTATCAGTAAGGATTTTGCGATCAAGCAGACTATATCGCAGCTAAAACGGATGGTTTATATCGATGGCCATCAATATTAGTTAACTTCACTTTGATATCAGCCATAGGGCCGAGAAGCAATGGAAATATTGCTACCGAACCAGGGCAATGGATCAAAGTGTGGCTGCGTAAAGAAGAATGCCACTATGATTATATAGTGTCGTGCAAATATCTAGTCTTACTGTAACCGATATCAGTAAGGTTTTTACGATCAAGGCGTCGATATCGCAGCTAAACCGGATGGTTTATATCGATGCCCATCAATATTAGTTAGCTTCACTTTGATCTAAGCCATAGGGTCGAGAAGCAATGGAAATACTGCTACCGAACCGTTGCAATGGATCAAAGTGTGACTGCGTAAAGGAGAATGCTACTATGATTATGTAGTGTCATGCAAATATCGAGTCTTATTGCAACCGATATCAGTAAGGTTTTTACGATCAAGGAGACGATTCGCAGCTAAAGCGGATGGTTTATATCGGTGGCCATCAATATAAGTTAACTTCACTTTGATCTTAGCCATAGGGCCGAGAAGCAATGGAAATACCGCTACCGAACCGTGGCAATGGATCAAAATGTGGCTGCGTAAAAAGAATGCCACTATGATTATGTAGTGTCATGCAAATATCTGTTCTTATTGTAACCGATATCAGTAAGGTTTTTACGATCAAGGCGACGATATCGCAGCTAAACCGGATGGTTTATTTTCATTGGCATTAATATTAGTTAACGTCACTTTGATCTTAGCCATAGGGCCGAGATGCAATGGAAATACTGCTACCGAACCGTGACAATGGATCAAAGTGTGGCAGCGTAAAGAAGAATGCCACTATGATTATATAGTGTCGGGCAAATATCTAGTCTTATTGTAACCGATATCAGTAAGGATTTTGCGATCAAGCAGACTATATCGCAGCTAAAACGGATGGTTTATATCGATGGCCATCAATATTAGTGAACTTCACTTTGATCTCAGCCATAGGGTCGAGAAGCAATGGAAATATTGCTACCGAACCAGGGCAATGGATCAAAGTGTGGCTGCGTAAAGAAGAATGCCACTATGATTATATAGTGTCGTGCAAATATCTAGTCTTATTGTAACCGATATCAGTAAGGATTTTGCGATCAAGCAGACTATATCGCGGCTAAAACGGATGGTTTATACCGATAGCCATCAAATTAGTTAACTTCACTTTGATCTCAGCCATAGGGCCGAGAAGCAATGGAAATATTGCTACCGAACCGTGGCAATGGATTAAAGTGTGGCTGCGTAAAGAAGAATACCACTATGATTATGTAGTCTCATGCAAATGTATAGTCTTATTATAACAGATATCAGTAAGGTTTTTACGATCAAAGCGACGATATCGTCTTTATACTGGATGGTTTATATCGATGGCCATCAATATTAGTTAACTTCACTTTGATCTTAGCCATAGGGCCGAGAAGCAATGGAAATACTGCTACCGAACCGTGGTAAAGGATCAAAGTGTGGCTGCGTAAACAAGATGGCTACTGTGCTTATGTAGTGTCATGCAAATATCTAAGCTTATTGCAACCGATATCAGTAAGGTTTTTACGATCAAGGAGACGATTCGCAGCTAAAGCGGATGGTTTATATCGGTGGCCATCAATATAAGTTAACTTCACTTTGATCTTAGCGATAGGGCCGAGAAGCAATGGAAATACCGCTACCGAACCGTGGCAATGGATCAAAATGTGGCTGCGTAAAAAGAAAGCCACTATGATTATGTAGTGTCATGCAAATATCTGTTCTTATTGTAACCGATATCAGTAAGGTTTTTACGATCAAGTCGACGATATCGCAGCTAAACCGGATGGTTTATTTTCATTGGCATTAATATTAGTTAACTTCACTTTGATCTTAGCCATAGGGCCGAGATGCAATGGAAATACTGCTACCGAACCGTGACAATGGATCAAAGTGTGGCAGCGTAAAGAAGAATGCCACTATGATTATATAGTGTCGGGCAAATATCTAGTCTTATTGTAACCGTTATCAGTAAGGATTTTGCGATCAAGCAGACTATATCGCAGCTAAAACGGATGGTTTATATCGATGGCCATCAATATTAGTTAACTTCACTTTGATCTCAGCCATAGGGCCGAGAAGCAATGGAAATATTGCTACCGAAACAGGGCAATGGATCAAAGTGTGGCTGCGTAAAGAAGAATGCCACTATGATTATATAGTGTCGTGCAAATATCTAGTCTTATTTTAACCGATATCAGTAAGGATTTTGCGATCAAGCAGACTATATCGCGGCTAAAAGGGATGGTTTATACCGATGGCCATCAAATTAGTTAACTTCACTTTGATCTCAGCCATAGGGCCGAGAAGCAATGGAAATATTGCTACCGAACCGTGGCAATGGATTAAAGTGTGGCTGCGTAAAGAAGAATACCACTATGATTATGTAGTGTCATGCAAATATCTAGTCTTATTATAACCGATATCAGTAAGGTTTTCACGATCAAAGCGACGATATCGTCACTATACTGGATGGTTTATGTTGATGGCTATCAATATTAGTTAACTTCCCTTTGATCGTACCCATAGGGCCGAGAAGCAATGAAAATACTGTACCGAACCGTGGCAATGGATCAAAGTGTGGCAGGGTAAAGAAGAATGCCACTATGATTATATAGTGTCGTGCAAATATCTAGTCTTATTGTAACCGTTATCAGTAAGGATTTTGCGATCAAGCAGACTATATCGCAGCTAAAACGGATGGTTTATATCGATGGCCATCAATATTAGTTAACTTCACTTTGATCTCAGCCATAGGGCCGAGAAGCAATGGAAATATTGCTACCGAACCAGGGCAATGGATCAAAGTGTGGCTGCGTAAAGAAGAATGCCACTATGATTATATAGTGTCGTGCAAATATCTAGTCTTATTGTAACCGATATCAGTAAGGTTTTTACGATCAAGGCGACGATATCGCAGCTAAACCGGATGGTTTATATCGATGCCCATCAATATTAGTTAGCTTCACTTTGATCTAAGCCATAGGCTCGAGAAGCAATGGAAATACTGCTACCGAACCGTTGCAATGGATCAAAGTGTGACTGCGTAAAGGAGAATGCTACTATGATTATGTAGTGTCATGCAAATATCGAGTCTTATTGCAACCGATATCATTAAGGTTTTTACGATCAAGGAGACGATTCGCAGCTAAAGCGGATGGTTTATATCGATGGCCATCAATATAAGTTAACTTCACTTTGATCTTAGCCATAGGGCCGAGAAGCAATGGAAATACCGCTACCGAACCGTGGCAATGGATCAAAATGTGGCTGCGTAAAAAGAATGCCACTATGATTATGTAGTGTCATGCAAATATATAGTCTTATTATAACCGATATCAGTAAGGTTTTTACGATCAAAGCGACGATATCGTCTTTATACTGGATGGTTTATGTTGATGGCCATCAATATTAGTTAACTTCACTTTGATCTTAGCCATAGTGCCGAGAAGCAATGAAAATACTGTACCGAACCGTGGCAATGGATCAAAGTGTGGCAGCGTAAAGAAGAATGCCACTATGATTATATAGTGTCGTGCAAATATCTAGTCTTATTGTAACCGATATCAGTAAGGATTTTGCGACCAAGCAGACTATATCGCAGCTAAAACGGATGGTTTATATCGATGGCCATCAATATTAGTTTACTTCACTTTGATCTCAGCCATAGGGCCGAGAAGCAATGGAAATATTGCTACCGAACCAGGGCAATGGATCAAAGTGTGGCTGCGTAAAGAAGAATGCCACTATGATTATATAGTGTCGTGCAAATATCTAGTCTTATTGTAACCGATATCAGTAAGGATTTTGCGATCAAGCAGACTATATCGCGGCTAAAATGGATGGTTTATACCAATGACCATCAATATTAGTTAACTTCACTTTGATCTCAGCCATAGGGCCGAGAAGCAATGGAAATATTTCTACCGAACCGTGGCAATGGATTAAAGTGTGGCTGCGTAAAGAAGAATACCACTATGATTATGTAGTCCCATGCAAATATATAGTCTTATTATAACCGATATCAGTAAGGTTTTTACGATCAAAGCGACGATATCGTCTTTATACTGGATGGTTTATATCGATGGCCATCAATATTAGTTAACTTCACTTTGATCTTAGGCATAGGGCCGAGAAGCAATGGAAATACTGCTACCGAACCGTGGTAAAGGATCAAAGTGTGGCTGCGTAAATAAGATGGCTACTGTGCTTATGTAGTGTCATGCAAATATCTAATCTTATTGCAACCGATATCAGTAAGGTTTTTACGATCAAGGAGACGATTCGCAGCTAAAGCGGATGGTTTATATCGCTGGCCATCAATATAAGTTAACTTCACTTTGATCTTAGCCATAGGGCCGAGAAGCAATGGAAATACCGCTACCGAACCGTGGCAATGGATCAAAATGTGGCTGCGTAAAAAGAATGCCACTACGATTATGTAGTGTCATGCAAATATCTGTTCTTATTGTAACCGATATCAGTAAGGTTTTTACGATCAAGGCGACGATATCGCAGCCAAACCGGATGGTTTATATCCATGGCCATCAATATTAGTTAACTTCACTTTGATCTTAGCCATAGGGTCGAGAAGCAGTGGAAATACTGCTACCGAACCGTGACAATGGATCAAAGTGTGGCAGCGTAAAGAAGAATGCCACTATGATTATATAGTGTCGTGCAAATATCTAGTCTTATTGTAACCGTTATCAGTAAGGATTTTGCGATCAAGCAGACTATATCGCAGCTAAAACGGATGGTTTATATCGATGGCCATCAATATTAGTTAACTTCACTTTGATCTCAGCCATAGGGCCGAGAAGCAATGGAAATACTGCTACCGAACCGTGACAATGGATCAAAGTGTGGCAGCGTAAAGAAGAATGCCACTATGATTATATTGTGTCGTGCAAATATCTAGTCTTATTGTAACCGTTGTCAGTAAGGATTTTGCGATCAAGCAGACTATATCGCAGCTAACATGGATGGTTTCAATCGATGGCCATCAACATAAGTTAACTTCACTTTGATCTTAGCCATAGGGCCGAGAAGCAATGGAAATACTGCTACCGAATCGTGGCAATGGATCAAAGTGTGGCTGCGGAAAGAAGAATGCCACTATGATTATGAAGCGTCATGCAAATATCTAGTCTTATTGCAACCGATGTCAGTAAGGTTTTTACGATTAAGGAGACGATTCGCAGCTACACCGGATGGTTTATATCGATGGCCATCAATATTAGTTAACTTCACTTTGATCTTAGCCATAGGGCCCAGATGCAATGGAAATACTGCTACCGAACCGTGACAATGGATCAAAGTGTGGCAGCGTAAAGAAGAATGCCACTATGATTATATAGTGTCGTGCAAATATCTAGTCTTATTGTAACCGATATCAGTAAGGATTTTGCGATCAAGCAGACTATATCACGGCTAAAACGGATGGTTTATACCGATGGCCATCAAATTAGTTAACTTCACTTTGATCTCAGCCATAGGGCCGAGAAGCAATGGAAATATTGCTACCGAACCGTGGCAATGGATCAAAGTGTGGCTGCGTAAAGAAGAATACCACTATGATTATGTAGTGTCATGCAAATATATAGTCTTATTATAACCGATATCAGTAAGGTTTTTACGATCAAAGCGACGTTATCGTCTTTATACTGGATGGTTTATGTTGATGGCCATCAATATTAGTTAACTTCCTAATTCTCCACTATTCTCACTTTTTCTCCCGCTCAATCACTCTCTACCGCTCTCTCTTTCACTCCGGAAACGGAAGTTGATATCTCGCACTACGTACATTTAATTTCTCGATGGAATGAATTTAAAAACCTACATCCACGAGTGAAAACATTTTATATGATAATCATGGGATATTTGACAAAAATAACTGATTGTCAGGAAAATTGTCAAAATTGAAGAAGGTCGATCGGCAAATGGCGCGATCGGCTGACGGATCTCCCCAACGGTAAGAGCCGGACGCTCGTCAAAGCGCTGCTCCCCATTTTCGAAGAATCGCAGCAGATCGCGGGGCGCGCTTAGTTTCAGGATGACGCAGGTGCTCACCGGACACGGATGTTTCGGTGTGTATCTGTGTCGCCTGGGGAGGGAACTGTCCAAGCAGTGCCATCACTGCGGGGAGGGAAGGGGCACGGCGGCGCACACCGTCGAGCTGTGTCCAGCGTGGGCACGGGAACGCCGTGTCCTTCGTAGCGTATGCGGCCAGGACCGCTTGCTTCGGGGCATTCTCCCCGAGATGCTCCGGAGCGACGGGTTCTGGAAAGCGTTCGCCTCCTTCTGCGAGGACGTCATGTCCCAGAAGGAGGCTGCGGAGCGAGAGCGGGAACGCGATCCCGACTCGCTGCGCGTGCGTCGTCCAAGGAGGCTCCCGCCTCCTTTCCTCCGTCCCCCCGTGCAAGGTGACGGAGGATAACCGCGTGGGCGACCGCCGGGAGCTGCCCTCTCTGTGAACGCCGCATCACCGGTGGCCGACGGCTCGGATTCGTAGCCGCCGTCGGCCGGGTAGAGTTTTAAGGCTCCGTTGCGCGCGATGAGCCAGGGCGTTCACTTTGAGCGCCCGCGGGAGTTTTGGCCGCTCGGCAGATGCCTGGTCGAGCGGTCTTATCTACGCGAGTAGTTTTGGTCGAAATTGAACGAATGATCATCACTCCTTTGAAGAATTCAGACCCTTTTGGCAATTAGATTCATCGCGGAATTCGACGGCCGCTTCGCGGCCGCCGTATTGAACCTTGGAATGTCCGCAGGCCGCTTCGCGGCCTCCAAAGTATCGGGCGCCTCACGCCAACCGCGGGTGCGTCGCGGACGTAATTCGTGCGCGATAATTCCCGTAACTTACGAGCAGGGAAGTGGCATCGGGGAGGTTTTAGCCGGTGGAAATCCGGCACTGCCCCGGGACCCCGGCGGGGGCCACTGGGATCGGAGGCTTAATGCCCTGACCAGGTTACCTTGAACGATTTTGCCGTTGTCTAGGGATTTTGCGGCCACCGGGTCAGATGGTCCCGCTCGTCGGCCTGTTCTATTCGAACTTACTTGGACAGTCCGGCGGGTTCAAGTCATCTTAAGTGATGACAGGGGCGTAAAAACCCAAGACCGATCGAGCACCTTCTCGAAGTGGTTACTGCCACGGGTGACGCTGTTAAGGGTCTGTTGCACCACAGACCTGAACTAAGCTCGACGGATCGATAGAGATCAGGGAAGGAACGCTGGTAGGCCCCGTGATCTAGCCCATCACGGGGACTCCGCTTCCTACAGAGTACATATTCGACTCTGATAGAGTCCATAGAACAGAGAGTACGTTCTCGCAGGGGGAGACGAATGTCTCAAGGGTGTGACGATCCCGCGAACTCCAGTTGGTCCACCAAACCTAGCCGGTACCTCGGGATGCCGGGGAGTTTGCAAGAGCTCTTCCGGCTGGGTTGGTTTCGAGGGGGCAGTGGCGGAGTCGCTTTGGCAAGCGTCCGCTGGGTTGTAGAGAAATGGCTACTTTCGGCTAGCCTGCCCGACCATCCGGCACATTGATGCGTGTGTGTGGTTGCGGTAATATAGACCACAGAGTCGAGGAATGCCGTCAGCCACCACCTTGAATAGGCATATAGAACAAGTGCCCCGGGACCCCCTCGTCGGGCCCCGGGGTGTCTGAAAAATTTCCTCCTCGACAAAAAAAAAAAGCAAAAAAAGGTCTTCAGTACCCTATGGCGTTTTCAGACCGATAGTCCGCACAATGCCCCAGCCGGTACGTGAGCGGGGAGGGCTTGGCGCTGGTCGTTTCCCTTTAAAAACGCAAGAAATAATAATAATAGTCTGAAGCCGAGCTCGGGTTACACACACATCTGCGCGGCCGGTGCGTGAGCGAAGGCGAGATAGCGCGAACTTTTGCTCCTAAACTCCTTCTTATTCTCTATCCTTCGCAAAGTCCTCGGAGGAGGTGCGTTAAGTCAGAACGCGTGGAGCATAAGGGTCCTAGGTAACGCTTTACGTGGAGTCTAGTGCGTATCGCACTTTACAAGTGACTCGGCACGAAGGCCTCGATTGTTTTTTTTTTCAGATTGGCATGAAGTGGATCCCGCGCCAAAAAGAGCAGAAATGGGCAACAGGATCCGAGGCTTGCATCTAGGCGCCGCTTTGGCGCCTTTATCAAGCACTGGACGGTAAAGCGCAAGCATGGTGTTACCGGATAGTGAAGTAAAATAGCACATGGCACAAAAGTATTTACGGAAAATTTAAAAAAAACCGTATACTATGATAAAAAAGAATGAAAATAAAGCGAGCAAGGCTCGAACAATGAAAAGACAAGAAAGCTTTTGGTTATTACCCCGGGATCCACTAAAAGAGTGCAACCCCAGGGAGAGAAAGAGAAAAAAGAATTTGACTTAGATTTTATATATTTTAGAATAAAATGTAGTAGGAACGCATCCGTCACGAGGAGGCATACAAGTGCACTCCCCGGGAGGTTATAATTTGCATGGTCGCGGGTCGTGCCGAAGGCAGGGCGAGCAGACAGGCCGGGCGCAGTGCAGCCTGGCGGGCAGGAAGGTAACGAGGTTTGTCAGAAGAAAAAATAAAGTCACCAACCTTACACAGTGGGAGCGGCTGGCTCAACCAGAGTAACCTGTGGACAGAGTCTAAGAGCGTTTGAAGGCGCGCCATCGACGAGCGTGACACAATGTAGAAGAATTTAGGACGAACAACAAGATAAGGTAAGCAATCATAGTGATTAACTACGGGTTTCGTTAGATAGCATAGGTAGTGCATATTTAATTCTGAACGGAATTGTATGAATGTTTAGCGAGCAGGTGCTCACTGCTAAAGGATTAGAAAACACAGAGCTGAGGTAGCGTTCTTTCAGATCGTCGCAGAAGGACGAGATTAGCGGAGTATTCGCGTTGTGGTGAGTTTGTACTGTAGAGGCATCCATTGGTAAGCCCATTATCGTCTTTAGGCATTTACTTTGGGCAAGCTGTACGCGTTTTAAGTGAGTTTTTGCCGCGGTCGACCAGATAAAAATTCCGTAGGTCAGAACAGGGCGGATGCACGATAGAGCATGAGTCTTAATTGCAATTTGAGAAGAGATTTAATGCCGATGTGTTTAATGAGTGAGTAAAAAATTGCAAAGGTTTTTTTGATACGGTCATCAATGGCTGCCCTGTAAGTTAATTTTTGGTTAAGAACGATACCTAAATATGTGACCTCTTTGTCCCACGGGATAGCAAGTCCCGCAAGGGTGACCCTCAATGCACTTGCTTGTTGGCGAACAATCGGGTTTCGTGTAAAAAGAATGACTTGCGTCTTGTCCGAATTTATGGTAAGTTTCCATTTTTAAAAGAAATCTACAATTAGTGCCAGATGTCTATCGGCGTACATAACAGCTTGTTTTGCTTTGGCAGATGTAATATATACTGCTGTATCGTCTGCGTATAGCGCGAGATTTGAGCTAGGGCTACTAGGGATATCATTTATAAAAATGTTAAAAAGGAGGGGACCCAGAATTGAGCCCTGAGGAACTCCGGCTGAGATTCGGTGGTGAGGTGAGCAGTGTTCTAAAATATTTACGAAAATAAAACGGTCCTTTAAGTATGATCTGAGAGTCGCAATTACCGTGTATTCTAAGCCTAACGTGTTTAGTTTGTAAAGAAGGGCATCGTGCCACACCGAGTCAAACGCTTTTGCTAAATCAAGTAAGACCATGACTGTGTGTCTTTTCAGATTCATGTTAATTGCCAAATGTTGGGTGATACGGAGCGATTGCTGGATTGTCGAGTGGCCGGAACGAAAGCCGAACTGCTGGTCGATAAGAGTTCCAGCGTTTTTTATAAAAGTGTCGATATACCGATATATACAGCGCTCGAAGATTTTACTGAGAATAGGCAAGAGGCTGATAGGACGGTAACTCTCAGGTTTAGTGAGATCTTTGCCAGGCTTTGGAACCGGAATGACCTTGGCTATTTTCCACACCGTAGGAAGTAATGTCGGCGAAGGCATTCGCGAAAGATATAATGTAATTGAACCGCTAGCTTTGGGTGAGCGTTTTTTAATATCTCAGCCGAAATTCCATCCGCACCAGGAGCCTTTTTAACTTTGAGTTTCCTCAGGAGTCCTGGAAGAGAGGACGGATCGAAGTCAGGAGAGGTAGAAGAACAGGAGTCAAGAGAGGAGATAAACTCAGCCACCGAGTCGTCCAGTGGAGAAATTTGCCCGTATGCGACATTATGCACTCGGGCAAAATTTTCAGCCAAGGCATCGGCTTCTTTATGAATTGATGTTACTGTATCTCCGTTAATGACGAAGGGCGGCAGGTGAGCTTTGGATGCTTGAGATGTTGCTGCCTTGTAGGTAGACCAGAAGGTGGGGTCTGGTTTTTTAAATTTTCAAGAAGCGCAGTCCAACTTGTGTTCCTCAGCTCAGAAATGCATTTTTTTATTTGAAGGTTTAATGCTGGGAGAACGCCAGGGGGTGGGGAGATTCGCGCCCTTTGGGCGCTCGATCTGATACGGTGTCTGATACCGATGAATTCCAGCAGAGTGGGATCTACCGAGAAGTCATTTTTTGAGTTTTTCGCCCCATCTGACAACACCCGCGACTTTCGCCAGCACGCCCGAAGGAATGAAGTGATTTCTTGGATTTTAAAATCCAGTTCATTTATGGACTTGAAGTGAGACATCATTTCAAAGTTTTTGGTGGCAACGCGGTATGCATCCCAATCCACGGTTAAAACCCGGACAGTAGCAGGTACCGCGATATCGGTGAATTTTAAGAGCACGGATTGGTGATCCGAGCATAAATCATCTGTCGTCACACAAGTAATATTTCGGTCATAGTTTGACACGAAAAAGTCAATGATGGAGGATCGTGCATGGCTAGAGAAGCAGGTGGGTGAGTCCGGGGCGATCACTTTGTAATCAGATCGGCAAGAGTGATGGAATAGCTGATTTCCAGCACTGTCGGCAGCGAAGTTACCCCACGCCCTGTGTTTTGCGTTCCAGTCACCGCCGATGACGAACGGAGATGGAACGGATAGAATGCAGTTAAGTGCATTTGCATCGAGATGCACTTGAGGCGAGACGTAAAGAACGCCCAGGGTGAGCTTTGGAGACACAAGCTGGACTACGGTAAATTCGATTCCTGGGATGTCAGGTGTACGGAGAACTCAAAATTGAATATGGTTTTTTATTAAAAGTAGGGCACCTCCACCCCTCGTCATGTTCGGGCAAAGCACATGATCGGACCGGACGACTCGGTTGCCGGGCAAACTGAAGGATAGGTGGGGCGTGAGCCAGAATTCGGAAATTAGGAGGATGTCATACGCTTTTTGAGCAGCGACAAGAAGGAGCTCATTTCGCTTGCTCACAATAGAGCCAGCGTTCCATAATATAATAAACGGGAAATTCGCCATTAATCCGAGATGGATGATAAGACTGTAAAGTAAGCTTGAAACTTTTCTACTTTGGTATTACAACGCTTTAATTTTACAATTAACATGAGTGCAATTTGCAGCATTTCCTCCATATCGCCAAGCGAATTTAGCTCCTTCATTGCCGCCGTAAGCTCGTTAAATAAATCGAGCTGGGAATGAGGGCTTGGTCTGTTTGTGTTTGATGGATGATTATAGACAGGAGGTACTGGAGCGGAGGGGGGGGGGGGTGCCCCTCCCCTCCCCCCCGGGGGGCCAGCAAGCGCCTGGGCGAAAGACCTGGGCGGAAAGACGTCCGAGGGGACGTGCGACGGGCGACGTGAGGTAAGCGGAGGAAATGAAAGTTGAGAGGGAGCAATATTTTGAATATTAGTGATAGTAGGTTTTTTATAAGATTTGTTTGAGTCCCTTTTCTTAATGTAGGAGCTAAGAGCAGGGCAGCCCGAAAAATTTGCCGTATGGGCAGCGCCGTAATTTTTGCACGATAGTGTAGCATCGCGTGGCTTGCTGCATACGCTGGAAGCATACGGGCCCGCGCACTTAACGCAGAATTCCGGAAGGTTGCAATTACCCGCAGTATGACCGAAAGCCTGGCAGCTGAACTATTGGGTATAATTTTTTTGTGAGAGAAATTTGTCCCAGTATACACGTGTGCTAAAGAGGAAACCCGTTTTTGAAATCAATGTAGGTGGAGTACCTGAGGGGAAGACCACCTTGTACAACGCAAAATTAGAAGTTGTATTTTTCGACTTTACAAAATTAATGTATGAAGCTTTAAGACCTTTGGCTGTTAATTCAGTTTCTACATCCTCAAGGGGCAAGCGAGGCAAGCCCTTGAGGACCATTGTATGCTCCTTGGAGGAATTCAAAGAAAAGATAAAAAATTGTTTGTTTGCGGCAATTAGCTGTTCTTTAAATGCGATAAAATGTTCTAACATAAAAAACTGTAGTCTTATTTGCGAGCCTAGGAATTTTAATTGGAAGGAGTCATTTCCGAAGACCGTCTTAATTTTCTTTTCTAAGTCAACCAAATTTGATTTAAAGTTAGCTATGTCTAACGGTGGCGGTCGCCTAGGCACACCAGGGACTTGAGTTGATGTATTTGGCTTTGTGTTTACAAAAGGCGCCTGAGTTGTGTTAGCAGACGCGTCCGCTTCCACGTCCCCGAATGCCGCTAACGCCGCAAATTTGTTTTGGGTGGGGACGTCGATGTCCATACTCGTCGATTTGTTTGTAGTCAAGACGGACTTGGACGGATTTTGAATTTTAACCGATTTCGCGGATTTAGAAGTTTTCTCTTCCTTCGAGTAAGGCATATGCACTAAGAACTTTTTCCCTATGATTTTTGGGTACGAAACAGATTTAATGTTTTTAGATTGAAAAACACCTAAAATCGATGCAGAGGATGCGTCAGAAGAAGGCGGAGATTGATCTAGACGCGTGTCAAGATCAAGCGCAACGAGATTTGTGCCCGAGGTCGATGGCGCGATCGCTTCATGCAGAATGTTTGATATATAAGAAGAAGTCTGGCTGGACTCACCCGCCGCACTCCTCTGCTCCGGTGTGGTTAACTTCGCCTTCGTAAGGCTGAGTTTCGCTGAGGTGGCTGGAATTTTGGAGGCAGCAGCCTGCATTTGCTGCGCCAGTCTTAGTAGATTTTCTTCGGTCAGGGCGAGCCCTGACCGCTTCGGAGTGGAGGCCTTCCGCGTAGAGGAGGCCCTCTTTAGTATCTTTGCACTGTTTGGTGTTGGAGGAGCCAGAGAGAATGGTCAAGCTGTGAAGTCGAAAGAAAGAATAACAACACTCCCGATTACGCGAGGTCAGCCCATACAGAGGTATAGGCTGAGAAAGAAAGGATGAGAATTCAATAGAAAAAACTAGTAAGAATAATAAGGCATGAATAATAATAGACCGAGTGGAGTAAACTAAAAGAGTAATTTAAATTAAACTGAAAAGGAAGGGCGCGTTATAGAACGCAGCGCGGACCGTGGCGAGAACCGAGACGGCGCGAAAACACAACACAGTACTCGGCGGACGTCTGACTCCGTCGAGTGTCACTAAAGGAATGGGCACGAAGGCCTCGATTGTCTCAATTCGGCGCTTTATATACCTGGTCAGTGGTGGGGCTTGTTTAGGGAAAATAATAATACATTTATTCGGACGCACCCTACCGGCCGGCGGAGTGGTGTCTCGGGTTGTTCCACTCGCCGGTGGTGGGGGCACCTCCATCACTGTTGTGCATCCGTGTGTTATACGAATGTACGATTACAACATAAGTACCGTGAGAGGCAAGGGGACTTACAATAATCAAGCACCCCAAAAAAGATTAAAACACTGAATTCACAATTGGGCAATCGCCAGTTTCTCGAAACATTTACAAGTATATCCACCCAGACAGAGAAAGGTTTAGTCTTCGGCTGGCTCCAAGAATAAAGTCCCCTTTGTATCATTGTTCCGAAGAAACTGAGAGTTGTTCCAGGTTGTTCTATGCTTGGATGTTATTGTTCTACCATTTGGTGTCGCTGACGCGTTGACGGTCGAAAATGGCTAAAAAAATGCAAAAAAAGAGTCTACCTCCAAAAGTAAAGTACCCTTTAGAAATTTGTTCTGGGAAAAATAAGAGTTGTTCTGGGTTGTTCCATTATTTGTTAGCTTAAATATGTAATTTGGGGTTCATAAGATGATAGTGATAGCTGTAGACGTAAAAATACTGTTTTTGCGATCATTCTATTTTTTTATTATATCTTTGTAAATTCTTTGTTTGGGGTGTTACGTCCTCGTTTTCGGCACCCTGCGTTCACCGGGTATACCAGGGATCGAGGACAGACGGAAGGAGTGATCGCACCGAAAAGAGGGTTGTTTGATCCGTCAGTGGAGTGGCTCACTGACGTATCGAGGAATGTAAGAAGGAAGTGTCCGAATGGCTACGGCTCTGGATGTGTGGGAGTGTGTGTGGTTGTGGATAGCCGATCCCGAAGGTTTTCCCATAACCGAGAGGGCGGTCGACCGGGGCAGTAAGCGCGGGGTGCAAGAAGCCAGAAGCTACCAGGTTACCTCGCTGCTAGTTGCTCCTATCAGAGCGCTCGCGTCTGGTGCGGTGCGGGAGCTGCCGCAAGGGAGCCCGGAGGCTTCCACGCTCGCTGGTAGCTCGCCGATCGCTGGGATCCCTGGGTTAGAGGTAGAGGTGGTGGTGTTTGGTGTTGACGTGCAGGAAGGGCACGGTCGTGTGAATTAAATAATGTTCAGATGGTGGAAGTGGACTGGATGTTTTATCTCGAATTACACTTAGCTGGTTTACAGTTGCCGAATTAACATGGGTCGTAGCCGAACTTGGTTGGTTGAAGAGCTTGATAACTTAGATTAACGAGTTTCCGAAAGTAAACTGACGTGACTTAGTGACGTTAACTATGGAGCGGAGTATTGTGACTGACTGACTGACTGACTGTGGCCCATTTAACACGTTCACGCCGGGGCCGATTGCTGTTGTCTGCGCCGTGGGGCGGCGCTGGAATTCATGGTGCGCTTCATCTGGCGGGGCACGATTGTCGCTTGTTCAGACCTGTTTACGCGTTGTATCTGTTTGCTCAGTAGTACAGTGAGTGCTTATTTTGCAAGTTGTGTAACTCGTGCCGTTTTTTCATCCTGACGACAGATTTCTGCCAGTAGGTATAACTAGAAAGGTGGTTAGAATATTTTTTTTAATTTGTGCCCTTATAAATAATAGATAACATGGATATGGAAATAAGTGATTCGTGTGATCAACCTATACAGAGAAGCAGGAGAAAGATATCAAGATTACGGATACTTTCTTCCTCTTCAGACGAGGATTTTGTTGATGTAAACAGTGAAGTGAATGAATATTCCACGGAGGAAGAAGATTTGGTGTCTAACTCAGAGAACGAGGATCCCGATGAAGAATGGCAGGAAGTAAGAGAAAGAACTTCAGTAATAAATGAGTATTCGAAAGAAGAGGAATTTTTATTTGAAAACACTGAATGTAATGACCCTGTTGCTTTATACAAACTATTCTTGACGGATCACATACTAGAAAAGATAGTTGAAGAAACAAATAAATATGCTACACAATGCATAAATAATTCTTCATCTAGGAGTACAATGCACCAACAGACCTGGCAATCTGTTACAACAGATGAAATGAATACTTTTATTGGCATATTGCTTATTATGGGGGTAGTCCACCTACCAGAAATTAGATTATATTGGTCTAAGAAGGACATGTATGCGAACGCACGCATAAAAAATGCAATGAAACGTGACCGTTTTTTATCCATTCTTAAGTTTTTACATTTTTCGGACAATACCACAGCCAGAACTGAAGATCGGTTGCACAAAATTCGAAACATTGTTGAAGCAATTGTGGATACCTTCAAAAGTACTATTAAACCTGGCAAAAATATCGTTATCGATGAAAGTATGGTTCCATGGAGAGGACGTCTAGCTTTTCGTCAATACATCCCAGGCAAGCGACATAAGTATGGCGTAAAATTATACAAATTGTGTTTGCCTGAAGGTTACACTTATAATATCGAAATTTACGCTGGGAGAAATGGAACGATCATTGAAAAATCACATTCTCATGATGTAGTAATGAGATTACTAAATGGCTTATTATTTGAGGGCCGCATACTATTTATTGATAATTATTATACAAGTGTCCCTTTGGGTGAAGAACTTTTACAGAAAAATACATTTATTTGTGGTACTGTAAAAATAAACAGAAAACTTCTACCACCGCAGGCAAAACAAAAACAAAAACGTGGTGGAATTATGAGTTTCGAAAATCGTAGCGGTGTAAAATTTCTGAAATTGACTGACAAAAGACCAGTTTGCATGTTAACTACCTCAAAGAATCACCGGTGTCAATTTGTGCAAGGAAAAAATGGCAAAGTAAAGCCCGATGCTGTGTTTGATTATAATATTGCAAAAAAAGGTGTTGATGTATCAGATCAAATATCGGGGTATTACACTTGTTTACGAAAAACCATTAAATCGTACCGAAAACTAATAATACAATTAATATGCGGAACTTCCCTCGTGAATGCTTGGTATATTCAAAAAAGATGGGGCACTACAAATATGAATATGTTACAATTTAGGGAAGTTATTATTCATCACCTTGTGGACAGTGAAGAAATATACCGTCATATACCGTCGCATAAACATGTTCTTCAATCATGTGAGGGATCTGCAAGAGAGTCCCGTAAACGATGCAAGCAATGCTATAAAAATTTGTCCAAGAAAAAGGGCAGAGATTATGCCACTAACAAAACTACAAGAGTTAAGACGTATTGTGGGCATTGCAAGGGTCAGCCAGTACTTTGCTTGAAATGTTTTAACAAATTACACAATAAATAAGAAATACTGAAGTTATAAATAAAATAATATTGAATTTTTATGTTAATTTTATTGAATTTGAGTTATATTTATAATACTGAATTATTATGTTTATGTTATTGAACAAAAGTTATGTTTATAATACGTTATTAACTGAAAATATAATCCTACAATATTTGATGTTACGTACCGTCTAATAGCACAATCTAATGCGAACCAGCGGTGGTACGCGCCGGTCGATGAGACAGTCTAGTGCGGGCCACCGGTGGTACGCGCCGCCCGATGAGACATTCTAGTGCGGGCCACCGGTGGTACGCGCCGCCCGATGAGACAGTCTAGTGCGGGCCACCGGTGGTACGCGCCGGCGTGAACGTGTTAAGTAGTGGGTTTTGCCGATGGTCGCCAGGTCCTTCGTGGAACTGGCACCCTAGCTTCCGTTTGGAAGTTGGCGTTCTCGGAACTATGTGTTGCCGCGGATCGCTAGTCGATCGTTGGGGTTAGCCTGTGAGCTGATTCGGCGTCAGCATTCTTATGTCTCTACTTACATCGCTATTGTCGTCATTATGTCATTCCTTCGCGTGGCGCGGATTACGTCCCGGATGGGCGTCAGCGTTACGTGAAGGAATTTCGGTGGCGCGGTGCGCCGGCTCTTGTTTCGTTTATGTACGACTTACATCTAATTAAATAGATACGCGGTGCGATGAGCTCGTTGCGAGAATATAGTCGTTAAAAAAGCGGGTGGAGGACGTAGGACGTAACAGGGGATTTAATACTTTGGAACAATGTTTAGAACAACTCGAACAATCTGAGACAACCTTTGAAAGTTTGGTTTTCGAAAAATCGAGTGACACGTCACAATCGTTTTTTTTTTATTTTTCGCAGATTTTTCCATTATAAAAATTTCATTTTCTCGAACAATTTTGAACAAGTCTAGAACAACCTGGAACAACTCTTGGAATTTGAAAATTTGAAAAATGGGGTGCTAACTTCATACAGGTTGGACAGAGGCCATTTTCACCTTAAGGCGTTTGCAAACCTTAAGAATACAGGTGGCTACCCCATACGCTGAGGGCACCCACGAGAGTTAAAGCTATTAGAAGACCCCAGCCTAAGGGAAAGGTAGAGCCAGCTAACTTTAGAATTAAAGTAGTATCCCCTGGCGGACTCTACGACGCCGCCCATTTTGTTAGACAGGAAGTAGGAACAGGTCCGAACCGGCAGCGGTCGGAAGCCAGCCACGACGTGGTCGCTAGATTCCCTGCCCCGTCCGAAGGGCAGAGGCCAGATAAAATGTTAAGTCCTACGGACAAAGGTATAGGTCGCCAGGACTTGTAAAATTTGCAGTCCCACGGGCGAAAGGGATACGCATGTAGCACTTAGGTTTTCACCACCCCTGAAAAAAGGGATACGCGGCTGGAACTTACTGTTGCGGCACACCAAAAAGGGATACGCAGCTAGCATAAGTAAAGTCCGTTGACACGTCTCACGGCATGAGACACGCGGATAGTACATGGCGTTGGGAAATCGCTCCAAAAGAAGCACGCGACCAGCACTCGGCATTGTAAGTAGGTAGCATCGGAAAAGAGGCGCGGCCGAAGCTTGGTACTACATAGTAGCGTCGGAGGACAAATACGCGGCCAGTACTGGCAAATCCTTGCTCAGGAAGTAAACTTGAGAAATACTGAGGAGAGACGCGTCCAGCAGAGCGCGCAAACAAGAAGGGACATGCGACTGCTCCGGAAGCTCCCTTGACTTTGTCCAAACACACCCCCTCAGAGAGGTGAGGTGGTAAGAAGAGGTGATTACGTAAGCTCTAATTACTAATTACACTTTTACGGAGAAACAAACCAAAATTAAATAAAAACAATGGCATTGCGACGGGACTCAAAAAACTCTGGACGTAAAATAGCCCCTCATCCGGATGTCTGGGTGGGGGCTGGGTCCCGGAGCACGGCTATTGAGCAGTTCCCGGCACGAGGAGGTGGCAGCAGCGGCACCAGCGCGAGAGGGGCTAGCCTTTTTTTGTTTATTTGTATTAACCAGCGAGGAGGGGAAACCTTCATAGGACACCCGGCCTAGATGTTCATCGGCCGGGTAGTGCCGGACTTTTACCGACTAAAACCCCTCCTCCTCATATGTGCGTCTAGTTGGTCCACGCCTCTGAGCTACCTGTTCGGCAAAGGCGCACAGACTTAACCGCCGCACTCCGTGATTATAAGCTGTGTCCCGCAGGCTTATACAGATTTGTTGATTCAGTACTAAATCTGCCTTAGGGAGCAAAGCGTAATCCGCTATTCTCTCTTATCCTTTCTGTTTCTTCCTTGCTTTAAGCACATCCTTTCTGTTTTTTCCTTGCTCTAAGCACATGCGTGATGAACTCCACCAAGACCTGCCACTTGTTCTCGGCTGCTATCATATTAGGTATCTGTTATATATATACCAGTAAGAGCGCGGAGATTTAAAGTACGCGCGGGTACGCTCATTAAAGGATCACGCAATACGCGCACCGATCCTGTGAACCAATCGCGAGACGCCAAGCAGGCCTTCGCGATTCGCACACGCGGAATACCGGCATGCGCGAGATGTACGCCGGTAGGGCACAGGGAGTTGTAAGACGAAACCCGAGCATGTTAGACGCGAATAAAGCAATAAGAGTATTTAGTGGTTACGAGAGACCTAGTTACGCTCCTTGCCCTGACTATCCCGACGACCGGTCTCGGACACAACAGTACCATTGTTTGCGCTGTGAACGGGCAGCCTAGATTCTCCCGCAATTCAATTCTTAGCGAGTCCCACTCTAGGCAATCGCAGATGGTGTGTTCGGCGTCATCTGGAGAATGGGAGCAAAACCAGCACTGTGCAGTTCTTTCTTTCCGTATCCTGAAGAGATATGCCCCAAAACATCCGTGCCCAGAGAGAGCCTGCACCAGGTGAAATGTCAGCTTACTGGGAGGGGCTAGCCCTGTCGCGAGGCCGCGCGGTCACCCGTGCACTGGCCGCAAGAGCGGCAATAACATCAGCTGCCCTGGGCAATGCCACCGTCGCCACCGGCTGGGAACGCAACGGGGCGGCCAGCGTAAGCGTTAATTGGGTCGACGAACCGGGAAGGGTACAAGCCTCGCGAGCGGGCATAGATCGCGGTAATAATAATTCTAGCGTGCGTGCGAACCCAGAGCCTCCAGCGAGGAGGCGAAGCGTGCGAGCAGTCACGGGACACTCAGGATCCTGCAACTGAACCTGGCCCGTTCAACAGTGTTAACAGGTGAGGTGCGCGAAATTGTGGCCTCGCAAAAATTAGACATCCTAATCGTTCAGGAGCCGTACGTTGCGAAAGTGAGCGGCGCGTATAAAATCAGCGGATTAGGATCTGGCACGAAAATTGCCGCCGTGGGCACCCAGCGGCAGTGGGCGGCGGTAGCAGTGTGCAACCCGCATTACCTGATCGGCCTCGTCTCTCAACTTTGAACCACTGGAGGGCTAAAATTTCTTCGACGTGTCCCATCATTTTCAATTTAGAGACGAGGTGGAGATTCACCTCAACCATTTAGAGAAAGTGCTCCGCGCACTAAGCGGACAGCGGGTCTTGATAGGTATCGACGCGAACGCGGAAAGCTCCTTTTGGTCTCCGAGAGACCCGCGGACCCTTAGGGACGACCGTGGTCCCAAAGTAGAATCATTCACCCCCGCGCAAAGCTTAGAAGTTGTGAACGACCCGACCCAGCCGGCCACCTATTCCTTCGACAGCGGTATGTCATATAGATGTGACACTATGTATCGCCAGCGTCGCCCCACTTATCCTTAAGTGGAAGGTGCGTCCGGATTGGACGACTAGCGACCGCTGCACCATAGAGGTTCAGCTGGGGCGGCCGAGAGCTGCACCGGAGACCTGACGCCCTGAGCGTTTCGATGTTCGCAGGGCGGACTGGCAAAAATGTTGCCGAGTCTCTCGTCCTCACCGATGGCTGCACCCAGTTAATTCCACGCAAACGACAGTTTAGGAAGTCCAACCCGTGTTGGACAAAAGAACTGACCAAGTTAAAAAAGGTCGTGCACAAATGCAAGCGCGTTACGGTAGCCTGGTTTATCAAGCCAAGAAGCTACAGTACCGCAAAAGTTTTCGTACATATAGCAGGCAGGTCAAGGCTGCCAAACGCGAAAACTGGCAGCAATTTGTAACTTTGGTGGGTAACTCGGATCCCTGGGGCTGTGCATACAAGGCCCAGGCAAATAAACACTGAGCCGGGAGCGTATCCAGTACACTGAGCAAAGGGGGGACGTCCACTCTGGACATAGAGCAGACTGCCAGCTTACTCTTAAACACCCATGTACCCAATGACCGGGCGGAGTTAGATACCCCGTATCAACAGATCAGGGCGGCAGCGAATACCGTCCCTGATACAGTAAATTCTCCCCCATTCACCTTCGATAAGGTGACAGCGGCCGCCCGAACGATAAAATATAATAAAGCCCCAGGCGCCGACCTAATAGAGGTCGGTGTCCTCAAGAGGACATGCGCCATTATACCCGAAGAGCTCACAAAGCTCTTTAATGGGTGCCTTCAGTGGGGCGTTTTTCTCTCATGCTGGTAAGAGGGTTTCCTCCGAATCCTCTTGAAAGGTAAGGGTAAGGACGCGAAGAACCCAAAACCTTATACACTGATTTGCCTCCTCTCCGTGGTAGGCAAACTTCTAGAGAAGCTGCACGGCGCTTGGTGTGTGCATCTGAAAAGAGGTACGCTGCTGCGCTGCTGTTCGATATCTCGGGAGCCTTCGATAATGTTTGGTAGCCTTTAGTTATACAAAGCCTCCGCGAGGGAGACTGCCCAGCGAACGTTTTCGAGGTACTTACAAACTGCTTCGCCGATCGTTGGGTCAGGATCTCTATCGGTTGTCAAGAGGTCTCTAAGCAGGCTACACGCGGGTGTCCACAGAGATCGGTCCTGGGGCCGATCTGCTGGAACCTCATGTTCGACGGCCTGCTGAATACGTTCGAAAATTCAGTGGGCAACGATTTTGTCACATATGCGAAGGACCTCGTCGTTGTCATTCGGGGCGACTCGCGAAAAAAATTAGAGTCGGAAGGGAACCGAATAGTCCCGATAATAGAAGGGTAGTGCAAACAAGCTAAACTCGAGCTTAGCACCACTGAAACCGAAGCAATCATGCTTCGGAGCGATGGGGCGCAAAGTCGACCAATAGGTAGACGGGCAGGAGCCCGGCCGGATAGAAAACGTAAGCCGCCCAAGAAAGCAACGCTGGCCAGCAGGCCCCCAACCATCCGGTAAGGCGACGGTAGAATTAAATTCAAGAATACCGTGTGTTATCTTGGCGTCCACCTCGATGTAGGGATGCGAGTCCATTCACACTGTAAGTATCTCAGTGCAAAGGTTGGGACACTGTTCAGTAAATTTAGAGGACTCGCAGGTAAAGGATGGGGTCTTCGATTCCCGTCGTTGAAAACGTTGTACGGTTCGCGTGCTCGTCCCAGTATCGGCTTATGCCGCTGCGGAATGGTTCGACCTGTGCACCGTCAAAGACGTGAAGGTCCTCCTCGCCGTGCAGCGCCGTGCGCTGATAGCCGTTCTGTCTGCGTATCGGACAACGGCTGGGGAAGCACTCTGCGCGATCGCAGGTGTTCTCCCTATCGACTTAATCCTGCTTGTACCACAAGCAGAGTACTGGCTTAAGAAAAGGCAGGACGCCAAAGTGGCCGAAACAGCCATTGCCGTCTGTGAGCCCGACGCGTTTAGAACCGCGAGAAACACAGCAATAGACATGTGGCAGGTGGTCTGTTTCCACCGAAGGCCGCACCACATTCGCATTCCTTCCAGATGTTTGCGAACGCCTGGAAGCCAGTTGGGTGGCACCCAACTACTACAGCACACAGGTGCTTACTGGTCACGGCAACTTCAGAGGGCGCCTCGCAGCGCTCGGGTTGACCGCCGATGACCATTGCGAATGCGGCGAAGTGGACACTGTCGAGCACTTCTTGCTGCAGTATCCCGAATTCGTGTCGTGATAACGCGAATCAAAAAGACGACATAAAATAAAATATAATAATGAATATGTACTTTATTAAGAATGGATAATGATACTGGTAGAGTTTCGGTGTTAAAATGTAGACTATGACTAAACTCGCAGCGCAGGACATGCTTCTTATATCTACGGTTTGTAAGAAGAGGGGGTTGCGTCGGTAGCCCAGAGAAGGGGCGAGGGCGTCATCCATGACGTCCTCTTCTTGGTAAGGGAGTCTCTAGGAATTTAGGCTATCTAGACATCTGTGTACACTCAGATGTCGCAACAGCTGCATGTACTTCACTATCGATCAGTTTCCGGTTACCAGGACGTCGTAAAGTATCCCTCGGTACGGTATGGGTGGTCAAAAAGGGAAAGCGGCGAAGGGCTCGGTACTTGGGCCTGCTTGCACCTCCCAAGGTAGGTTAAGATTTTAGTTCGGGTACTGATCTAAACTAAAATCCATAAGCAGCCTACATCGGTCTCGTTCTAGGTCGTTGAGCGATGAAGCGTACCTCGTCCGGTCTGTCGAGAGAAAATGTTGCCTGTGCTGCAGCTGGTACAACATGTTGCGTGGGTGCTTTGTTTCCAAAGCTACAGTTATTATATGATACACAGCACAATTGTATGGTTCTTATAACTAGCTTAAATAGTTCTATTATACCAAGGAAAATTATTGTCAAATCTTAGTTGCACTGGTACAATCTTTATCTAACTGCAGTATGAAACTACCTAATAATTCCATACGACGTGGCTTATTGTAGCTACGCGGTATTTTCTGCTTAGGAGAGGCTCCTATCCAGTCGGAATTAGTATCTAATTGAATCTACAGTGTATTCGCTAACTGCGTGTAATGCGTTCGGCATTTTCTCGTGTCTCCAAGTGTTTAAATTTCTATTAAACCTGCTTCTTTTTACAATCTTATACCTGTCTAACGTTTTACTCTGTATTAATTTTGAATAATCGAAAGGCGAGAATGCCATTTCGCGGTGTCTATTGGTATCATCACATTCTTATCTGGGTGGATTATAAACCGCGATACCCAGTTCATTTGCGGGATTCTAATTGGTCTAATTATCTGGTATTCTTTCTTCTCTAGCAATGGTATTTCAAGTAAATCGGAATTCTTCTGAGTGGTTTAAAATTTTCATAAACTAACTTCCAAGCTTCCCTGTATTGCCTGGTTAACGGGAGTACCTCTAAATGCACGACCTCGTCATTTCTTCATTTCCGTACAAAGTAGTTCTCACTCCGCACTATGAGTAGTATCTGCAGATATATCAGGATCCGCATGTTGAGTCCTGAAAAATGGCTTTATGTCACTTCTATGGTAAGTTACCTTTTCCGTACCTTCACTGATTCTGTAGGTGACATCGCCTATTCTTTCTCTAACTTCGTATGGACCTATCCATTTATCATCTAATGGTCCCCAATTAAAGTTCCTAACAAGAACTAATGATCCTTGCTATATGATTTTTAAGTCAATTCCCGTCTTTTCATTGAAAATGGTGTGCAATCGATCTTTAACTTCTCTTAGCTGATTTTCTAATCCTAGTTTCCTGTCCTGTAGTTTGTCGTGGAGTGTTTCGATAATTTGTTCTTTCCTAAATATCGTCGGTGGTTCCCTACCATATTGCAGTTCGTACGGTGAGTAGCCTGTCTGTCTATTAATTGCCGTGTTGTACGTTAGCATAGCGTGTGATAGTTCCACGTCCCAGTCGTTTTGGTTGGAATACTGTCGTACGTATCCTTTAGGTATCAGGTATCATCTTTTGTTCGACGAGTACCCCGGCCTCTTCGTGGGAGCTACTCGTACAGTTCTCGCGCGAAGCGTAGAAAGGAGGGTTCCGAAAAGAAGACTCCTTTCTTAACTAGTCATACACTTTATTAAAACCGAAATTTGAACTGTTTGTCACCGATTCGAACGGGATCTTACGCCTGGACAAAAATGCTGCACCGATTCGAACGGGCTATAACGTCTTATAATACCGCACCGATTCGAACGGTCTATTACGCCTTGCAATACCGCACCTAATACAAGAAAGTCACCGAATCGAACGGGATACTGCACCGAATAAAGAAGCCACCGAATCGGCCGGGATATTGCACTCTGGAATCTATTTATCGCCCTTTTTCTCTCGTACGCTCACGTCTTTTCGGTTCGGAGGTCCTTACACGAAGGAGGAAGCAACGGTCGTGTCCCCCTTTGTTCGCATGCCCTCCGACCTCCAGGAGCCGCCCGGTTGCGCTATTCGAATCTTTAACCGCTATAAAGTCAAAACATTGGCGGCTCCGGGTAGTCGGTGGCCCTCCAACGTAGCGGGGTATTGGCGGGTGAGACGGAGACGGGCCGCTGGCGCTTACACGCGCGCGTATCTCCATTTCGCTTATGCTTCGCCGCACGTAGGTCGCGAGGAGACCGACGCTGTGCACCGCCGCGCCGTGTGCTCAGCTCCACTACTGCTCGGCGCGAAAGCAGGGTTCTCGAACACCTTTTATTCTTACCGTTGGACTGTGGGTGGTATACGCTTGTCGTCACGTGAGTGATATGACTTTGAGTGCAAAATTCCTCAAACTCGTTAGAGGTAAATTCGCATCCATTGTCAGTTAATATGGTTAATGGTTTGCCGAAATATCTAATGTAAAATTTCCACAAAGCTTCTATCACTGCTGCTGCGGATTTGTCTATTATCGGTTCGGCTATTAAATATCTAGTTAAGTAATCTTGGATAACTAGTATGTATTTGTTCTTGCCAACCGTCTCGTCAAATGGTCCCATGATATCCAAGGATATTTTATCTCCCACTTTATCAGGGATGTCAGTCGAGTGTAGAACGTATGTCTGTCTTTGTGTATTCTTAGTGCGTTGGCAAATCCCGCAATTTTGTATAAAGTCCGCTACATGTACCGTTATGTTGGGCCAATTCGCAAGTCGTCTTATCTTCTGCAGGGTCTTTTCTATTCCGTAGTGCCCTCCTAATTCGCTACCGTGCGTTAATTCTAAAATGTCTCGTTTATTAAGTCCGTCGTTTTTTTGCTCTCATACGAAGATAGTTAAATCCCTATTTAAACTGTCGACTAATATCCTAAATTGATCATCTCTATTCTTATCTACGACTATCCTAATAGTGCTTCCTTCAAAGGCACTGAGAATTTTCAATTGTTCCGTCAGTGTCTCGTTTGGCGGAATGTATTTAATTTCTGGTTGTTCCCTTAAGACGTATTCGGATGCTAATTTGATCCTAAGACTATTAAATGACTCTATTCAATTAGTCTAGCTTTTATATTGATTTGAATGACCCTAATTGAATTTACTCGTCTCTTGTGTGTTACTCAAATTAGAGGTTGTTGAAACGCACCGTATCATGAGAATTTACTAAAGGTGATTGGATTTCCGTTATCCGGCAATAATCTAAAAAGTCCGGAGTGTCAGGACTTCTGTGCCGCGGTGCAGCTTGAACCGGCGACTCCTCCGTTAGAGGCGCATACAAGAGAATGTAATGTGATACTTAATAATTTCCCTTATGTCGTGTGTTGAATCGGACTGCCCGTGCTTTGATTGCTATCTTAGGCGGAATCTCTACTTAACCGTTTGAGTCCCAGAGGTATTGAAAAAACACTGTCTAAGAATCCCAAACAGCGCAACCGCGCTTTTTCTAAATGAGTATGAAAAGACCCAAGCAGCGCGATAGCGCTTGTTTTGTTTTATGTCCAAAAATACCAAGCGGCGCGATAGCGCTTACGTCGATGAATCCCAATCGGATCTCGATTCTCGTCTTTTTCGCATCGCTCTGTCATATTTGAAATGTGCTGGGTTTTCTCGACGTAAAATCTCAACAGCGCGATCGCGCTGCTTGGGACTCAAACGGTTAAAGTGTATTCTAGCTGTATACCAATGGGAATACCGGCGCGGGCTTTGTACCCGCCTTACATACCAGAGGTGCGGACCTCGAAGAGCGGCCAAGTGATTAATGGCATCGGCACCTGATTGGTGGAGAAAGTAATTAGCGGAATTCGGCATAATTCCGCGTAATGGGTTATAGGCTGTGCAACATGGGCTAAGCGTGGGTTCCGGTCTTCGCTAAGTTTTGCGGGTAACGCTCGCGGCGCAGCGCCAGACATTATCGACTCCGACGGCCGGTTGCCGTCCTGCACGGGGCAGGCTGTGTACGGTTACAAGTTTCTGCTAGCGAAAGCAACGGGCTTGTCCTTGCCTGGTTCTCCTTGAGAAAGTATCACTCCGATTGCGAAGTTTGAGGCATCTGTCGTTAATACAAAATCTTTCGTCCAGTCTGGATACGCAAGAATCGACGCTGTTGTTAATAAGTTTTTCATTTCTAGTAACTCTGTAAGTAGTTTCGTGATCTTACTAAAGTTTGGCATAAATTCTCTATAGTACCCGATCAATCACAAAAATTACTTAATTTCTTTAGGGTTTCTTGGAGCGGCGTAATTTTTTACCTTTCCGATCCTATCTGGATTGGGTTGAAAGCCGTCCTTTGAAACTACGTGCCCTAAATGCTCTAATTCCGACCTGAGAAATTCACACTTGTCCGGTTGAAGTTATAGTCCTACTTCTTTCAATCGCGTGAAAAATATATGTTGTGTATGTAGTGAGTAAATAATTGACCTCTGGATTGAGATGCCACGAGGCACAAACAGTGTTCTTTATTTCACGGTTCGATACACGTCGGTCACGATACGCGGTTCGCACATAAGTCTCCTCGGTCAACGCCACGCGGTTGCCGAGTCGCAACGCCGAATCCCCTCCACAATTTTGGGAGGCCACCAAGGTGCGTATGCACTCGGCCTCGCAGTTCGGCCGGCATATGAGAGTGTAATTAAATTTTCATTATGTTCCTCGAGCGTTCTTTCGACCATCGGTGGGAAACAAGCGATCAGGCTCCTCTGTTTCGATGTGCCGGTCCTGATCGCTTGTCACCTCCTGCGAATCCGCGCTTGCCACGGCGATAGCTTGTCTTGCCCGAAGTGCTGTTATGCCGCGCTGGGAAGGTGTGGGGTGATAGTCTCGGTATTCACTCCGCTTCTCACAAGCACAACTTAAGGTTTATTAGGAATAGCGTACAGTTTGCAAAATGAACTAAGTGATTGAGCGGAGTATCGAGCAGCGTTACGATGTTGCTTGCTCAATGGTATTTCTTAGAGTGTCGGGCCCAGATTTGGGCGTTTTCTAGGTACTGTCTAGTGGGGGAAAAACCTTTAGCGTCGGTCACGTAGGCACGCGGTGCATACGGTGACATCACCATTGGCACAAAGCTTCAGTTGTCTTGAAACTTAAGTTATTTACGCAAGATGAAGGGCATGCCCTAACGGATAGCTATACAAATAATGGTGACTTAGACCTAACAGAGAAATGCTTAAATCTAGTGATGGCTACAACCTAACAGTGCGACCACGGAAGGCCGCGCGTACTTACGTAACCAGCAGCTGATCGACACGCGCCAATTAGGGAAGCTATTGTCACGTGTGTGAAGTTAGCATCTCAAGTGTCAGCATCTCACAAATAAACTGCATATAAAGTGGCATCCCGCATAGTTCTACAGTTCTTGACAAGTTTTAACAATAGTTTCGTCGATTTTATTATCGAATCCGCATTTTAAAAAAATGAGATGCTAACTTCGCAAACCGGATCTTAGCATCGCATCGCATTTCACAATTTTGAGGGTAGTAGAGGTCAAATTAAAAAAGTTCTACATTGTAACCGTTATTTTTTTGCGGATGTCGTCTCGGCGCGTCCAGGCGTCTTCCTTCCTTCTCTGCGTATAGTGAGTGCGAAATAAAGTAAACACCGCCGGTGGTTACGGGCCGCGCGATGCGAGTTCGTGCTCGGGACGGTGAGAGGAGTTTATATGTATTGGTAGAAACAGTATGTATTGGATATGTGTGGCTCTAAATTTAGCCGTTTATTTTCTGTACAGCTGTTTTGTGTTGACGGTTACGTTCGTGGTGTGCTTAGGGCACTGTATCGCCGATCTATTTTATTTGTATCGAAGCGGTCTATCGCGCTGATATAATTATTGAACCGTATCGCAATCTAATTTACAATGTTTCGGAGTATTTCTCGATATGTTTCGGCCGCTAGGCCTCGTAAGGCTAGTCTTTTCGCGATGAGGTATAGTTTGGTAAAGAAAGTGATACGTCAGGCACTGCACGACGCAGTGAGCTGGCGGTATCGCTTAATATATTCTATGTGATTCTATCACAACGAAGGTGAAGCGGCAGGCACTGCAAGACGCAGTGAGCTGGGCGCGTTCACTCGTTGATGTAAACAGATTGATTCGATAATAACGGAAGTAATGCGGGAGGCACTGCAAGACGCAGCGAGCTGGGCGCTCTTACTCGTTACTGCAATGTGACTCGATAATAACGAAAGTAATGCGGCAGGCACTGCAAGACGCAGCGAGCTGGGCGCTCTTACTCGTTACTGCAATGTGACTCGATAATAACGAAAGTAAGGCGGCGGGCACTGCAAGACGCAGCGAGCTGGGCGCTTTTACTCGTTATAGCAAAATATGACGCTCGGATCACGAAGGTAAGGCGGCAGGCACTGCAAAACGCAGCGAGCTGGGCAGACTTACTCGTTAGAGCACAGATACTCGATTCTACGAATAACGCGGTGATTCGGCAGGCACTGCAAGACACAGCGGCTGAGCGATATCACCCGTTGGCAAGGTACGACTCACAGCGCTGGATGCCCACGCATCCAGGCTGACCCAAGAATGCTTTTGACGGCGGCGGAGCCGCCTTTTATACTACTCCGCGGATCTTCGGGTCAGCGCAAAAACGTCCCTTGTTGGGCGTGGCGTTATATCCCTCTCGCGGAGATCGCTTGCTTTAACGTCGCGTGTGCCCGCTGGCGTGTTTTTGATAGCGTCCGCTAAACAGAGGCGGCGTACAGAGCATATGTAACCGTACGGTTACAACATCCTAAACTTATTCTGCACATTTTTCTACCGGGTTAAAGTAATCAGGATCGCTAATAATCGTAATAACAAAAATATCCATAGAAAAGTGAGATGCTGGGGGGATGCGTTAATTGCCAGTTCTGGATCGTATGGAGATTGCGGAGGATAATAAGGGGTCCCTTATATTATATAAGTTCCGGAAGATTTCTGGTCTTTTGAACATCCTGAGTAATTATGGATTATTGCTATAAACAAAATATCCATACAAACGTGAGATGCTGTGTTATAACTAGGGTTTCAGCGTAGTAGAAAGGACTTAAATGATAACTGGAAGTCCCTTGCACAAGTTCCGAAAGAGTTCTGTTCTTCAAACGAGCCCAAAATATATGTTTCGTTGTTATAAACAGCACATACATGCAGGAGTGAGATGTTGTGGTATAAACGCTGTTTCTGAGTTGTATAAAGGTTTTGGATGATAACTAAAGGTCTGTTACATAAATTCCGCAAAAATTCTTGTCTTTTGAACATCCTGAGTATTTATGGATCATTGTTATAAACAAAATATCCATACATGCATGAGATGCCGTGATATAACTGCGAGTTCCGGATAGTATGAATGTCGCAAATGATAACTAGAGGTCCCTCACCCTCTCCTGGTACAGATATAGGCAACTTTTTGCATTGGTGATATAAGTAGTCCGATCGAGGACCCCTACCAGACCCCAGTGGGGTGCCGGCGCTGTGGTGGGGAGAGCGTTGAGATTCACGAATGCGCGGTACGTGACCAAAGCGCCAACTCACTGATCTCTATACTATGGATGCGAGATACCGTGCTGGCTAAGCGTGTCCAATTGAACCGGTGGAGTCGCAAGCGGTCGTACGGTGTACTACGTATAGTGCCGGACCTATTATTCGATAAAGTGGGTACGAGGTAGGGCAAATGGTGGGTGCGGCGAAGAAAAAATATGGTGCAGAAAACTTTTCAGAGCGGGGCGCCCTACTGCGTACTCACTTTGCCGAATAATAGGCCCGGCACTATACGTAGTACACCGTACGACCGCTTGCGACTCCACCGGTTCAATTGGACACGCTTAACCAGCACGGGATCTCGCATCCATAGTATAGAGATCAGTGCGCCAACTCCACTAGCACGGTGAAGGGCTGGAGCTGTGGTAGGGCGAACGTTGAGACTCCCGCATGCGCGGTACATTACCAATGCGCTGACTTCATTAGATTGGCTTCGTTCATCACGCCAATACGACCCACGCTGCATATACTAACCCCGCTTTTTTTTATCGTCTATGCGTAGAAGATCGAATTCTGCATATTGATCAAGCATCAGTTCTATGCTTTTTTCATGGCAAGAAATGCAGATAATTTTCTGAGTTTTATCGAGGTTATTATCCTAACCTTGTTCACTTCGTACATACAATTTGACACATACAGCGACATTTTTATCCTTTCGAAATTATACTTAAAATTACCTAATTGTAGCTGTCAAAATTTCCAGGTTTTTTTTTGTCTATTAATTTCTTTTTTGTTAACATCAGCTCTTCATTCAGGTCAGGTAGATCTGAAGAGCAAAATGTAAATTCAGTATTTTGATTGTTTTGACCAAAATCGAAGAATTTCGGAATGTTCGATTTCCTTTTTACACCAATACTGCCTCATTCTCTTTAGCTCGGGTTAATCGTGCAGTCTAAAAATGCCGTACAACAAGGATGTTTGAGAATGCTGCGACGCCGGACGAATCATCGTCGCGGCATCCTCAAGGCGGCCTGAGGGCCAGTTCACACGCGGAACTATGCGAGCCCGCCTTTATTGCGCGCGGTACGCGGGCGGCGTTCCCGCCGAATTGGTCGGCCATTATCGTCTCAGCAATTAACGAGAACGCACACGAATTTTCGCAATCACGGTTATTCTAGTTTATCTCACACATTGCTACATTTGGATCAACTCGTAAAATCACGGAATAGCACATACAAATCTCACGGTACATCAACACCAACGACTCAGGCTCTGTACGCGGCGCGAATCGAGCACGTGCATCCGTAAATGGTACAACTCATTGTAAGGCGGATACAATTAACACAACTGAATATCTCGCTCATTACAATTGTTACGCTCACTTTCGTAGAGCACCCTTGACCACAGTATTTTTACAATAAAGACTCTGTTAAACGGATATTGTAGACCACGTGGATTCATAACCTGTCCACCGCCAATAGATCTACTCATTTTCCACCCTTTCCTCTCTCTTTTTATTCCCTCTCACTTCCTTAACGGGAATCGCGAGATCCTCGAACAAAGGATATATTACAGGAAATTTTGCTACAGCAAGATCGCAGAACTTTAGATGCTTATGACAAAATTTTACCACCGACAAATTCGGTATACGTACGTGTTGCCAACCGTATGGCAGTACGTGGATCGCTTATTCAGCCGCATCATGTATACACTATCGTCAACGGGGATCGTAACGGATTCCGAACAATGATAGTCAAGAGTTTCAAAATAGAACCAGGAAATCTGGATAATGCCGATACTAGCGCTTTAAGCGCAGCTCTACAAAACGATACGAATGCGTCTTTGTCGGGAAGTTTATTCTCCAGGCAAATAAAATTGGTTTTGTCAGCTGAGAAGTGGTCAGAAATGACCCCAAAGAAAAATGTCCAGTGGGCGTACATACTGTAAACTTCAAGAAGGGTGGGGTGACATCATTGCAGAACGAATATGTCAGCAGCATGGATCGATTGACTGCGTCTTTTCATTTAAAAATAATTTGGTAACTCCATCGGCTACTGCAGCATGCTATGCGAAATTTGTTCGTTACTGCATCGAGTGCGAAGCGAAAATAACCGGTCAATTGCAAAAAGTACCAGCAAAGGATGTTGACGTCAAATTTTTATGTGATGTTGAAAATATTCGACCTGCTCTGCACGAAGGCAACAAAAAAAGACAGTTAAGAGGTAAACGCCGTGAAAAAGTGGCAAATAAATTAATAGAACAAAGGAAAGACGCTGTCACTTTTCAACGCGAGGCGGCCACAAAAGGAAATAATTCGGGGGTAAAAATCTCCCTATCGTGCCATATGCAGCCACGCTTCGAAAAGCAAAAGAGCAACAATTATTAAAATTGCACGGGTTGGAGTCAGCAAATCCGCCCCTTAACTTGTTGAACGAAGCAAAGAATGGCAAATTCGCGGGTTCCATACACAGTATAAGCTTACTGACCTTCTATTGCTTCTATTGGTTGCCCGAACAACAGCAGATTTACACTGCACGGTGCCGACACAATCCAGATTGCATTCGAACGATTGACGCAACAGGAGGAATCGCAAAACGACTAAATATGCACGATCCTCACGTGTTTTTATATCAGTGTATGGTGGTTACGAAAGAGGGCAGTGGCCCCGTATTTCAAATGGTGTCTACTGATCAACGATCGTTCATAATAGCGCACTTTTTGAAATTCATTCTGACCAAAGGTGTGCCCCGGCCGCCTATTGTCGTGTGTGATTTCGGGCGAGCCTTGGTTAATACCGCTGCTTAAGAATTTGGAAAATGCAACGATTTGCAAGAATATCTGCAAAAATGTTACAATTGTGTTGCGCGAGGATTTTCTGAAGTTCCGGCAACATATATGAGACTGGATGTGAGCCGCTTCGTCGCAATGGTGGCCCGATGGAAATGCCTGAACGTGACCGTGATTGCAGCACGCAGATTTTATATGCGTTGTATTTGCCAAATGTACCAAATGGATGATTTCGAAAACGTAACGTCTTACATCGAATCATTGCTGGCTGTAGCTTTAAGTGAATCAATTGGCTTCGCGGCCGAGGGAAAAGCAGTACCATCTGAAATGCGGATGCAAGCCTTGACCAATATCATAAAAGGAGTCAACTTAAAAGAAGTTGAGAACTATATCGAAAAGACTGATATGGAGACAACCGAGGATAGTGATGCGGAAAATGACGGGATCGATACGGATTGGAACACGTGGGCGAATTCTAGATATTTAAAGGCAGAAGCAATTGGAAAAACATCGAAAGAAGCAAGTGTGATCAATGCGTTGTTAATCCTCCTTTCGCCCAACGTGTAAAAATACAGTTGCTCCCTTTTTTGCCACTTTGGACCAACATCATGCGACGTCATTTCGGCAAAGGTGAAAAAGTCGCAACGTCTTCGTCGGTAGAAGCGGAGTTTGCAGACTTGAAAGGTGGTGCCTTTAAAGGAAAATTGCCGATGCGTATCGACAAGTTTGTACTTCAGCATTTAGAGTACCTCGATGGCAAAATTAAATTCGCTTCCAATCCACGTGATCTGCCGTGAATCTTGGGAAAAGAACCAGAAGACGAAGGCACCATTCATGAGGATGTAACTGACCGAGGTATCCAACCTGCTGAAGCATCCGAAATCGATGACGTCACCAACGAATTCGCCTCCAACGAACAACAAAAACTCTAACTCGGTCATGCCACCAACGAATTTCAAAAGTCTACCAACGAGCAACGCGAAGACATTGGGAACATTGTTTCGAGCACCCGTGGACAACTGAAAGGAACGAAAAGGTGCAGGAAAAAAGCGTCGCACGATATCGGCGACAATACCGATGATGAGGACAGTCCATCGGAGAATAGCTTGAAAAACAATAAAAATGCCCTTTCAAATATAGCCAGTGAGTGCAGCATTTGGAATTCGCGTGAAGAGTGGGGTGGAAAAGCTAAAAAGGAACCAAAACCGATCGCAGAATCAAAAGAATCTCCGGTCAATAAAAATATACGGAAGTCCTCGTATTTGGACACATGTCCAGAATGGGATTATTTAAAAAATACAAAGGTTCCAAAACTTCCTTTGTTTAAAAACGGTCTGTTCCGCCAGCCTGTTATTATGGGTGATCTCCGGCTGAATTTGAAAAGAACATGCGTTTTCGATACGTTTTTCCAATTAATAATGAGTGCAATGGCATCGAATCAAGTGTATTCTGAATCATTGGAGAAGTGTACCAATCCAACTGTCCAACTGGCTCGGAAAATATTAGTGGTAAAGCAGAAAATATCGGCATTAGATTACTGAAAGAGTGCAGAAATATTGTCAAGAAGAGGACTCTTCGAAATGCACTCTTTCATTATTAAGATAAAACAGATGAATAGCGAGTGTAATGTAGCTCACTTGGCGCAATATATTGTCAGCTATATAACGAGCTATAAGACAAAAGTTGCCTGTCAATGTGGATACGAAGTCAAAAATCAAAATATCATTTTCGGAATCAATATCGATGTAATCTTGTAGCATGGTTTTGATTCCATGCAGCAAGCGGTCGATGACGGGAACGAAACACAGCGAACGTGCCGAAATTGCAAACGACTGATCGAAGACAACATCGAATATGGACCACACCTAATTATCGATACAAGTGTGGTAACTGACGATCGATATACTAACAAGAATGAACGTCTATATCACACACTAGAATCCATAGCGAATTATGTGACCATACAAACCAAAATCTACTATCTAGCAGGTGCCGCACATTGGTCAGATGGACATTACACGGGATTCGCAAAGTCTGGTATGTTTTGGCATGAGTATAATGATATAGGACCAACTCGTGACTGTGTCAACGCCAAAAAAACAGTTCAACCACACCTCATTCTGTACACTTTGACAGGTGAAAAGAGTTGAAAATGAGGAAGACGCGATAAAGGAATAAAGATCCGCAATGTTCGATCTCACATTGATTTAAAAAAAAAACCCAGACTCGGTTTATTTATCTTATTTGATTTTTTATTCGCGTTATTTTTTTTCACGGTATGGTAACATTTCAATACTCATCGCAATAATAATAGCGCATTTTTTTGTAATAAGTTGATTTCTTGTGAGTTATGATTTTTACCTATGTTAGTTTCTTTTAAGTTCAAGAGAATGTAAAGGTTCAGTCAAACCTCATTTCCTACGACTTGTTTGCTCAGCAACGTGACAAAAAGGATCCTCTCATAATGAAATAAAATATATCATACAAAATATGATAAGAGCCTAGAGAAAATGTATATTATATGTTTGAAAAACAAGAAAAAGGGAAGATTACAATAATCAAAGATGGAAAAAAAGGAAAATTTGTTTGCGTCTAAGGCAAAAGCGAGGCGCTGGGGATACTGGGGAGTAGGGAGTGTTAAAGTAAGCGGATTACGTTAGCGACAGGTTTTTTATTTTAGGTTGCACTGTATGTTACACAGTCTTGTCGGGTTTAAAACGGGAGTCGTCCCGACGCGTAAAGATTAAATAATACTAATATCGTGACGCTCTAGGCAACTTAGGAAATACGCGTGCGTGCTGTCTAGTCCGTTCTCCGGTAGCGTGAATGAAAATGGCGGGAAGGGTCTCACCACAGGATGGAAGGGCCTCCTAAGGAGATCGTCCTACCGACGTCTCGAGGACCCGGAGAGAGCAGGAAGGAAGGAGCACGCGAGCTGGAGCCGCGATGCCCTTCGAGGGATTGCTCCAGGAAGGCTTGATTAGCCGGAAACGAGTGAGGAATATCGGCGGCTACTTAAGACGCACGATGGGATTCGTCGCCGTAACCGCGGAAGGAAGGCCGCGAGGGACGGAAGGAAGGAAAATCTACGAAACCTGTGCTCCACGCACGAGCACACAGCAAAGACTTGATTTTCGTCGAAGTACACGAGCTACGGTATAATATACCTGTATACGCGACTTCGGAAGGCGAGATCGCCCAAATATTAACGAGTAATGGAGCGGAAAAAGAAAGCACAATGAGCGCACGCACGGTAGGAGAACAACGACTGGCGTAAGGCGGCTCGCCAACGAGGAAGAACCGAAATTTCGCCTTTCCTAGATTCGCCACTCCGCGCGGAAAGCCACACGAGAGTCGGTGTGACGTCACGCTGACCAATTGGCGCACGAGGTGTGAGGTGGGTCCCCGAGCAGCGCCATGCGCAAAGTACTAATACTGCTCGGAGACGGTACCCAATCCCAAACAAAATTGACAAAAAAAAAATTAAAAAATACAAAACACCAAAACAAGATAAGACAAAAAAGTGAAATAAAAAACGAAAAAATTAAAAAAAAACGGTAAAAAAAAGCGAAATAAAAAATAAATGGAGCCAGATCTTACCACGTACTCGTCGTTGGTTCCGCATACGCTAAGAGTAAGGAATGGCGTATGTTAGAGAATTCAACTTATAATGTAGAAATGTGATAAAACCTAGAACTCGCATCCGTGTAGATGCACAATACGGCGCATCACATAAATTTTCTTACGGCCACAGAAGCGACTCTACATTAACAGCCATAAAACAAATTATAAAAATGTTCTGCTTTTCCCTCAGCCCCGAAGCCAATCAATTCACTTAAAGCTACAGCGAGCAATGATTCGACGTAAGACGTTACGGTTTCGAAATCATCCATTTGGTAAATTTGGCAAATACAACGCATATAAAATCTGCGTGCTGCAATCAGTTCAGGCATTTCCATCGGGCCACCATTGCGACAAAGTGGCTCCCATCCAGTCTCATATATGTTCCCGGAACTTCAGAAAATCCTCGCGCAACACAATTGTAACATTTTTGCTGATTGTTACGTCCCGCTTTTTCTATAACTATATTCTCGCAACGGGCTCATCGCACCGCGTATCCCCCTATTTAGCCGTAAGTCGCGCATAAACGAAACAGGAGGCGGCGCTCCGCGCCACCGAAATTCCTTCACGTAACGCTGACGCCCATCCGGGACGTAATGCGCGCCACGCGAAGGAATGACATAACGACCGCGCACAATAGTAATGTAAGTAGAAACATAAGAATGCTTACGCCGAATTAGCTCACAAGCCAACCCCCAACAATCGACTAGCGATCCGCGGCAACACATAGTTCTGAGAACGCCAACGCCAAAACGGAAGCTAGGGTGCCAGTTCCACGAAGGACCTAGCGACCCTCAGCAAAACCCACTACTTAAATATGCGACAGAGCAAGCGATTCCTCAATTACAATTGTCAGTTCCATAGCTAACGTCAAACTCAGGTCCGGCACTAAGTCACGTCAGTTCAGTTTCGGCAACTCGTTCGCCTAAGTTCTTCGTTGTCAGGCTCCCAGCAGCCAAGCTCTAGTTTAATAAGAACAGTTGTGATCCTCGAGAAAGTGTATCGCCACAAATACAACTCAACATCAAACACAAGGTAACTACAACACCCATCAATCTTCCTGACCGTAGATCAACCTTCAAGAACCATTCGACCATCCTCTGAGACACTCCAACCAAACGACCACCGCGATATCATCGAACCGCGGCGATCTTCCATTCAGCTACCGGTTCACACTTTACTCGGCAGTTTCGGCTACATTCCCATTCCCACCTAGGGACCCCAGTGATCGTCGAGCCATCTGCGAGCGTGGACGCCTTCCCGGCCTTCCTCCGCGGTAACTCACCCACTGGACTAGGATCGAGCCCATCGAGTAGAGTGACTTGTAGTGAGATAGTTCGGAAGCCTTCCTGGCCTCTTGCACCACACTCCTACTGCCCCTGACGATCGCTCTCCCTGGTATGGGAAAACCCCGGGGTAAGTGAACAGGAACCAGCCGAAACCTCCGCAGTTTTGTCGTTTACAAACCACCACTAAGATTCAACCATCGCGCAGGTCCCCGCCGCAACTTTCACCGGAAGAAGCCCCGGGCCGGTCGACTGGTACGGGCCCGAAAGGAACGAGCCCGGCTCCGGGAATATCTGGCCGCCCAGCTTGAAACCGAGGTCTCAGAACCCCTGACCAACCCCTCTCCCTCCTACGGCCCCAGCGGGCTTCGTCCTTCCTCCCCCAGTCCCAACTGTTCCCCTATCCACACCCCCGAACCAAACATTCCCCCTGAACCTGTCCCAGCAGAATCCTTCGCCGATCCATATATATTTGACGACGAACGCGGCACGCACTATTTGTACCCGTCTGCCGCATACCTGCCTGACCTAATCGAAGGAGTCCCGTCCACCGCTACAGTGACAGAAATCAATGAGGACTCGGACATCGAGATATTAAACTAAAGTATAACGGCAATTCCACAATAAAGCGCGACTGAGGACCATCAAACGTTGACGTTTTTCCCCTTCCCTTCTCCCCAACACATTTACACACACTAAGGTAACCAGTAGGCCGGTTAAACCCCCGCCGAAGCCACAAACAGTAGAGCCGTAACCATTCGGACGCGTTCACACACATTAAAGTAACCAGTAGGCCCATTAAACCCCCGCCGAAGCTACGAACGGTAGAGCCGTAACCATTCGGACGAGTTCTTCTTACATTCCGCAATACGTCAGTGCGCCGCTCCACTGACGGATAAATCTCCTTTTCGGTGCGATCCCTCCTTCCGTCCGTTCTCGATCCCCGGTATACCCGGTGAACGCAGGGTGCCAAAAACGAGGACGTAACACAGATATTCTTGCAAATCGTTGCATTTGCCAAATTCTTGAGCAGCGGCATTAATCAAGGCTCGCCCGAAATCACACACGACAATAGGCGGCCGGGGCACACCTTTGGTCAGAATGAATTTCAAAAAGTGCGCTTGTTGAAGATACAGCGTAATTTTAAGCGAATAGTAACATCTAGGTTTGATTTAGTTTAAGCTTCCGGTGGCCATGTTGCCCCCACCTATAAAAAGACCGGTAAACCTGTAGCGACACGTTTTGCGTGGAATAAAGGCAGTTACACACTTGGTGTTGAGCTGAACACATGTATTACTTTGCCTACCAACAAATAGTTAACAGTTTACAATAGTCTTTAATTGCTTTATCTGTTCTGATATAGAGGCAATTGATGGTATAAATATTTGTTTGTGTGACTCTGCAAATGATACATAGTAAATTGCAACAGGTTATGGGCCCAGTTTAACCCAACACGCTTCCACTGCGCAGTCGACCACGTGGTGTAACAGGTTAAAACAAGCACGTGTTCAGCCTTTGTCCGCTTTGTCGTATGCGTATAGTTAATCACGAAAATGATGAGTGAGGCTAGCACAATGTTCACGCATAAGCTAAATGGTACAAATTTCAAGTTATGGAAATATCAAATACAGGCGCTACTAAGAGGCAAAGGTCTTCTCAATGTGGTCACTGGTATTGAGAAGGAACCCATGTCAAGTGAAGCTGAAGCAGTTAAGGCAGAATGGCTTAGAAAGGACGGTCTGGCGCTAGTATATCTGACGATAGTAAGAACACTTGAAGATGATCAAGCACAATTGATATTAACTTACTATACCTCAACGGAAGTCTGGAATTCATTAATAAGCATTTATGAAAAGAAAAGCGAAGTAAGCGTTATGTGTCTCTATGAGGAATATTTTAGCTTGAAAATGCTAGAGACAGAATCGGTCACTGCCTATGTATCAAAAGTAGTTAAGTTAGCAGTAGAAATTGAGAGCCAAGGCGAGATACTCTCAGACAATATAAAAATGGTCAGGTGTTACGTCCTCGTTTTCGGCACCCTGCGTTCACCGGGTATACCAGAGATCGAGGACAGACGGAAGGAGTGATCGCACCGAGAAGAGGGGGTTTGATCCGTCAGTGCAGCGGCTCACTGACGTATCGAGGAATGTAAGAAGGAGGTGTTCGAATGGCTACGGCTCTGGATGTGTGGGAGTGTGTGTGGTTGTCGATTGCCGATCCCGAAGGTTTTCCCATAACCGGGAGTCGACCACGGTGGATGCCTGGGAGGGCGTCCACGCTTGTAGGCGGCTCGACGATCACCGGGAGTTCTACCACGGTGGATGCCGGGGAGGGCGTCCACGCTTGTAGGTAGCTCGCTGGGGCCCTGGGTCAGAGGTAGAGGTGGTGGTGTTTAGTGTTGACGTGCAGGAAGGACACGGTCGTGTGAATTAAATAATGTTCAGATGGTGGAAGTGGACTGGATGTTTTATCTCGAAGTACACTTAGCTGGTTTACAGTTGCCGAATTTACATGGATCGTGGTTGAACTTGGTTGGCTGAAGAGCCTGATAACTTAGATTAACGAGTTGCCGAAAGTAAACTGAAGTGACTTGGTGCCCGATTTGAGCGTGACGTTAACTATGGAGCGGAGAATTGTGACTGACTGACTGACTCGCTTCGTGGCCCCATTTGAGTAGTGGGTTTTGCTGAGGGTCGCCAGGTCCTTCGTGGAACTGGCACCCTAGCTTCCGTTTGGAAGTTGGCGTTCTCGGAACTATGTGTTGCCGCGGATCGCTAGTCGATCGTTGGGGTTAGCCTGTGAGCTGATCCGGCGTCAGCATTCTTATGTCTCTACTTACATCGCTATTGTCGTCGTTATGTCATTCCTTCGCGTGGCGCGGATTACGTCCCGGATGGGCGTCAGCGTTACGTGAAGGAATTTCGGTGGCGCGGTGCGCCGGCTCTTGTTTCGTTTGTGTACGACTTACATCTAATTAAATAGATACGCGGTGCGATGAGCTCGTTGCGAGAATATAGTCGTTAAAAAAGCGGGTGGAGGACGTAGGACGTAACACAGGATTGTTAGTGGGCTAACCAGTCAGTACAAAAACTTTAGAACATTCTGGTACAATGTTAAGGAAGGGCGTGATTTGAACAACCTAATGGCTAGGCTAAAGTTGGAAGAGGATCAGATAGCTAAAGTCCATGAAAGTACAGACACAACAGCAGGTGCATTCTACGCCAAGTCAAGGACCCAAAAAGGAAAGCCTCATTCAAGCAATAGGTACGAAAAGGAGACTGTTACCAAGAGACCTACTGTTCAAGAAATGAAACGTACAAGCAGGTGTAAAATATGCAATCAGTTTGGGCATTGGTATAAAGAATGTATGCAAAATAAACAGAAAGATCAGAGACAACCGCACCCAAAGAAACCAAGTAGTGAATCAGTGTTTATAGCAACCATTCCTAGTCAAATAGTAAATAACTGTGATAGGTGGCTGGCGGATTCAGGTGCATCCGAGCACATGTCATACAGAAAGGATTGGTTTAGCAGCCTAACTTTATACAAAGAAGAAAAAGTTGTACGGATAGCCAACGATACTTCATTATTAATACATGGTCATGGTGAAATTGAAGCGAGATCATGGGTGAATGGCGAATGGAAAGATTGTAAACTAAGCAACGTACAGTGGGTGCCTGAAATAAAGCAAAACCTTTTGTCAATTGGTTCAGTATTGTCAAAGGGTTACACAATGGCCACAAGTGAAAACCAATTTGAGTTTAAAGATAAAAGTAATGTCACAGTAATGATTGGTGTAATGGACAAGGAAAATCAGTTTACAGTAGCACTTAAAGTGAAGGACAAGTGTAAAGCAAACGTGGCTAATGTAGAAACTCTTGAACAATGGCACAGGAGACTTGGGCATATAAACGTTGCTGCGAGTAAAAATATTGAAAAGTATTGTAACCGATATTTTCTGCGGCCTGGTAGTGCCCAGGAAAATCTATCGTTACGCGTCTCGGGATAGACGGCGTACGATTTATGCAAAAATCAGCTGAGAGATTTTGTCGGATTGACGGAGTTGTCTCGTGTTGAGATCGTTTCCCTGAGGGTCGCACCGTATCTCGCAACGATCAGAAAAGCAGCGGTTACAAGAAACTGCTCCTCTGGGTAGACACCGATGGTGTCGGCGGATTCGACCGCTGGGCGAGAAGAGACGTAGACGGTTTTAATATGCACGTAATCGATATATTGTACGTAGAAAAATATGTACAGAAAAGTGAGCGGAGGTGTCGCGGTTACGGTGGCGGTAACTATATAAATATTCTGTCAGGATAGGAACAACGCTACGCCTGTTATCTTTACGAACTCAAATTGCAAATCAATTGGCTTCTAGAACAAGGAACGCGCCGGCGAAGACAACCGTCGTCAGGCGGGAGACACCGTAGTGCATGGGCCGGGCATCAGACTGGTCTGCCGGAAGATATCCTTGTTCCTGTTTTACGTTGGTGTTCGGACTCAGGCGTTTTTACTAATCTAATGACTCTACAGCAAAATGTTTGACATGCGTTTACAGGAACTCTGCCGTTATGACATCGACTTACGGCGGGAGGCCCGTAGGCTGGCCGGGCGATGGGTCTATCGCACAGCAGATATCCTGTACTACTTTATTTATGCAAAATTGCCTGCAAGGGAGGCTAGGAGCATCCTTTGGGGGGCAATTGCCAGCCGCAGGATACGTCCGCCTGCTTACAGGGTTTTCAGAGAGTTTCTCTGAGACCTAATCTATCTTTGTTTTATTCTCCTTTTTTATCTTTCGTCTGTTAGAATTTGTGGAACTATCCTGGCAGTTAACGCGACGCTCTTATAACAAGGCGGGTACACTCAGCGTTTTGGATCTATGCGCGAGTGGGAACGAACGCGGGAATGTACGTTATTTGGCGATGCTTCTATTTTACATTCGTCTTATCACGCGCTTCTAGTGGCAAGGCAGTTTGCTGTGGCAGTGACTGTGCAGACTTCCGCGACGTGTGCGAGACTTTATAGAAGGAGAGCGCACGGTCGTAGATTCCTTCTTTTGCGTTGCTATGGTTCACTAACTCGTCTTATTCACTTTGTCCGATTGTGTGGTGTCCGGCGGTACGGCGTACTGCGTTGTGTTGGTAAGGGCGACAGCAATCTTGCGTGCTCCTCACTGTGGGCGACAGCCGAAGCGTGCTCCACGAATTTGGCTCAGGATATGAACGCTTTGTCGTGCCGCCGCACCGTATATATACATAGGTTCACATAAAAGCTACTTCGAGAAAAGAAGGCATCTAGTGTCCAATGTCGGTAACTATGATTTGCCTTTGGGTGCGTTTGTTTACATACGACGCGCTCCCGGCATCCGCACACACCCTTGCCTCAGGTGTCATGCGTAGTGCGTATGCCATGGCGCGGAATTTAACTGGCGCATGTAACGTCGAAATTTGGACGGTTACAGTATAATCTAGCAAAAGGTATTAATATAACGGACAAAACTGAATTTTTCTGTGAAGACTGTGAGTATGGTAAGATGCACCGTAGTACGCATAAGTCTAATGACACAAGGGAGGTCTTACCAGGAGAAGTTATCCACACTGATGTATGTGGTTCAATGAATACGAGATCAGTGGGAGGATATAAATATTTTCTGGTTTTCAAGGATGAAGCAACAGGCTTCAGATGTATATATTTTCTAACAAACAAGACAGAGGTCCTTGAGAAAATGGAAACGTTTACAGAATTAACGAAGAATGTGACAGGAAATTTAATAAAAAGAATAAGATCAGTTAATGGTACAGAATATATAAACCACGAAGTAAGTAGTTTCTTAAACAAGAATGGTATCATACATGAGAGGACGGCACCATATACATCAGAACAGAACGGTCGTGCGGAGAGGGAAATCAGAGTAATTGTTGAGAGTGCACGTACCATGTTATTAGCAAGTGGCTTAGCTAAAAATCTATGGACCGAAGCTGTTAGAACAGCAGTGTATATTTTAAATAGAGCCCCAAATTCAAGGAATCCAGATAGTACGGCCTTCGAAAAACGGTTTAAACGTAAACCGGATCTGGGACATGTAAGAATTTTTGGAACTGAGGCATTCGTGCATGTACCCAAACAATTCAGACAAAAATGGGATTCAAAGGCAAAGAAAATGTTTATGGTAGGATACGAATCCACAACAAAGAATTATAGACTGTATGATCCGGAGAAAGGAAGGATAGTAGTCAGCTGTGATGTTAGTTTTAATGGAAAAGTCGCTCATCGTACAGTATTAGAAGAAAATATGACAGTATCAGAAGGAAGGAAGAACATAGTATTAGAAGAAGAAGAGAATGCAGTATTAGAAGAAAAGGACAGTACAGACTTAGAAGAAAAGAAGAAGGGCGAAAAATCCAGTAGAGGCAATAGCAAGTATGAGTTGAGAAGCAATCCAAAACCAACTCATCGTTACGAGCCAAAGGAATACTTTGCGGCTTACGCAAGTGTAATGGATGAGCCGACAAGTTTTGAAGAAGCAATGAAATCCCAAGACGCACCAAGATGGAAGGAGGCGGTAGAGGAAGGAATAAGATCCTTACACAAAAACCAAACATGGGAGCTAGTAGAACCTCCTCAATCTTGTAAGCCAATAGAATGTAAATGGATTTTCAAGATAAAAAAGGCTTCAAACGGTCGTGTTGAGAGGTATAAGGCAAGGTTAGTAGCGAAGGGCTATGCTCAAACAAAAGGTGTCAACTATGATGAAACCTTTGCTCCAGTCATAAGGTATGACACAATACGTATAATGTTATCAATTGCTGCGGTTGAGCACTTAGAGATTGCACAGTTTGATATAAAAACCGCGTTTTTATATGGCAAGTTAACAGAATCGGTATATAAAAAAGAGCTTATATGGCTTAAAACAGTCTTCACGCGTATGGAATGAAAGGTTTACAATGTTTTTAAAGTCGTATAATTTTGAACAAACAAAAGTCGATCAATGTGTATTTATGGGAGTAATTGAAAATCAGGTGGTATACTTATTACTATACGTAGACGATGGAGTCTTACTGTCCAAAACAAGGGAAGCTCTGAATACTGTATTGAAATATCTACGAGAAAATTTTGAGATTTCCATAGGTGATAATAATTATTATGTGGGTATACAGATAACTCGTGACAGGACAAATAAAACTATATCTTTAAGTCAACCATCGTATATTAAGAAGGTAATAGAACGTTTTAGGATGCACGACTCATACCCTGTACCCGTTCCAGCAGATCCAAACACAGTACTTACAAAATCAAATGATAAGGTTGATCAGCAGTTCCCATACAGAGCAGCCATAGGGTCATTAATGTTCGCAGCAATAGTTACGAGACCGGATATTATGTATGCAGTGGAAGAAATCAGCAGATACATGGAAAATCCCTCGAATAGCCATGTAGTGGCAGTTAAAAGAATCCTAAAGTATTTAAACGGCCAACCTAACAGAGGGATTCAATATGGCCCAGTGGAAACAGAACTCATAGGATACACAGATGCGAATTTTGCACGAGATGTAGATAGTCGGAAATCTATGTCCGGCTATGTTTTTCTGTATAACGGTGGACCAATTACTTGGTGTACAAGGAAACAAAGTATGGTGGCATTATCCACCACTGAGGCAGAATTTATAGCATGCTGTGAAGGTACCAAAGACGCATTTTGGCTGAGACAATTATTGAATAGCATAGATAAAACTCAGTTAAACAGTATAATTATTAACGTAGATAATAAGAGTGCAATAAGTAGTATAAGTAGTATAAGTCGCACACTACACATAATCGAACAAAACACATAGATGTTAAATACAATTTTGTAAAAGATGCATGTTCGAATAAGGTCCTAGACATAGGCACAGTTTCAAGTGAAGACAAATTGGCAGATATGTTTACAAAACCACTGGTGAAAGTTAAGTTTGAACAAAATGTAATAAAAATTGGCATGCATTAATTTAAAAAAAAAAAAGAAAAATTACGAGTGGGAGTGTGGAAGATACAGCGTAATTTTAAGTGAATAGTAACATCTAGGTTTGATTTAGTTTAAGCTTCCGGTGGCCCTGTTGCCCCCACCTATAAAAAGACCGGTAAACCTGTAGCGACACGTTTTGCGTGGAATAAAGGCAGTTACAAACTTGGTGTTGAGCTGAACACATGTATTACTTTGCCTACCAACAAATAGTTAACAGTTTACAATAGTCATTAATTGCTTTATCTGTTCTGATATAGAGGCGATTGACGGTATAAATATTTGTTTGTGTGACTCTGCAAATGATACATAGTAAATTGCAACATGAACGATCGTTCAACAGCAGACACCATTTGAAATACGGGGACACTGACCTCTTTCGTAACCACCATACCTCTTAACTGTCTTTTTTTGTTGCCTTCGTGCAGAGCAGGTCGAATATTTTCGACATCACATAAAAATATCACGTCAACATCCTTTGCTGGTACTTTTTGCAATTGACCGGTTATTTTCGCTTCGCACTCGATGCAGTCACCAACAAATTTCGCATAGCATGCTGCAGTAGCCGATGGAGTTACTAAATTATTTTTAAACGAAAAGACGCAGTCAATCGATCCATGCTGCTGACATATTCGTTCCGCAATGATGTCACCCCACCCTTCTTGAAGTTTACAGTATGTTCGCCCACCGGACATTTTTTTGGGGTCATTTCTGACCACTTCTCAGCTGACAAAACCAATTTTATTTGCCTGGAGAATAAACTTCCCGACAAAGACGCATTCGTATCGTTTTGTAGAGCTGCGCTTAAAGCGCTAGTATCGGCATTATCCAGACTTCCTGGTTCTATTTTGAAACTCTTGACTATCATTGTTCGGAAACCGTTACGATCCTCGTTGACGATAGTGTATAAATGATGCGGCTGAATAAGCGATCCACGTACTGCCATACGGTTGGCAACACGTACGTATACCGAATTTGTCGGTGGTAAAATTTTTTCATAAGCATCTAAAGTTCTGCGATCTTGCTGTACCAAATTTCCTGTAATATATCCTTGTTGTACGGCATTTTTAGACTGCACGATTAACCCGAGCTAAAGAGAATGAGGCAGTATTGGTGTAAAAAGGAAATCGAGCACTCCGAAATTCCTCGATATTGGTAAAAACAATCAAAATACTGAATCTACATTTTGCTCTTCAGATCTACCTAACCTGTATGAAGAGCTGATGTTGACAACAAAAATAAATTAATAGACAAAAAAAAACCTGGAAATCTTGACAGCTACAATTAGGTAATTTGAAGTATAATTTCGAAAGGAGAAAAATTTCGCTGTATGTGTAAAATTGTATGTACGAAGTGAACAAGGTAAGGATAATGACCTCGATGAAACTCAGAAAATTATTTGTATTTCTTGCCACGAAAAAAGCATAGAACTGATGCTTGATCAATTTGCAAAATTCGATCTTCTACGCATAGACGATCAAAAAAAGCGGGGTCAGTATATGCAGCGTGGGCCGTATTGCCGTGATGAACGAAGCCAAGCTAATGAAGTCAGCGCATTGGTCACGTACCGCGCATGCGTGAATCTCAACGCTCTCCCTACCACAGCTCCGGCACCCCACTGGAGTCTGGTAGAGGTCCTCGATCGGACTACTTATATCATCAATGAGAAAAGTATCTGTACCAGGAGAGGGTGAGCGACCTCTAGTTATCATTTGCGTCATTCATACTATCCGGAACTCGCAGTTATATCACGGCATCTCATGCATGTATGGATATTTTGTTTATCACAATGATCCATAATTACTCAGGATGTTCAAAAGACCAGAACTCTTCCGGAACTTATATAAGGGACCCCTTGTTATCCTCCGCAATATCTATACGACCCAGAACTGGCAATTAACGCATACCCCCAGCATCTCACTTCTCTATGGATATTTTGGTTATTACGATTATTAGCGATCCTGATTACTTTAACCCAGTATAACTATGTGCAGAAGAAGTTTAGGACGTACAACTGTTTTAATTTCACCTCTAATACCTTCAAAATTGTGAAATCCGATGAGATGCTAAGATCCGGTTTGCGAAGTTAGCATCTCATTCTTCAAAATGCGGTTTCGATAATAAAATCAACGGAACTATTGTTAAAACTTGTCAAGAACTGTAGAACTATGCGGGATGCCAACTTATATGCAGTTTATTTGTGAGATGCTGACACTTGAGATGCTAACTTCACACACGTGCTATTGTCTCCCTTCCCTAATTACGAAATCGAAGCGACAGATGCGCGAGGCTCACACCGGCCCTCTTGCTTCGACCTTAGTCACCGTCAGAAGTTCTGGCTCTGTGTATACGCTCGCGCTCTGCGCTGTCTTGTGCGGCCACGTTCTTCCCAGTCGGGATACTCAATCGAGCGTGTGCGCGAGGTTCCATCTCGGAACCGCCACCGCCAAAACTCGCGGCAGTGCCGAGTGCAATCGCGCGTTTCGCGCCGGACGATTATTGTAAAGGGTGAACGACGGCTGTTGCCAAATAAAGTAATTTGTGACATCAAGGTGCTGTATTCCCAAGCAATCTCTCTTTCCCTGGCCTACCCACGTCACGCTCAACTCTGAGCGGAATCACGTCCTCTATCGTGGCCTCATTTTCGTTTGGGGCCGTGACAACTATTATATCGTCGATGTAAACAAAAGATATTTTTCCTGTTAATCCCTTTAATCCATTGTTAATCATCCGCTGAAACGTGGGCGGTGCACCCCCGGGCGGAATAAAGTCCCCTTTGTATGATTGTTCCGAAGAAAGTAAGAGTTGGTCCAGATTATTTTATGCTTGGATGTTATTGTTCTAAAGTTTCGTGTCACTTGCACGCCTTTATCGGTCGAAAATGACACAAAATTGCAAAAAAAAAGAGTCTACCTCCAAGAGTAAAGTACCCTTTAGAAATTTGTTCTCGGAAAAATAAGAGTTGTTCTGAGTTGTTCCACTAAATTTGAGCTTAAATATGTAATTTGGGGTTCATAAGATAATAGTGATAGCTGTAGACGTAAAAATACTGTTTTTGCGCTGATTCTATTTTTTTATTTTATGTTTTTAAATACTTTGTTTGGAGAATTAATACTTTGGAACAATAGTTAGAACAACTAGAACAATCTGCAACAACCTTTAAAAGTTTGATTTTCGAAAAAATGGGGTGACACCTCAGAATCGTTTTTTTTTAATTTTCTGCGAAAATTTTCATTATAAAAATTTCATTTTCTGGAACAATTTAGAACAAGGGTAAATGTTTGGATTAGGGGCCTCCCCCCCGAGTTTGATGACCTTGAAATATGTTGTCAAGGGCAACATTCTGAACAACTTTTTCCTATACATGTTGCCGTCGCTCACCCTTCGTTTCGGAGATATAAGCCAAAATAATTCCAATATTTGAAACTTGCGTATGAAAGCTTTCAAGCTGTTTTGGGGTATGTTTTGGGTTACGGAGAGGGGCTCGGTGTAGGCTCGACCTCGGAATGTTTATGTTTATCATTCCACAACGTAGCGTAGTTGCGGTGGAAAGTACATCGGTGACGCGCCTTCGGCGCGAAACTAATATATACATCCCTATTTCTGGGATAGAACGTTGCGATGAGAAGTACCTGTGAATGGAAAGTGCATCGGTGACGCGCCTTCGGCGCGAAACTAATATATACAACCCTATTTCTGGGATAGAACGTTGCAATCAGAAGTACCTGTGCGTGGAAAGTACAGCGGGGTCATGTGATATATATTAGTTTCCAGTCGAAGACGCGTCACCGATGTACTTTCCACGCACAGGTACTTCTCATTGCAACGTTCTATCCCAGAAATAGGGTTGTATATATTAGTTTCGCGCCGAGGGCGCGTCATCAATGTACTTTCCACCGCTACTACTACCAGCCCCTCTCCCGCAACCCAAAACATACTCCAAAACTGCTTGAAATCTTTCATACGCGAGTTTCAAGTAATGGTCATATTTAGGCTTATATCTCCGAAACGAAGGGAGAGCGACGGCAACATGTATAGGAAAAAGTTGTTCAGAATGTTGCCCTTGACAACATATTTCAAGGTCATCAAAATGGGGGAGGAGGCCCCTAATCCAAACATTTACCAGAACAAGTCTTTTTTTTTTTTTTTAGCGGGAGGGAAATCTTCATAAGACGCCCCACCCCCACTGGGGCGGAGGCAGGGCAGTGCGGGATTTGTACCCGCTAAAAACCCCACGGTGGCCATCTCAAGCGTTAATCGAAAACTCCGGGAACTTATCAAATGCTACACGGAGCCGCCGCGCCTGGGCTTCCCTGAGACCGAAGCACCTTCTCTGGGGATACCGAGGTACCGCCTGAGGGGTGGCCGCTGTTGCACCACCCCGTCTCGTCTCCACGGCCCAGGAAGGCCACACTCCTGTGCCGTCACAGCCGGGCCTCCTAACGGCGACCGGAACTGGGGTTCCGGCCGCCGCAGGCCCCAGAACCAACGCGTGCATTGTGGGGGGAGAGGCCCGCGTGGCCTTGGGCTCCTCCCCGGCACGCGCCGGTCCCCTCCGTCTCGTCCATCGTCGTCGAAGGACCTTCGGAGTGCGAGGCCCGCTAGGGAACGTTCGGTCCCCCAGGGCCAACCCCTCCGCCAGGGAACGGATCGGCGCCAGCGACGGCGGCAGGACACCGCCACCTTCCCCGCCTCGCCCTTCTTCTTTCCCGCCGAGCGAGATCAGTCTGTTCCCGATCCCGCTCGGCCGCCTCCTTCTGCGCGATTACGTCTTCGCAGAAGGAGGCCATTGCGTTCCACGACCTCTCTCCACTGACCATGGCTACAACCACGGTCGGCAGAGAGAGGTCCCACCCGATCTCTTGTCGGAGGTCCCGCCTTTGACGAGCGAAGGCGGGACATTCCTCAAGGACGTGCTGCGCGGAGTCCAGCTCCGCGCCGCACTGCTGGCACTCGGCCGTCGCCTCGGCCCCAATTTTCTGCAGGTACTCACCGAAACAGCCGTGTCCGGTGAGCACCTGCGTCATCCTGTGGGAGAGCCCACCATGCCTACGGTCCAGCCAGCGATCTAGCACTGGCAGGACCGCTCCGACCGCTCGCTGGCCAGCAGCTCCGCTCGTGGTGAGCTGCAACCGCCAAATCTCTCTCGAGAGCAGCCGGGCCTGACGCTTCATACCCTCGACCGCCGTGTCAGGGGGGGCCGCCCCGTTGCGACGGAGTGTCTGCCACAGCCGATAGATATCGGCCTGGGCCACCGCCTGCAACTCGAAGGGCACGACCCCCGCCAAGATAACCGCCGCCCCGTGGGAAATGGTGCGGTACCCACGGCACACCCTGACAGCCATCCGGAGCAGCAATTCTCTGTTCCGCCGGCTGGCCATCAGGGCGCCCGACCACACCGGGCACCCGTATAGGATCATGGCCCGCACCACCCCTACATAGAGGCGGCGAACCTTCTCACTTGGTCCTCCATGGTTGGGCAAGAGGCGACCATGCTTGGCACGCCCTCCACTCGGGGGACGAGGCGGTCGAAATGGCTCTCGAAGCGCCAGCGGCTGTCCAGGTCGAACCCGTGATACTTCATACGGTCCCCGACCTGGACGTAGGCATCACCCACTCGGATCCGGGACCGAGGTGGACGCCGCGACAGAGGCAGTCCGTGAAACCAGACTGCCTCCGTCTTCTGCGGCGACACCTCCAGTCCCAGTTCGCGGATTCCGGCGACGATCGAGGCCATACCAACTTCCGCGAGGGTGGTGGTCCCCGCCCAATCCCTCCCGCCCGACATGACTAGCGTGTCGTCGGCATAACAAACCAACGACACGCCTGGCGGGAGGACGCCGTTCAGCACCGCGTCGTAACCCAAGTTCCACAGCAAAGGTCCAAGAACCGACCCCTGGGGCACGCCGCGGTTTACCCCCCTCTGGAGCAGCCCGCACCGCCCCGGATACTCTATCCACCTGTCCCGCAGGTAGTTCGACAACACAGCCCTAAGATAGAGAGGCACCCCGTGCTCGCAGAGCGCCCCCTGTATCTTCCCCCAGGGCAGCGTGTTAAAGGCATTGACTATGTCAAGGCAGACAGCCAACGCCACGCCGCCCCGGGAGAGAGCCGCATCCACGAGGGACCGTGCTCGATTAATCGCATCTAGCGTCACCGCTCCCCGCGGAAGCCAAACTGGCACTCGGCCAGGTCGGACTCACCGCCGGACAGGTGCCGCGAGAGACGGACAGCGAGCACACGCTCGAAGAGCTTGCCCGCCTCATCGAGGAGACAGATGGGCCGGTACGCTGAGGGAGACCCTGCAGGCTTGCCCTTCTTTGGGACGAGGACCAACACCGCTCACTTCCAAATTAGCGGCATACGCCCCGACCGCAGGCAGGCATCGAACAGCCGCCGCAGCCGGGGACCGAGGACGTGCAGCGCCTTCAGCCAGACCCGACCTGGGATCTCGTCAGGGCCCGGAGCTTTATTGCCGGCGCCAAGACGTTGGGTCACCAGGTAGAGCTCCTCGTCCGTAACCCCGACATCGGCGGGAGCAACAGTTAGCTCCGTCGGCTGAAGCAGTCGCGGTTCATCTCTATCTACAGGGAATAGGGTTCCACGACACGCTCGAGCACGTCGGGGTCCAGGCTCTCCGTAACCGGGGGCGCCGAGATGCGTAAACGCCCAAGCACCAACCGGTATGGGCGCCCCCATGGGTCACGGTCGAGAGAACCGAGGAGCTCATCCCAGGCCCGGGATTTGGCTTCCTTTATGGCCGCCTGCAGAGCCGCTTTAACCTCTCTGTACGAGGAGTACAACCGCTCTTCTTCCTCCGGGTCGCGGTTCCTCCTTCGGCGGGCCCTCGTGAACCGGCGGCGGGCCGCCACGCTTGTAGCGCGCAGCGATGCGATCTCGTCCGACCACCAATACACTGCCCGCCTTGGAAGTTTCCTGGCTCGGGGCATGCAGGCGTCACAAACAGACGTCATTGCACCCCGGAACCATTCGGCCTCCCTATCTACGTCCTCGACCTGCGCGGCCGGAGGATCCGGCCAGGACATGGCGAGAGCAGCAGCCATCAGCGCGTCCTCGTCCAGGCGCATCAGCGACCACCTGGGGGGGGGGGGGGGGCGATTGTGTCCCGCTGTTAGACGGGCGAGCCCGGGGTAGGCGGACGTTTCTATGAGGATGTAGGGGTATACCTACATACCGACCGGTAACAAGAAAGTAATATCGAGACAACAATCGGTAACCGTGTCGCCGCTCTTACTGTTTTGTATAAACAGAGGGTCAGTGCCTCGCGAGCAAGGAGTCAGTCAGCAGTAAGCATTACACTGTGAAGGACGTATAAAATAAAGAGAAGTCTCAGAGCAAGCAAGCGAGTTAAGGATTATTTAGAACCCGCACACTTAACAAGGATGTGGAGGTGGTCGCTGAGGGATTCCAACTCCTCCGCCACCCTTCAGCCAGCTACGATACGCGCGGCGGAGGGCGAAGCCCAGGATAGGTCTACTATTGATTCACCCTGCCACCGCACGCATGTGCTAACCGAACCTCGGTTTAAGAGCCGGAGGTCAAGGCCAGCCGCCCAATCCGCCACCATGTCACCCCTGGCATCGACCCTGGGGGAGCCCCACATTGGGGACTTGGCGTTAAAGTCCCCAAGAATAAACATTGGACTGGGTAGGCATCGGAAGGCACAGTCCCGGATCCGGTCCAACAACTCCTCAAACTCCACCAGGGGCAGGCTTGGCCTAGCGTATACCCCAATCACCGCCAAGCGGCCAAAGTGTGCCGCAACGTATCCGCGTCCCCGCTCGAAAATGTTCAGGGGCGCGGCTGCTCCGATAATTGCAACGGACCCCACAGCATCCCCTGCCCAGTCCAGGCGATCAGGGATGCGGTACGGCTCCGCGACGACTGCCAACCCCACATCCAGCTCGGCCAGGCCCTGGACTAGGAGATCCTGAGCCCGAGCCGAATGGTTGAGGTTGGTTTGAAGTATCCTAGCCGGGAGAGTGAACGTGACCAGTATCCATGGCCTCCTCCCGGCCGGATCCTTGTTCCCTCGCAATAGCAGGCGCCTCCTGCGAGGTTTCAGCCGAAAACGGCTGCGCCTGGGTCTCGGCCGGATTCCTGCACCGTGCCCTCCGCGACGGAGGCGGCGCACAGGCCCTACCCCCAGTCGGTGGTCGGCACGACGCCCCAGGTCAACACAGATCGGACACTTAGGGGGCGCCTGACAATCCCGAGCGCGATGCCCAGGACCTCCGCAACGATAGCAAAGGCCCCCCCTGTACACCCCCGCGGTGCATCGCTGCTGAGCGTGTCCCAGCTCAAGACACCGGTAGCACCACAGTGGCCGAGGTTCCAGGGGCTGAACACGAGCAGAGGTCCAACCAATCCTGACCCTACCGGCCGCCAGCAATTTCTTCATGGCCAAAAGGGGACAATCTGTTGTACTCACGCGGGTGGGCCCGCAGGCCGGCCACCACCTCGACACTATTGGTCATATGTGGCACGCACCCATTCAAATGATCGAGATTACGCTCGATCAACGCACAATAAAACTGCTACCAGTCTATACGGGTTGCTGGCCCCTCATCTTACTGGTGGTGGCGAGGCCTTTCTAATCCTCTCCCATAGTTCTGCTAACCATGGTAAAGCGAGCTGATTCAGTGCAGCTCCCACACCGGGGTAAAACCCCTAGCAAGCTATTGCTTCACCACTGCCACGACGATTGCAACCCCGGTGCCTTAGATAGTAGTTCAAGTTAGTACCCAGGGTGCCGTCCCAAATGTGGGGGACCGGTGGCAGCTAAGGGCAACGCGGGTGCGACGTTCCCACACGCTACCCTACCACTACCACCGGTGGGCCCCCCACCCCGTCTACCGATTATCCTCCGGTCGAGTGGACCCACAGCCCAGCAGCCGATTAAGGGTCCAGTACAAGCGTATGTCAGGTCCGTGGGTACGCCAAGCCCCAAAGGTCCCCACCACCAAGGGCGGGACCCCCCTGCGGGCGGCCAAAAGGGGACACTGAAACCACACCGCGCCGATTCCGGCAGGCGACCGGCGTATGTTGCCAGCGCGAACCTTGGCTAAAGGGCAATCTACCGTGTCCGCCACTGCTTGCACGACGCGCTCCACGGTTCGTCCAGGCCAGTCAACCGTGCCTCGGCTTGTTTGACCGGCCTAGTTACCCTAACCTCCGTCCCCACGAAAACTGCCGTGAGGCGGGTCGTCAGCGCTTCCGCCTTCTGAGCACTGTCGGGGCACGGAATCTCCAGAATGGAGGAACCCGACTGAACCTTCCTATATCGGATGTCGGATATTCCAACATCCGATAACTTCACTCCGGCCACAGCGCGTTTCATGGCCTCCGCATAAGATACGCTGCTGCCGGGGGCTACTGACAAGCAGACAGTAGCCCTTTTCGGGGCGCGTGCCAACCGAGCCCCACTTTTTGTTCCACTGGTTCTACCAGAACAAGTCTAGAACAACCTGGAACAACTCTTAGAATTTGAAAATTTGAAAAATGGAGTGCTAACTTCATACAGATGAGGCGCCAACCAACTCGCGGCTCATACCCGTCGTAGGTTCCCGCCAGAAAGTCGTGGGTCCTTTTGCTACACCAACTGCGATTAACGCACCGTGCATTACGCGTTGCGAAGCCGTCACGCTCCATGCATCGAGACCCTTAAACCGACCGGCTTAAACCGACCGTCGTCAAAATCAGCAGTAATCCGATAATCCAAGGGACCGAGAATATTCGTGGCGTCGGGCAAGCGTAACGGCCCTCATACACACGGCTGCACACCGACCAACCGTTAACAGCGCGACCCACACTACTGTATAACCAAAACACACAGAATATATTGAGATTTTAGCAGTTTTATAAAATCGTGTCTGCACCACTTATTTATTGCGCTACCTTCCACTCACTCACCGCCCCGTACACGGACCTGCATCGGCCGGTCTGTAACCCCTGGCCGGTGCATCAGCGACGCAACCCACTACAAGCGTGGATACGTTACTCCATCGACAGACGGCAATAGCAAGCGGTTACAAGATTTATGACAATAGCACGCGTATCTCGCAGGAAGTATATGCAATAACAACCGACGACATCACTTTCGCGTTGGCTAAGAAGAGCCAACTAACGCTATGTAATTTCGTACTCAGCAGAACTGAACACCCAAAACTTTTTATTCTGGAAACGAGAAAAGGCGAGTCTTTTGCAACACATCGACCAACAGCAGTCAAGAATTTTGACATTTTCACATATGTAAACAGTAAATTTGTCTATTTGGAGAAACATATGGGAGGTCAAATGAAAGCCCTGTATACAGATGTACTTATGCAACAATGTAATTTGGCAAAACAGATACTGGAGAACGCATTGACTATAGCCAAAGTAATGCCAAAGGATTTCGCATTTCATATTATGAAGGGCCCTAGCGATATGGCAGTGGACTCAGAATCATGTAGTGAAATGCGTACCTACGATGGTGAAAAGACGGGAAACCAATGAGTGCCATTTACAACTTCCAGTGTATAAAGGAAACATGTCCCTGTTCATGGCTCCCAAACGTCATATCCTACTAAATACGGGAACTGAAGTCGACTGCAACCCCTACATTCCGCTAATGTATCATTTGGACGACGTATGGTACAAAATAACGCCCACCGCCACCTCAGCAGTGGTGCCTAACGAATTGCAGCCAGCGGTGATGCAGTCGTGGATCTATACAAATCCCGCCGAATTAGCAACATCAGGGATTTACTCGACACAAGACCTCGAACAATTGAGGAATCACATAACGTTTTCAGCCGAAAGACCTGCCGTACTAAATACCCTAGTTAGAGGAATGTCTGGACAAAAGGCAAATATGCAAGGCATATCTATAATAAATATGTTCGATGAAAAAACCCTCGAGGAAATTGCCTCCTCCACCTGGTCAGGATATGGCAATGTTTTACTGGTTTTGGTACCTTCAGTGCAGGATTATTCGGAATATGGATCGCCATCAAGACAGTAAAATTCGCTATTGACAACGCGCTCCATGGTTATGCACTGCATAACGTCTACGGGTAGGCCATACATCTGATAGGCGCTGTATGGGACTCGGTGACTAACGTCCTGATACATCTCAGGAATCGTACACCGGACGATGACGAAACCAGACGTCAAGACACGGCCCCACAGGTTGAAGAAGCGAATGCCAGCCTCGACACACCGGAAACCGTAGGAACCCCTACCACCACATCGGGATACATGGGTGTTTACCCTAAGATACCAGAGGAAACGCGCCTTCCGATAAATTCGCGCAATATGCACTGCGAATAACTACATAAAAATTAATATAGGTATATAATATATAGGTACATAAAAATTAGTATAGGTATGAATACGTATATGATTACAGATGAAACATACCAGTTCGAGAGACATTGCCAGAGTAATGACAAACCTTGAAAAAGCAGAGTGTCTCGAAGGGGGGTGCTCCACAACAAACCCGACGACACGAGACCCCAAGAATTTATTTTGCCCAGCGTGTACAAGATACCTCCAAAGCGAAAATGGGGAATCAGCATACCTGCTGGCGTTGGTACACGCACTAATAGGGACCTATGCCGAACCTTTGAAATGTAAGAAATGCGGTGCATCAATATTCTACTCCCGCCCGGCATCGGAGTGCTATAAATGTACGGCATTATACTTATGGGATGCCGGCCGAATCAGATAAGCAGGGATCGAAACGGAAGTACTATACGAAACCGTCATGGCACTAAACACTGATAAAGCGTACGACAAAGAGTTTGGAGTCCAGGCTGTGGGGTTAGGAAAAGGGGTAGGAGGTCTCCAGTGATGAAAGCATCATGTAATTAGCAGGGTCAGAAATGTTTAGATCCAAGTGGAATGAAGGAACTCCCACTCAAGGTTTTCGCGGGGCTAAACCGATCTTACAAAAGACTGGACGACCCTGCAACCGCCAGTCTAAAAAGCGATATTGAGGCGAATTAACAGTGAGAAAGTGACTTTGTCTTTGGGAAAAATGGTATATATTACGCGAAATGGAGGGAACTCCAGCGGAAGAAGTGGCATCGGACATACCACAATGTCCCATTTCCTTCTTTCCGCTATGGACGGGGGTGTGCGTCCAGCCCTCTACGATCCAATGGATCCTACCCGCGGATGCGGAAGCAGGAACCTCACAACCTAGCGGGAATAGCCGGCCACCCCCGCAACCCTTCTATCGGCCAGGTCCGGTAATAACAGATCCACCACCGGCTCTACCGGACATAGAAGGTCATGGTGACCAGGACGAGGAGCCTGGCTCAAGATGGGTTCTTGAGTTCATTAACAGCTTTGACGAGGACTTATACTATCACCTTTTGGGTGACCCTGAGGGGGACATCGGACCACCCGGGGGGGGGGGGGGTGTTACGACCGTCCAGTTACTCCTCAGGCGGGACCAAACTGAGTGAGGAGTTCCCCACGTATTCAGCCGCGACCACCGGACAGGTTGCAAGTGGGGACCCACCAGGCACGACGACATCGCCGCCCACCAGGGAATCAAACCTGGCGACGCGGAACCCGGCGCGGCAGGCGTTAAAAAGAACCGGGTGTACCACCTCGGACCATGAGAAGTCAAAAGAGGAACAGCCCACGGGCCAATCAACCGACGCAGCCACGGAGTCACCGATAGGGGGCCTGTTCAAGGCTCCAATTAAAGTGTTCCCCAATCTAATTTATTACCGCGACCCTGAACCTCCGAGCACCTCAGCTGCTTTAAAAGGCATCTGTGTACCACTTGAGATTCCGTCGTCGTTTACCCACGTGCATCCGCGCAATACCTATTGTACCTACAGTGATAAGACTACAGGCTTGTTTGTCTTTCTCTAAAAGGGAGCCTGCGTGCTTCAAGATGCCCTCGCGAATTAGCCGTAAAAAACGTATTATCCACGGCAATAGAATAGAAAGCTTTTATTGGCTTGTTTATTCCTTAAAAATAGTATAAAAGGGAGCCTGCGTTGCTCCACACGCGTTAGTTCTTCTGCGTTTTTCGCCGTGCGTCAGTTTTCTGCGTTCTTCATCGTTTGTCGTTCTTACGTTTAGCCGTTCGCGAGTTGTCCAGAATAGTTCATTTTTCTAAGAATGGTGCGTAATCTAAAAGTAAAAGTCGCGACTCAAGCACCGACCTGTGAGGTACAGAGGTAATATTATTTTACCACGAGACCTGTTTGCATCACCGTATGCACATTTTTGTATCGTCAGCCTAAGAAAACAAATATATTTTTAATATTGTTTGGGAATGCCGCGACGCTGACCAATCATCGTCGCGGAATTCTCAAGGCGGCCTGCCGGCCGAGTCACACGCGGTATTCATGCGAGCGCGCCTTTAACGCGCGCGGCACGCGGGCGGCGTTTCCGCCGAATCGGTCGGCCATTACCATCTCAGCAACTATAGAGAACGCACGGATTGTCGCTATTTAGCTTTCTGGTTATCTCGCATCTTGCTGTACTTTGGACTTTACTCAGTGTATCACGGACTATCTCTCATCAATCTCAGGCGAAGCTCATAATAATATTCACGGTGCATCCACAATAGACAGCTCAGGCCCTGTACGCGGCGCGACTTGAGCACGTGCATCTGTTAAAGGTATAAATCATTGTAAGGCGGATACAATTCATATAATTGACTATCTCGCTCATTATGACTGTTACTTTCACTACCGTAGAGCATCTGTAACCCCTATTTTTATCGACAATAAAGACTCTGTTAAACGGACATTATGTAGACCACGTGGAAACATAACCTCTCCACCGCCAATAGATCTTCTCATTTCCCCCCTTTCCTCTTTCCTTTCATTCCCTCACATTTCCTCATACCGGGAATCGCGAGATTCTCGAACAAATATATATATATATATTTATACCACCCCGTCATTCTCCAATGGCTACGCACCCATCCTCAAGACAGGTGTAAGACCTATTATTCCCGAAAAAAGAACGAGTCGGGTGGAACACTCATTTAAAATTACCGCTCATATTATCATCGTTGCAACGTGTTCGAAAGTCGACGACCACAGCATCGATTATTCTCGATACTTCTACGAGCTTCAGCTCCTCACCTCCAACAGGAGAATCCACAGGAATACGACAGAACCGGTGACCAAGGGGTCAGAAAATCCTCAAGAAGAGAATTCATCCAAATTCCCCACGGGACTCCACGCCGCACAGTGTGTTATTTGGGCAATCTAGCGGGACAAAAGTACTGTCTTCGTGCTTGAACGAGGTTTTCGATTATTTTTCAACTGTAAGTAGTCAAAATAAGAAGAAAATAAATCGGTAAATAACAATTGTTGAATATTTAAAAAAAAATGTTTTTTTGAAAAATAATTATAAATTTAGATGTTATGTGTTTTCTTTATATTAATTAATAGAATATGAACAGAACAACAATTATAGTACAAAAATATATTTACAACAAATTATGAAAGATAACAGCTGGCAACAATAAGAAATAATTAAATTCTTAGAATCTGCTTAACTCCAATGTCCGTCTACACTTAATTGCAAGTCACTATTCAATTAAAATTCTCTTCATCATTATTATTATTGACAACTACACAGTTTGGTAAATGTAAGTTCATTACTTCGGGTGAGAGATGTTTGCGCTTAGTATGTGCAAATTGCCTCAAACTAGCAATATAGGGATCTGAAGAAAGTAATAATCTATGTAACAAATCAGTATTCGTGTTAAGCCGGGAACACTTCCGTGTGAATAATTCTCTAAATCGTCTATTATCCTTATTCCGAGCCTTTTGCGCCTCTTCGGACATTTGTCCAATCGGTATAATACAAGCGCCAATTACTTCTTTCCCATGATACAGAACTTTATGGACGCTTACTGGCATATTGTACCATGGATATTCTTTAATATACAATTCTCTAGTTTGTTTAGCAAATATTTCAAATTCATCCAAATTTATATACAATCCTGAACCTAAACAATCTAGTATAACACCGAAACGTGTTATTAGTTCACGGTTTACTCTCGTGACTTCAGCAGCTTTCTCAGGGTTCCTGAAAAATGTACGCGCTGTATTGCCGTCATTAGTGTTTCCGCATTTTTGTTTAGGAACATCCACCAATAATCCCAGTTCTGTTCTTAGCCTGCCTTGTACATATTTTTTCTTTTCAATCACTTTTTGTTTATTTTCTGGACCCCTTGCTTGCCACATTTTAATTTCTAGTCGGTAGGAAATATGCAATATGCATTCTAAAAAACGAATCCTGGCATGTAACGGTGATAGCCCGAACGAAAGGTAATTACTGTCAATAATCTTTCCGCAAATAACATCGGGCTTATTCATTTCGCTAGGTTTTGCGCCACACAAGTAACAAGTTTGCGTGGATAAGCAAGACGATAGAGCGTTGCAAACTTTACCATCTATCAGACACAAGATTAGATTAGGTTTAAGTACTATATCAATGCCATCAAACTATTTTAGTGGGGGTGAGAGATTTAATGGTTTCCTCAATGGTATTCACCTCTGTTACAATTAAATTTGTTGTTTCTTTAGCGAAAATTAATTTGATGGGTCGACAATATCTAGTCGAGGAAGGGGTTGGGTTCTTCCAGATAACATTTTTTATGTTGCCAGTCTGACTATAAATTTGAATCGGTACCATCGATATACTGAACAACGATTCATCAGAAGAATCATCGTCAATAAACTTCTGTTTATATTTGCTCTGATCAGACCCATCACACCCCCATTTTATGATAATATTGAAGCTTTCTTCCGACAACGAAGGCAGAGATCGGAAAGCATTCTCCAAAGATATGCATAATCGAGTAACCGTGTGATCGATTAAACATTGTAAATTGATTTCGGCCGAAGTTTCAGTTACCGCAATTCCTGAAGGGTAACAATTTTCTTTTGCTTCTTTAACGCGATAATATGGTGGATACAGTTTAGGATGAATGTGCTTAACATGAGCTCTCATTGCATTATATTGATGGGTCGAGAGGTTTGCATCAATTAACAAAGCAATCGCTTTATCATAAGATAAGCTTTCATCTTTGTCCATAGATTTTCGAAGTTTTTTTATTTTTGTTCCGCGAGTTGGAGAGGAGACAGAGAGCTCTTTGACTATAGCTGCAGAATCCCTTTTTCCCACCAACTGTAATTTTGATTCCATAGCAGCAGTAAGTTCTTCTTGTGATGTGCCGCACACCAAACTTGAGACCCTGCGCTTCTGCGTCCTCCTACTGCACTCTCCGAATTCTTTCGCAGGCCTTCCATACCCAACGATCCCGGCACTTGAAGACGTAGCGCAGTTTTCAGTAGTAATGACAGGATTAGGAAACGCGGTGACTCCCTCGAGCCACAAAGAATTTATTTTAAGGAAGCGTTCGCAGTGCCGATTAGCTTTCGCCCAGCGAAATTCAAATTTTGTAATTAATGTTCTAACTGCAGACTTGACTGCCCCCAAATGATTTTCTGGGAATTCTCCATTTCCGATTTTCTGCAGGACAAATTGCAGTACAATCTCATATTTGGACCTCGTATCGCTATTGACCCATATGTCAAATATGGCCTTCTTCGCAATTGTTGTGCACATTCTACATGCACATGAAAAATATTCAATTTCTACGAAAAGCGCAAAAACGCGCAGAATGTTTTACAGTTTTGGGTACTTCAATGTTCATAGATTGAGGCTATAAAAGAATCTAGTTGGAATTTTGCGGAATAACTAAAAAAAGTTAATGTTCAGATTTGTCATTCGCGCGTGCCGACGACATGCGTCGCCGGCAGCAGGCGTCTTCGGAGCTCCTCGCCGAACCTCGGCCGACGTCGGGTGGATCGAGCAGCTTGATGGTTGGTCGGGGAGAGGCGAGGGGGGTCCGATTTTCAGCACAGCGACGGTGACTAACGGCTTCCCCGTTCTTAGCAAGCGAGCTGTGATTCTGAGAAGTCGAGTGAGTGAGCGTTTTTTGCATTTGAGTCGTTAGACACCGCCGTTGTGCCTCCTTCTTTCTTTTGCCTTCTCTTTTGCTTTCGCCTTCACTTTCCTTTGCTTTCTTTCTCGCCTCGCCTCACTTTCGCCTTTTACTTTGTTCTTTTCTTTGCTTTTCTTTGCTTTACTTTACCTCTTCGATCTTTGCTTCACTTTACTTTTCTTTACTTTACTTTAGCTTTAACGTTTGCCTAGTTGCACTTTTGATTTACGTTTCGTCCTTAGAGTTAAGATCATTGTACATATAGCTTTATTTCTTAGATCGTTGTATATTCGCGTAGTTCTTAACTGTACATATTTAGTCTTTATCATTAAAATTAAGTTAATTTAATCGCGTGTTCGTTACGTCCCGTCTGTCCTTCGTCCTGTCCTTGTCCTTTCGCCACAACAATAAATCGGCCGTTGGGTTTCGCCCTCGCCCGTTCGCTACGGAGTCTCCCGCGTTTTAATTCGGGCCTCCTCGCGAAAACAGTTAACCTCAATGTCATGTAGTAAACGAATTTTTTGCATTGTGGAGCTCAAACTTCAAAGAACAATATCTGCATAAAAACAATGGATATTTATATAAGAAAAAGGTGTAGAACATACCTTATTGAAGGTATAATTCGGTAAGAATAAGAAAATAACAGGAAGATTTGCCACTTTTCCAGATTTGACGTCTAAACAGAAGGAACTGAGAATAACGACCATAGATCACTAATATGCATGATGAATACGGGTGGGTTCAAACATATCCCAACAGCCTGTGTGGATCACAAAAGAGTAAACAGTTTCGGTTTCGATACTACCTGATATTCTTCTACACATACCCAATAAGCCCGACTTAAAAAAAAAAGTTCATTTTTGGACTTTTGTCCTCCTAGATTGCCGAAATAACACACTGTGCGCCGGGTCGTAACACCGTATTAATTTATAAAAATCGAGGAGGAGTGTTGAATAAAGTGAAAAACACTAGGTTAAGGTTGGCAGCGCTGAGCGCCATGCTCTTAGTAACAAGAATGTAAGACGGAAGAGGCAGTTACAAGTAGAACGCAATTGAGTGTACTACGTTTAGTCCTCGAAGTATAATAAAGGGCCTTTAACAAGAACTACCCCCACCCCTTAGGTTTAAGGATTGGGGTCCGCGCCCATAGTACTCAAGAAAGGCCCTTTCCGCCTAAAAGTCAGTTAGCTAGAAACCACCTAGTCTGGAGTTCACCTGGTGCGTTTGACAAAGTGTAAAATATCCAAGGATAATTAACAATAAAAACCTGTTTTTTTTTTCAAAATAACCAAACGTATATAGAGTTATTTTCCTCAAAGAAGATCTCCACCACCGACGGCCCCGTAACAGTCAACATGTAGAGCTCTGAACACCATTTGTGTCGCAGTGTGCGTGCATTCAGAGCTCCATATGCTGACACTGCTCGACTACGGCAGCGTATGTTGTAACAACCAACCAATCAGAGTGCTATTGACGTATCCCTGCCATAATAATTTATTCTTGAAGCACATGGCTTTATAACTTGTCAGAAGAAGCCATTAACTGCCATTAACCAAAAGTAAGCCGAAGAGTGCGGAGCATAAAACTTGTTGAAAAATGGATCTTTGTTACGAAAGGTATTCACTCGGTGGCCTGGAAGGAGAATCATTATTAAACATAGCCTCCTCCAAGGAACTTACAGATTTAGTTCGAGTTAACGATTGTTTACGGAGGAAAAGATACTAGGGCTTCAAAGATGCAAACCAGAAATCTTTGGGTTAGGCATAGGTTATCTTACACAAATCTCAATCAACATAAGTAAATTAACCAGTAACGTAATTGAATAAGTTATTCCTGTTATTAATTGTATCAAACTTGCAATAATAATCACATGTAGCAAAAATCATTCGACTATTTTAATATTTTTTTGTAGGTTATCTACCATCCATTTCTGTTGATTGTCGTTTGGCATAACATATCTTCACAACAGACAACGCATTAATTGCGAGATGGGATGAAAAATCATAATTTTTCCACTATGGTTTGGAAAGAGCAATAAGGAAACAAGTGGCACACCACCGGACTATGACCAACAAATCAATCGTAATTGACATAAACATAGATGGACTGCCAATATCAAAAAGCAATAAGAGCCACATTTGGCCGATATTGGGTCGAATTTTTTGCGAAAATTCCGTTGTACCTTTCGTGATCAGCGCCTTCCACGGCCAGTCAAAACCACCCTGCCTGAAGAAATTTGTACAACAGTTCTGTGAGAAATATAAAATTCTACGCGACAGGGGTTTGTTTATCGAAGAAAAACTACTATAAAGATCAGAAATGTAATTTATTTTTTCGGCACCCTGCGTGTACCGGGAATAACGGGGATCGGAAGACAGACGAAGTGACCGGCCCGATAAGAGAGTTGACACGTCAGCTGAGCGGTTCGTTGAGACGTCGCACGCGCCGTAATATACCGAGTGTTCTAGACTTGGCGTTAAACCTACGTGTACCCTTACGTCCGAAGGATTACGGCTCTAAAAGTCTATACGTTGCGGATGACTCGAATTTACACGAACCTATGGGTATTCTTACGTCTGACTGGTGGCGGTCCCGTGTGGGTTATTTAGTCTATGGTTTCTATGTCCGAATCTTCGCGAATCTCGGTTATCACGACAGTAGATGGTACGATTTTCGGTTCTAGGGGCTCGAAGTAGACCGTGAACTGGTCTTGGCCCGGAGTTAGCTCGAACGGACAAGGGTGTTCTGGAGAGGTCCAGACCGGTTGTGTGCGTTGTCCTGGGTGTTGGTAGATAGGCGGAGTGAAATTCGCGGATTCTCTCACTGTTTGTCGGGATGCCTGCGACCAGTACAAGCGTGCAGCTTCGCGACGTGCTCGGTATTTTACTCCAGCCCGGGGAGCTCCTCTGTAATCGGGGTGCTCTCTGGTCGTGGATTTGAGTGGGGGAATAGTTATGATCCGTGGAGATGACCACTGGCCTTGGGGCCGAACCGTCGTGCGCCGAAAGTGGTTGAGGAGCCACGATCACATCAAGGACCCGCCGCTGGCCAACGGAACCAGTGTCCTGGGATTGCAGCGAATGAATCGCTTTAAGGATCACCGGAACTCGGAAGCTCGACGGTGCCGGCGGGGTATTGCCCGCTAGGCGACTCAGGCACAAGCTCTATGGCAGCAGCAAGGACCGCTCGATTTACGCGCCCGCGGTTTCGGTAGCCCAAGTTATCGCGGGCAGGCGAAGGGGTGAAATGCCCCGTCTAGTTAGACTCAGAGAACACTCAGATAACCAGGTTTTACGCGGGTGTACGTGTGCGCGTCGCGAGGATGGGGGGTAGGGTAGGTAATTCACGAGATTGTGTACTTGGTGTTTATTAACTGATCGAACCCTACAATTTGAAGAAGTGGAGCGGCTCCACTTCTTTGTCGCGAGCGGTGGGTCGGAGGTCGGGACTAGACGGAGTGTTTCGACCACGCAGGTTACATATAATTATTCGAATTTCGGAGATTGACCGCGCAGGTTACTTATAATTAATTGAATTTCAGAGCTTCACCATGCTGGTTACTTATAATGGTTCGAATTTTAAAGATTGACCACGCAGGTCACTTACAATTAATTGAATTTCAAAGGCTGGTTGATTACACAAACCTGAGGTTGCCTGATGAGATACAGGAACAATGTCACTGATTCCACCGCGTTGATTATTCACTAGACTTAACTTGATTCTATTGACTTGACTTGACTTGACTTGATTCTATTCGTTACACTTGATTCACTTGAAAGATATCGAAGGTGAATACTAAGTCGGGTGTTACGCTTCGCACCCGCACTTGAATTCTTAATACGCGAGCAACGGTGCAGTTCGGAGCACTGCACACTCAGAAGTGAATTGAAGTAAACGTTCAACGAGTAAGTCACAAGTCCCAAATGGTAAGTGCCCGAAAAGGGTCTCCTACTGCCCTATATAGCCGCTCCGCTGAGCGGCGTTCGCATGCTGACACTGCATCAGCGTTATGTCCTGGGAACGGCGCGACAGATGCCTTTCCCAGGACTCAGCTACACGTGTCTTATCTTTTGAGATTCCTTTTCTGGCATACAGCATTATTTGGCGGTCGTCCGGTCGCTGGGCGCGGGAATTCGGCGGCGCCATATCTCGTATGTTTCGCTCGTTCGCTACTCGCGTCGTCTCGGCTATCGCCCGGGTGTAAGTTAACTCTACTTGTCGCGGGTGGCTTGTCTTATCGCTAAGGGGGGTCCGTGTGAACCGCACTACATTCCTACAGCTAAATCTTAGAACTATTGAACGAGCAGTAGACGGCTGCGAGAGCAATCGATTAGTTAATTCTTTAATGTTTTTGGAAAAGTGAAAATTTTGCGGGCGAGTGGAGGACGCAGGACGTAACACCCACAACGGCTATTTTGGATGTGGGAAATGCATGGAAGAACGAACTTACATTGACGTCACATGTTGTTCTTGAATTGCGATGCACCTCTTCGAACAGACCGAAGCTTTAAAAACCGAAAACAAAAGGATCATCATACTGGTGTATCACCTTTAGCACAACTACCACTGCCAATGGTTTCAAGTTTCCCACTTGACTATATGCATTTGGTATGTTTAGGAGTAACCAAAAAATGATTAGTTCTGTGGATGAATGGCTATCATACGGCTAGTTTGAATGGGCGCAAAATAGCAAAATTATCAGAAAATTGAATGGCATTATCGGTATGGATACCCAAGGAATTCGCTCGAAAACCGCGAGGGTTGGATGAAGTCGGTCGTTGGAAAGCCACAGAATTGCGCAAATTTTTACTATATTAGGGACCCGTGGTCCAGTTGGGAATTTTACCCGAAGATTATGCGTCACATTTTAATACATTGCATTGCGCAATACGCATAATAAGGCACCCAACACACTGCCGTCGGAATGTACAATACGCAAAAACTCTATTAGAAGAATTTGTCAAAATATTTGGCCAGCTCTACGGCGACGACACTATTATTTACAATTTCCACAATTTGGTACATCTATCACTGGATGTGGAGAAGTTTGGACCATTGCATACGTTTCCAGTGTTTCCATTCGAAAACTATATGCAGACAATAAAAAGACTAATTAAAAAAACAAACCAGCCTCTGCAACAATTGTGCAAACGGATTGTTGAAAGTAACATCAACGCTGCACAATCTTAGGGGAAGAAATTACATCAACCTTTACTCTGCGGCAAAAGTAGAACAATACCCCCAGAAAATTGCAGCAATCCGTTTTCAACAATCCAATTTCCGAATTTTACATTGACAAAAGAAAAAGCAAACAACTGTTGCTACGTAAAAGAAAATAGAATTGTTGTGATCAGTCACAATGAGGCAGTTGTTGTGATCAGTCACGATGAGGCAGTTGAGATCAGTCACAATGAGGCAAGTACACCGATTATTATGGGTCGCAAATTTTCGACGACCAACTGCGTACCCAAATATCCCTGCGTCTCACGACACATGGACATATATGTCGTTGAGAATTTGGGCAACCTGGAGATGTGGCATATATCTCATATAAAAAATGAAGCCGTCCAACTTTCATGGAACAAGCAGACATCCTGGTGCTGTATGCCCTTACTACATACTTCATTACAGTAATGTGGGATCAGAAACGGGCGAAACAAACCGGGTCACATGGATGGGAGAACAAAAAGATAATTATATTTTCGCCGATACAAAATGAAACATCTCGCAGCTTCACAGCGCTTACTCTTACTGCTTACTGCTTACTTCTTACTACGTACTAAAACCGGTTCGATCTCCCTCCTCGCAGACGCTACGCACGCAACACCCCGCGACCGCCGCAGCGTTACCCTTGACAACGTCAACGATCCTCACGCATCGGGTGATCAAATTAAAATAAAAACGTCCCGTCTCCACAGTAACGAAAGGTAAATACATTTATTAGTAAGGGATTACGTGCTCGCACGAGTATTAGGAGAAAACATTCAAAACATCTTTTCAGCAAGGTACCGGCGCAGCAGACTCAGCGATTGACAGGAACCATATTATTCATGGAGTTCTGGAAACTGACCCCCTCCACATCTTTAAGTTTATAACAGAGATAATGAAAATTATTTTTCTTTGGACGACAGATCAGTGCATCCAGAGAGAAAATTGATCGAAAAGACAATATCCAGAAATATTTCCAAGTCTCGTGACAGTGAGTCTTCGTTATCGTGCTCAAGTGCGCGTAAATTCATATCCTTTTAATGTACACATCTTAGACAATTCCTGACTTTTGGCCAGTAACACTAAACGTTGCACATTTTAATTATTCGGGTGTATAAGTAAATTGCGATATGTACTATATCAGGCTGGTCGACGGGTAGGGCCCCTCATTTGGCCGTGTCGCGATCTGAACCGGCATCCGCGACTGTTTAGCGCGTTGCGCATTTAAATCGGTACGTTGCGACCTCGCCGCTGACGAGGTGTTCCGCGACAAACCCGCGCTCCCCGCCACGGTCACGGGTGGACCGAGTAGCTCGGTGGCGGAGGGGGGACCGCGGGGAGGGGTCGTTTTCCCCGAATCCACCTGTGGACGAGGTGACTAATTAGTCCCTTTGAGCGACTGAGCGAGATTACAGCGAACGAGCGATTAGTGGATTTTTCATCGAGGCGTGAGTATAGCAGAGAGCGATCAGAGGGATATTTCGTGCACTTATTAACTTCGGCAGTGCGTGGGAGGTTCCTTGAACCTGAGTTTTTGTGACGAGGGCGGAGGCGCCGTGTCTATTTTAAGTGTAGGACAAGGCCAATAAAGAGGTGCGCGAACGCAACGGGCGGAGTTTTTCTTATCCGATCCACAGACGCGGGAGATAGCTCCCAACGCGAGTTGCGGCTTCTCCACCGCCGTACCGGGTCTAATTCTTTCAACCGAACGAAAGAACGATCGGTTCCGCAGAAACAGCCCGCTTCCACCTCCAGTATCTGTAAGCAGCTCTGCCCCCCCTTCTTACCTTCTGTTCTCTTCAGTTTCATTTTACAATGACACATGACAACAAGTGTCAACCGTCGACAAGACAACAGTAAGCCGGATGGGGGAATCTTCGACTACCCCACGGCTCCCGGGAACCGTGTTGGACCAGCCTGCAGTATATGAACGTAAAACATTTGTGTGTGCCGGATTGTGCCGTAAAGACGACAATCGCGAGTCGAAAATAAAAGAAGCCGACAGAAGAGAATTACTTCTTTGTTAGTCCATTGTTAGTGTTCTGTATCCACATTGCAAAGTAATTAGTTTTAAAAAAAAAAAACCGAGTAATGTATATAATACTGACACCCACATTTTCTTCTGAAGGAAGTTCATCTGAAGCCTTTTAGGTTCGTGAGAATGACGTACCACGTGCTGCTGTACGAAACATTCTCGATCTCAGTTCCCACCACGTAGATCAATTTCGGCGATTGCACGTTCGCTATACCGAAAGGAAAGGGTTCCATTGCCAAAGCCTGTTTAAAAAGGTGCGATCCATGCGACGACTGTGATATGATGTTTTTTGACAAATGTTTCGGCCCGTGTGGTATGTTTCATATACTAATTTGTGACATTCCAATAGCAGATTCAAGCCATATTGACTTTGAAAACTGCTACAGAAAAATATCAAAATGCGCGCGCTGTAGAAAAGGCTTTGTCGGAACTGTCAAGCTCTGATAAAAATATAAATATTCCTAATCAACAAGAGGCCAGTGGAAACGGCTTTTAAAAAAGAGGAAATTGTATGGCGACAAATCAAGCGATGGTATTGTTACATATGTTACGTCCTCGTTTTTCGGCACCCTGCATTCACCGGGTATACCGGGGATCGAGGACAGACGGAAGGAGGGATCGCACCGAAAAGAGGGGCGTTTGATCCGTCAGTGGAGCGGCTCACTGACGTATTGAGGAATGTAAGAAGGAGGTGTCCGAATGGCTACGGCTCTGGATGTGTGGAAGTGTGTGTGTGGTTGTGGATTGCCAATCCCAAAGGTTTTCCTGTGCAGGGGAGAGCGGTCGTCAGGGCAGTAAGCGCGGGGTGCAGGAAGCCGGGGAGGGCTTCCGGGATACCTCGCTGCTAGTCGCCCCGTTCAAAGGGCTGGATCCTGAGGTAGTGCGTGAGTTCACAACGGTGGATGCCGGGGAGGGCGTCCACGCTCGTAGATGGCTCGACGATCACCGAGAGTCTACCACGGTGGATGCCGGGGAGGGCGTCCACGCTCGTAGGTGGCTCGCTGGGGGCCCTGGGTTAGAGGTAGAGGTGGTGGTGTTTGGTGTTGACGTGCAGGAAGGACACGGTCGTGTGAATTAAATAATGTTCAGATGGTGGAAGTGGACTGGATGTTTTATCTCGAAGTACACTTAGCTGGTTTACAGTTGCCGAATTTACATGGATCGTGGCCGAACTTGGTTGACTGAAGAGCCTGATAACTTAGATGAATGAGTTGCCGAAAGTAAACTGAAGTGACTTGGTGCCCGACTTGAGCGTGGCGTTAACTATGGAGCGGAGAATTGTAACTGACTGACTGACTGACTGGGGATCGCTTGCTTTGTGGCCCATTTAAGTGGTGGGTTTTGCTGAGAGTCGCCAGGTCCTTCGTGGAACTGGCACCCTAGCTCAGTGATAGCAGATCTGGCCCGAAAACTCCATTGGAGTTTTTTGGGTGGGGGAAACCTCGGCAAGTGTGCGTGCTTGTCCATTAGAGCTGCGCGCGCCGTTTCTCGCCGAATCGCGCTCGGCTTTGAGAGAAGGACGGAACTATGCTGCGTCCGCTTTCAACCAGCAACGCGCGTTGCGTCTTTGTTCGACATGCAGTCGCGGCGTCGCGTCTTCGTTCCGCACACCGGCCGGTGACAGTGGTGCCAGATTTCGCATAAGGCATCGCACGTACCATTGCGTTCTTTCAGCCGGAAGGCAAATCGGGCACCACCGCCGTGAGCAGAGCGCGATCCAGAGAAAAGTGAATCGAGGAGAGTTTGGGATTGACTCGTCGTACTCATCGTCGCTCGTCGACGTGATTTTTTTTCGTCGGTTCGCGCCTAGCCATGGTTCCATTTTTTTTCACAGAATAATTTTTTTTTTAATTATTCATCACACGGCAACAAACGATATACATTTAAAAATATTTTAGTACTTACTACGGATAGTTTTTAATATTTTGTCAGCGGAATAGATGTGTCGTATTGGTTTAAAATAGATATGGGCAAAATATATTTTTCATAAATTTTGGTTTCAGTAACATTAATCTTTCTGTGGTAGTGATAAATAAGAAAGTATATAATAAATGTCAATTATTGCGTATTATGCATTAACCGTGAAACAAGTAATAGGAGCACTTCTTGCACTATAACGTTCTGAGGGATCGTACTAACACGCGATTTTAACACACGACAGCGTACGTCAGGAAGAATTTGCTTGACACGACGCGACGACGGTGCGAATGTTTTGTTCGCGACTTTTCAAAATGCGCGACCGATCAGCGGCTTCGGGCCGCCTCGGTACCGCTCGGGTCTTACCCGATCTTTCGTTAAATCCTCTCCCGCTCTCCCTTCCGCCGCCCCGGGTGGATCGAGCAGCTCGTGGGCTGCGGGAGCGGGGAGCGGGGGGGACTTGTTTCCCGGAATCGGGCACCTTTGCGACAGCTAATTAGTCGTTAGCCTATTACCGGTGAGGATACATCTTTTTGCGAATTCCGAGTATTGCGAGTGATTTCTGAGTCTTAGTTTCTTTCGAGTGAACGTGCGTTCCGTCTACGGTCCGTCTAGGGATCTCGTCCCCACGTTACTTTCGTGAGACTTTCTCGCCTGCGTTTTATAGACCTTTTTGGGGAACTCTAAGGTAGGGAATAAAGGCTGGGAGCTATACATAAAACCCGCGCATTTTTATTTAAAAAACCTGCCCTCGAGCAAGCCACACGACCGTCTTTTCCAACGCACTTTCGCTACTTTAGATCGGCTGCTCTTTCCGACCCTTTCGTGGCTTCGGACGAGCAAAACGATTGAACATTTTGGTCCTTCGAGCCGGATTTAAAAGAACGGTTGGTCGCTGGTTTGTGTGAGGTGTCTGGAAGGTCACGAAGGCCACGTGCGCGAGTGACTAAGTGTTGTACTGCCGGTGTTTTGAACTTGTGCTGCTCCGTTTGGGCCTGCTCGGTTCGGTGTTCGCTCCTCCGCTCGGTTCCGCTCGGCGCCGCCTCGCCGGTTAGGCCGCACGCGGCTTCGTTTCGCTGCTCGGCTCAGCTCGCCTCTGCTCGGTTACGCTCGGCTCCGCTTGGCCCGTCCGTCTCCGCTCGACTCCGCTCTGCCGTTCGGCTACGCTCGGCTCCGCTCGTTTCCTCTCGCTCGGGCTCTTCGTCCGCGCGCTCCGCGCTTGATCCGTCCGGTCTCACGGTCGCGTGTGAACTGAGTGGTTCCTGCACGGCCCCGCGAGGTGTCGCGCCGTTTAGTGTGTGCACGCTTGATCTGCATCACGATGCAAGGCACTTCCTCCGCCTCGGGCAAGGGCCCCTCCTTCAACACCGAGCTCACGAAGCATCGAGCTACAAAGGGGTTTATAGAACGGTTTTGGGAGAACTTAGCCAAGAGCGGTAAAGAGAAGATCACTCCAACCTACCTGCGGCTGAGACTCGAACTGCTGGACGGGTACTGGCAGAAATATGTGGAAGGACACTATAGCCTCCTGGACTCCGAGGATGTGTCGACCTGCGAGATGGATCTGGACGAGATGTTCGTGGAGACTGAGAGCGCTTACGTTGAAGCGAAGGCGCGCATTTGGGATTCGCTGCAGGAAACGGCTACGTTACCTACATCGTCCTCTGCCGGCACCGCTCCCGCCAAGTTGAGCGCTCTGCCTCGTCTCAGCCTGCCGAAGTTCTCCGGAGATCAACTCCCCTGGGAGGGCTTCCGGGATCTGTTCCGCTCCCTGGTACACGACGTTCCCGGTGTGTCCGCCGTGGAGAAGCTGCAATATCTGCAGACGTGCCTCGAGGGGGAGGCGGCCGCGTTTGTCGCCAACTGCGAACTGAGCGAAGCCGGTTATCTCGCCGCATGGGATGACCTCGTCTCCCAGTACGACAACCGTCGCGTGATTTTGTCCGCTCACATGCGCGCTCCCTCGTCGTGTCCTCCCGTAGTGAAGGCGGCCGCGTCCGATATCAAGCGGCTTGTCACCACCGTCAACCAGGCCGTCCGCTCCTTTCGCTACTTGAAGCGACCCGTCGACCAATGGGACGACTGGTTTGTCCATATTCTGGTGGACAAGTTGGACTCAGCATCGCGCCTCCTCTGGGAAGCGTCGTTGGAGAACAGCACGGACTTTCCTACCTTAAAACAGCTGCTAGATTTCCTGCAGACGCGCGTGCGGTCCCTCGACGCCTCGGGAGCGGCCTCGGGTGGACCTCGGTCACGGGCCCCGTCACCTCCCCGGACGAACAGAGGACGTTCGGTCTCCGCTCTCACCACCTCCACCCCGAATGTAGGGTCGGGTAAGTGCTCGCTCTGTCAAGGCGCTCACGTCTTCAATTACTGCGGCAGGTTCCGTGCCATGACAGTGGGGCAGCGTCGCGACCTCGTCCGGAGTAAGGGCGTCTGCTTCAATTGCTTCAAGCAAGGGCACGACGCCACCCACTGCCCGTCGCCCAACACCTGCCAGACTTGTGGGGAAAGGCACCACACCTTCCTGCACTTGCCTCCGGCCGCCGGTGGGCGGATTCCCGCCGCACGCTCGGAGCAGCGGCTGGACGTCTCGTCGGACGCTGGAACATCCACGAACGTGAACGCTCTCACCACCGCTACGTTCGACTCAGCACACAAGCCCGTGCTCTTGGCAACGGCCTGCGTAACCCTCTAGGGCCCCAACGGTCAACAACTCACCGTCCGGGCGTTACTCGACTCTGGATCGGAGGCTTCTTTTCTCTCGGCCAAGGTGGTGCGAGGGCTCGGCCTCCCTCGTCGACGCGTCCATGTGCCGATCACGGGACTGCAAGGCTCCCCTGCAGGAACGGCCTCCGAAGCGGTGTCGGTCACCCTCACCTCGCAAGGAACGCCGGCTTGGTCAGAAGAGATTCCGCGGCTCTTGGTGCTGAATAAGCTGACTGCTCGGGTCGCCTCCTCGCCGACCGCACTTTTGAATTGGCCTCACCTGCAAGGGATTCCGCTGGCGCACCCGAGCCCGAGTGCGACGACTCCGGTGGAAGCCATACTGGGCGCGCCCGTCTTCGGACGCGTCCTGCGTGGGGGCGTACTCCAGGGGCCTCCTGGCAGTCCTTCGGCTCACCTCACCGTCTTCGGATGGGTCCTCATGGGCGACTCCCCGCCTACCCCGGCTGCGAGCGGCCCTTCTTCCAGCGTCGCCGCGCACCACGTCGTCATTGGGGCGGATCTCGAACGCGATCCACAGCGGTCCTGGGAGATGGAAGAGGTTCGTCCACAACTGCCGAAATCGCGGACAGAGATGGCTGGGCTCCCTTACCGTCGCCGACCTGGACGCCTGCCCCCTCCGATGGGTGCGTGTCGCGCACGACCGCTCCTCCCACGGCGGACAAGCCCTCACCCGGAAGTTGTTGGCGCTGCGATCCTGGATCCTCAGCGCGGGCAGCGTGACGCGATTCATGATCCATCGCTGCGCCCGCGTTCGTTTGGCCGCCGCCATCCAACCGATGGGCCGGTTAACCGCCGCTCGGACCCACCAAGGACGCCTCTGTCAAACGTCGGGTATCGACTATGCGGGCCGGTCCGGCTGCGCACTACAACGGGAAGAGGACGCCGATCTTATAAGGGCTACCTATGCCTGCTTGTCTGTCTGGCATCTTGTGCCATCCAACCCTTAGTAGCGTCCGATTTTACCTTCGCTTCTTTTCTAGACGCCCTCCGACGACTTGTGTCCCGCCGTGGCCCGTGTCGTCATCTAGACAGCGGCAACGGGACCAACTTCCGGGGTGCTGACTCCGAGCTCCGCCCGATGTTCCGCTCAGCTTCCGCTCTCACACCCGGGCCCCTTCTCGTCGGCGAGCCTCCTGTGGCGGTGCCCGAGCCTTCCCCGGCGGACACCTCGGACTCTCATCCGCTGTCTCGTTGGGCTCTGCTATCCCGGATGCGCTACCAATCTTGGCGACGATGGAGCGTCGACTACCTCCATCATCTGCGACGGCTTTCAAAATGGCGTCATACGGTCGACACGGAGCTAGCTCCGTCCGGGCACGCCTGAAGGGCCCGCTCTGTAAATTTCGCCTGTACATATCGCGTTGCGTGTCTTAGGTTAAGCGTATTCTTAGTCTAGTCTTAGTTTAAGCCTTAGCCTTACCGTTTGTGCAGCGTGATTCTTCGTTTTCTTCTTTTCTTCTCTTCGCATTTCCTCGAGTCACTGTCTCACTCACGCACTGTACTTCGCGTCCTTTTCTGCCATGCGTAATGGCCGATTTCGTGCCCCCGGCCGCTTCACGGCGGGCGGCGACGACAGCTGCGCTAACGATCACTACGCGAATCAACTAGATTAGTTTCGTCCGTCGACGAGGCGGGCGGAATGTTCGCGACTTTTCAAAATGCGCGACCGATCAGCGGCTTCGGGCCGCCTCGGTACCGCTCGGGTCTTACCCGATCTTTCGTTAAATCCTCTCCCGCTCTCCCTTCCGCCGCCCCGGGTGGATCGAGCAGCTCGTGGGCTGCGGGAGCGGGGAGCGGGGGGGACTTGTTTCCCGGAATCGGGCACCTTTGCGACAGCTAATTAGTCGTTAGCCTATTACCGGTGAGGATACATCTTTTTGCGAATTCCGAGTATTGCGAGTGATTTCTGAGTCTTAGTTTCTTTCGAGTGAACGTGCGTTCCGTCTACGGTCCGTCTAGGGATCTCGTCCCCACGTTACTTTCGTGAGACTTTCTCGCCTGCGTTTTATAGACCTTTTTGGGGAACTCTAAGGTAGGGAATAAAGGCTGGGAGCTATACATAAAACCCGCGCATTTTTATTTAAAAAACCTGCCCTCGAGCAAGCCACACGACCGTCTTTTCCAACGCAATTTCGCTACTTTAGATCGGCTGCTCTTTCCGACCCTTTCGTGGCTTCGGACGAGCAAAACGATTGAACATGTTTTTATAAGTTGTTCTCTATGATTTGTTCTGCATGATTTCTTTTCTAAATAGAAGGTGATCAAATTGTGTATATATTCTAACAGTTCTCAGCAAGTCCCATCACATTGATTTGAAACGTTTTTCTTACTTCGGACGTTTAGTTTAAGAACGCCCTCCCCATTTCGTGAAAGAAAAAGTTGTTCGGTTGAAGGCAATTCACCGTTCATACTGTAATCCATATGTACGTCCATTGTCGCATTGTGCCCACGAAATGTCGCAACGTGCGTATTGTCAAAGAAGGCATGATAAAACAGGACAATAATAACAAAATCCCTGTGAATTGAAGAACCGCAACTTTCATTGTGCCGCTCCCGACCGACCGCGGGTCGCGGTTGGACTAATTGAAATATCTGAAAAGTCTAACCATTCTTAGCATGTATTTCACGTACGTACTAGAAATGATTCCCCCGGAACTGTAACCGATTTTTCCAATGTTAATTATTTATCATTATGTACGATATGTATGACACTTAAATGAACATGTACAGGGTGCACAGGTTGTGATAGTCAGCTTTGTCCCTGTAAACGGTAAGTATTACACAAAATTATAGGGGAAAGGGTTCGATGGGTTCGTAATATCTATATTCTACGAGACTTCATTCAATTCGAAAGTGCAACGCTGCACCCGACAAATGCAAATGCGTATGTAAGGTTTTCGTTTATAAAATTTAAGATACGTGTACTTCCACGCCACCCATGAGGTGCCACGACTAGCGGGTTCGGTTCTTTAATGTGGACCGTCGCCTATAGCCCTATTGTACCACATTTTATGATAATCATACAGCGTGCGGCAATACCTCTGTCCACTTTGAACGACGGAGATATTGAAGGTGGACAGAGTTATTGCCCCACGCAGTAGAAGTAAGGGCTAGAAAAGATGAGAGCAATGTTTTTTTTATTCATTTTATTTCATATTAATGTTGACATTGTGTTTTTGTGTCACGGACAACGTGGTCCCCGTCTGTTTTAGACGCTCAAAACGCGTATGACACTTGATTCGCACGAATCCGTTGAGAAATGGCCGAGATATGCCGTGTTACACTTCCGGACGATGAAATCTTGCTAGTTCTCACGTTTTGCAAACGAGACGAACGATGCACCGCGTTGCGTTAAATTCGTTCAAGAACTCTCGTATCTCGGACATCCGCGAGTGTTTCGCGTCGAAAACGTGGTCCCCGTCTATTTTAGACGCTAAAAACGCGTATGACACTTGATTCGCACGAATCCGTTGAGAAATGGCCGCGATACGCCGTGTTACACTTCCGGACGATGAATTCGTTCAATTCGTTCAAGAACTCTCGTATCTCGGACATCCGGGAGTTTTCGCGTCGAAAACGTGGTCCCCGTCTGTTTTAGACGCTAAAAACGCGTATGACACTTGATTCGTACCAATCCGTTGAGAAATGGCCGAGATACGCCGTGTTACACTTCCGGACAATGAAATCTTCCTAGTCCTCACGTTTTGCAAGCGAAACGCACGATGCACCGCGTTTCGTTCAATTCGTTCAAGAACTCTCGTATCTGGGACATCCGCGAGTGTTTCGCGTCGAAAACGTGGTCCCCGTCTATTTTAGACGCTAAAAACGCGTATGACACTTGATTCGCACGAATCCGTTGAGAAATGGCCGAGATACGCCGTGTTACACTTCCGGACGATGAATTCGTCCAATTCGTTCAAGAACTCTCGTATCTCGGACATCCGCGAGTGTTTCGCGTCGAAAACGTGGTCCCCGTCTGTTTTAGACGCCAAAAACGCGTATGACACTTGATTCGCACGAATCCGTTGAGAAATGGCCGAGATACGCCGTGTTACACTTCCGGACGATGAAGTCTTGCTAGTTCTCACGTTTTGCAAGCGAAACGCACGATGCATCGCGTTTCGTTCAATTCGTTCAAGAACTCTCGTATCTCGGACATCCGCGAGTGTTTCGCGTCGAAAACGTGGTCCCCGTCTATTTTAGACGCTAAAAACGCGTATGACACTTGATTCGCACGAATCCGTTGAGAAATGGCCGCGATACGCCGTGTTACACTTCCGGACGATGAATTCGTTCAATTCGTTCAAGAACTCTCGTATCTCGGACATCCGCGAGTGTTTCGCGTCGAAAACGTGGTCCCCGTCTGTTTTAGACGCCAAAAACGCGTATGACACTTGATTCGCACGAATCCGTTGAGAAATGGCGAGATACGCCGTGTTACACTTCCGGACGATGAAATCTTGCTAGTTCTCACGTTTTGCAAGCGAAACGCACGATGCACCGCGTTTCGTTCAATTCGTTCAAAAACTCTCGTATCTTGGACATCCGCGAGTGTTTCGCGTCGAAAACGTGGTCCCCGTCTGTTTTAGACGCTAAAAACGCGTATGCAACTTGATTCGCACGAATCCGTTGAGAAATGGCCGAGATACGCCGTGTTACACTTCCGGACGATGAAATCTTGCTAGTTCTCACGTTTTGCAAACGAAACGCACGATGCACCGCGTTTCGTTCAATTCGTTCAAGAACTCTCGTATCTCGTACATCCGCGAGTGCTTCGCGTCGAAAACGTGGTCCCCGTCTCTTTTGGACGCTAAAAACGCCTATGACACTTGATTCGCACGAATCCGTTGAGAAATGGCCGAGATACGCCGTGTTACACTTCCGGACGATGAATTCGTTCAATTTGTTCAAGAACTCTCGTATCTCGGACATCCTCGAGTGTTTCGCGTCGAAAACGTGGTCCCCGTCTGTTTTAGACGCTAAAGACGCGTATGACACTTGATTCGCACGAATCCGTTGAGAAATGGCCGAGATACGCCGTGTTACACTTCCGGACGATGAAGTCTTGCTAGTTCTCACGTTTTGCAAGCGAAACGCACGATGCACCGCGTTTCGTTCAATTCGTTCAAGAACTCTCGTATCTCGGACATCCGCGAGTGTTTCGCGTCGAAAACGTGGTCCCCGTCTGTTTTAGACGCTAAAAACGCGTATGCAACTTGATTCGCACGAATCCGTTGAGAAATGGCCGAGATACGCCGTGTTACACTTCCGGACGATGAATTCGTTCAATTCGTTCAAGAACTCTCGTATCTCGGACATCCGCGAGTGTTTCGCGTCGAAAACGTGGTCCCCGGCTGTTTTAGACGCCAAAAACGCGTATGACACTTGATTCGCACGAATCCGTTGAGAAATGGCCGAGATACGCCGTGTTACACTTCCGGACGATGAATTCGTTCAATTCGTTCAACAACTCTCGTATCCCGGACATCCGCGAGTGTTTCGCGTCGAAAACGTGGTCCCCGTCTGTTTTAGACGCTAGAAACGCGTATGACACTTGATTCGCACGAATCCGTTGAGAAATGGCCGAGATACGCCGTGTTACACTTCCGGACGATGAAATCTTGCTAGTTCTCACGTTTTGCAAGCGAAACGCACGATGCACCGCGTTTTGTTCAATTCGTTCAAGAACTGTCGTATCTCGGACATCCGCGAGTGTTTCGCGTCGAAAACGTGGTCCCCGTCTGTTTTAGACGCTAAAAACGCGTATGCCACTTGATTCGCACGAATCCGTTGAGAAATGGCCGAGATACGCCGTGTTACACTTTCGGACGATGAATTCGTTCAATTCGTTCAAGAACGCTCATATCTCGGACATCCGCGAGTGATTCGCGTCGAAAACGTGGTCCCCGTCTGTTTTAGACACTAAAAACGCGTATGACACTTGATTCGCAGGAATCCGTTGAGAAATGGCCGAGATACGCCGTGTTACACTTCCGGCCGATGAAATTTTGCTAGTTCTCACGTTTTACAAGCGAAACGCACGATGCACCGCGTTTCGTTCAATTCGTTCAAGAACTCTCGTATCTTGGACATCCGCGAGTGTTTCGCGTCGAAAACGTGGTCCCCGTCTGTTTTAGACGCTAAAAACGCGTATGCAACTTGATTCGCACGAATTCGTTGAGAAATGGCCGAGATACGCCGTGTTACACTTCCGGACGATGAAATCTTGCTGGTTCTCACATTTTGCAAGCGAAATGCACGATGCACCGCGTTTCGTTCAATTCGTTCAAGAACTCTCGTATCTCGAACATCCGCGATTGTTTCGCGTCGAAAACGTGGTCCCCGTCTGTTTTAGACGCTAAAAACGCGTATGCCATTTGATTCGCACGAATCCGTTGAGAAATGGCCGAGATACGCCGTGTTACACTTCCAGACGATGAATTCGTTCAATTCGTTCAAGAACTCTCGTATCTCGGCCATCCTCGAGTGTTTCGCGTCGAAAACGTGGTCCCCGTCTGTTTTAGACGCTAAAGACGCGTATGACACTTGATTCGCACGAATCCGTTGAGAAATGGCTGAGATACGCCGTGTTACACTTCCGGACGATGAATTCGTTCAATTCGTTCAAGAACTCTCGTATCTCGGACATCCTCGAGTGTTTCGCGTCGAAAACGTGGTCCCCGTCCGTTTTAGACGCTAAAGACGCGTATGACACTTGATTCGCACGAATCCGTTGAGAAATGGCCAAGATACGCCGTGTTACACTTCCGGACGATGAAATGTTGCTAGTTCTCACGTTTTGCAAGCGAAACGCATGATGCACCGCGTTTCGTTCAATTCGTTCAAGAACTGTCGTATCTCGGACATCCGCGAGTGTTTCGCGTCGAAAACGTGGTCCCCGTCTGTTTTAGACGCTAAAAACGCGTATGACACTTGATTCGCACGAATCCGTTGAGAAATGGCCCATATACGCCGCGTTACACTTCCGGACGATGAAATGTTGCTAGTTCTCATGTTTTGCAAGCGAAACGCATGATGCACCGCGTTTCGTTCAATTCGTTCAAGACTCTCGTATCTTGGACATCCGCGAGTGTTTCGCGTCGAAAACGTGGTCCCCGTCTGTTTTAGACGCTAAAAACGCGTATGCCACTTGATTCGCACGAATCCGTTGAAAAATGGCCGAGATACGCCGTGTTACACTTCCGGACGATGAATTCGTTCAATTCGTTCAAGAACGCTCATATCTCGGACATCCGCGAGTGATTCGCGTCGAAAACGTGGTCCCCGTCTGTTTTAGACACTAAAAACGCGTATGACACTTGATTCGCAGGAATCCGTTGAGAAATGGCCGAGATACGCCGTGTTACACTTCCGGCCGATGAAATTTTGCTAGTTCTCACGTTTTACAAGCGAAACGCACGATGCACCGCGTTTCGTTCAATTCGTTCAAGAACTCTCGTATCTTGGACATCCGCGAGTGTTTCGCGTCGAAAACGTGGTCCCCGTCTGTTTTAGACGCTAAAAACGCGTATGCAACTTGATTCGCACGAATTCGTTGAGAAATGGCCGAGATACGCCGTGTTACACTTCCGGACGATGAAATCTTGCTGGTTCTCACATTTTGCAAGCGAAATGCACGATGCACCGCGTTTCGTTCAATTCGTTCAAGAACTCTCGTATCTCGGACATCCGCGATTGTTTCGCGTCGAAAACGTGGTCCCCGTCTGTTTTAGACGCTAAAAACGCGTATGCCATTTGATTCGCACGAATCCGTTGAGAAATGGCCGAGATACGCCGTGTTACACTTCCGGACGATGAAATCTTGCTAGTTCTCACGTTTTGCAAGCGAAACGCACGATGCACCGCGTTTCGTTCAATTCGTTCAAGAACTCTCGTATCTCGGACATCCGCGAGTGCTTCGCGTCGAAAACGTGGTCCCCGTCTCTTTTGGACGCTAAAAACGCCTATGACACTTGATTCGCACGAATCCGTTGAGAAATGGCCGAGATACGCCGTGTTACTCTTCCGGACGATGAAATCTTGCTAGTTCTCATGTTTTGCAAGCGAAACGCACGATGCACCACGTTTCGTTCAATTCGTTCAAGAACTCTCGTATCTCGGACATCCGCGAGTGTTTCGCGTCGAAAACGTGGTCCCCGTCTATTTTAGACGCTAAAAACGCGTATGACACTTGATTCGCACGAATCCGTTGAGAAATGGCCGAGATACGCCGTGTTACCCTTCCGGACGATAAATTCGTTCAATTTGTTCAAGAACTCTCGTATCCCGGACATCCGCGAGTGTTTCGCGTCGAAAACGTGGTCCCCTTCTGTTTTAGACGCTAAAAACGCGTATGACACTTGATTCGCACGAATCCGTTGAGAAATGGCCGAGATACGCCGTGTTACACTTCCGGACGATGAATTCGTTCAATTCGTTCAAGAACTCTCGTATCCCGTACATCCGCGAGTGTTTCGCGTCGAAAACGTGGTCCCCGTCTGAGCAGAAAAGTGAAGGCGCGGAAGAAACTAAAAACGAGGCCTATTGCGCGGCGAAATAAAAGAGAGAGTTCGAGTAGTCTGTATTGCACAGAAAAATAATAATTTATTACTTGCGATGTACAAATAGTCTTGCTAGAAAGCTCGGTGATAAAACACGACTGGAAAACGATATAATTGCTCTGAGACACTGTTATTACTTTGCGACACGTGGGACGAAAGAAGGGCGAGCAGTTCGACGCCGCTGCTTTTATCACCTTCGACCTCTGGAGGATTCAAATCATCGGCGAATAACGCTTGTCTCGGCCAATAATATCGAAGTAGAATCCTCCAGAAGTCGAAGGGCCCTCAGTTTCGCGCGGGTAGCGGGGCAAAGTGCCCGATAGAAGAAGCGCGCTTGCGCATTTGCGCTCGGAGCGCGCGGCCGGCCATGTGCTTCAGGAGTCACGCACTGCGCAGCCGCGTCGCTCGCTCCGATTGCCCCAGGCCCGGGCGTTTTGAATCGCTTTTCGGAACATGCCGCCCGCCTTGTCGTCACGGCGACAAAACCAGATCGCTGGTCCGCGGCCAATCGGAGCTCACGCCGCGACGGCGCAGAGCGGTCGGACAGGAAGTTTTCGATGCGCACATCGGTGGCACATGAGTCTCCGTTGTAGGTCCGGTAAGCTTTGCGACGTTGACGTCACGTTGTGCGTGGCTGACTCCTCCATTGAAGCCTCGTTCAGGAATGCGCCAAAAAAACGGAGGTCGAAGCCGTGAATGAGAGCGTTCGTCATTGTGCGTGTTGTGCCCGAGTGAAACCTGGCGAGTGTCGAAGACCTCAATGAAGGAGCCGCCCAGTGAAATCGAAAAATCTATTGCAGAGAGAAAAAGGTATGTACAAGTAGTTCACTTAACCTACTGTTTACAAGACGGCACGATGAACAAAGAGAAAAAAAAGCGAAAAAATTAAAGTATTTGGCTGTCGCCTATTGCGCTCCTTCGCTGCAAGGAGGCAGCGGCACGATCTTCACGATCGGGCGCGTGTAGGTTCCTGTTGCAGTGCGGACGTCCACGACCCGGACTTCGTTGTCTCGTCCAGGGTGTAGCCGAGTGATGCGTGCGAGAGGCCACCGCGTCGGTGAGAGATTGTCTCCCTTAATGAGGCATAGCTGCCCCTCCTTGACGCCTCCCTTCGTCGCCCACCATTTAGGACGTGGAGTGAGCTCCTGGAGATACTCGGCGCTCCATCGCTTCCACACGGGGTCCCGCATTTGCTGCAGGAGCTGCCATCGCGTGAGCCGATTCGTCGGCACGTCGATGAGGGACGGCTCGGGAACTGCCAGGAGAGGGCCGCCGATCAGGAAATGACCGGGAGTAAGCGCCGACAAATCCTGGGGATCGTCGGTCAGCGCTTGCAAGGGGCGTGAGTTGAGGCATGCCTCGACGCTGGCAAGAAATGTGGCCATCTCCTCGTAGGTGAGTCTCGTCTCGCCAATGACTCGCCTCAGGTGATGCTTGACGGATTTCACCGCCTCGATGTGCACTGCACGGGTGCTGGAACAAATAAAAAATGCACAAGAATCCTTTGCAGGCCGTGTGCCCTCGGTCTTTTGTGGTGCGGAGGAGAACTGGTCCGGCGACTTGCACGCCAGTGTGCGGTGATGGTCGACTCGATGTCACCCTGGATGCAGGTGAGTCTCCCATCATGGGTTGTGGGTGCGCCGCCCGCCATCGAATGCCCCGGGGGCATTTGTGGACGACCGCTTTGACGATCTGCCTTCCCCGCAGGACCTAGAATCGCTGACGGACATCCCCCAGGACGAGCTGCACTCCGCCGTGCAGGGTGCACCGACGGACCGCCTCGGCGATGAGTCGAGCCAGATGAGAGTGCCAGCGCAGGACGACATCGACGAGAGGGGAACTTTGCTCGGTGAGTCGGCGATCGTTCAGCGAGAAACCGGCGGAGCTGCGCGTTGGTCCGTTGAACACCACACGCAGTTTGGAGTTCGCGCCTGTTCGCTTGGATACGCCGTGGGGGGGAGGAGGACACACCCGTTTGTCGAACGTGAGTACCGGCGCGGCCGGGGACATATGCCCTGACGATGTGTGATCGTCCATGAGCGCCACGTGGTTCGTGCGGAGCGCGTCGTCGCGAGAGAATCGGCGCTTCATCACACTGAGCACGCGCGCGGCGCTGCGCCGCGTGGCGGAGAAATCGGGTAGCTCCTCGCAGAGGCAGCCGCACTTGATATCGGCCACTCGGTGAGCGAACATGTGTGCGCTGAGAAAAGTCTTCGCACAGCTGATCCTCTGTTGACAGAAGCACAGCCGCGGACGGAGGTTCTTCCCACTCCCCGAACCGATGCAGTGTCGCCGACAAATCGGGTTCGGTGGAGCAGTACAGCGAAGTGACGCGGGAAATGCAGCCCTCGGCACCTGCGGCACCCAGTAGGACCCAACCGAAGCGTGTTTGCTGCGCGATCGGTGCGGTTTTCGTGCCTCGACGGAGGCCGGACATTGCGACGCTCGCGTATGCATCGGCGCCGAGCAGAAGCTCCACTGAATCCCTTGCCTGGAATTCCGGGTCTGCAAGTTGGAGACCCTGTATGTGGGACCACGAATGTGCCGCGGACGCTGCGCGGCCATTGTACGCGGTTAATCGCGGAAGAATGAGCGGTGAAACGGTGAGCGCGAATTGTTCGTTCCGCGCGTGCACGGTCATAGATACTCTGCCACGAGCAGAGCCCGTGTGTTGTCCACCCACACCGTAGATCGCCACGGACGTGGGTGTGCGCGGAAGATGCAGTCGCTGTGCGAGGGATTCTGAAATCAGGGATGTTTCAGATCCCGAGTCCAAGAGTGCGCGAACGGGATGAAGATCACCTGCCTGATCCGTCACGAGGACGCGCGCGGTTGCGAGGAGGACTGACGCGCACCCTGCAGGTCCGCCACGCGCCACGTGGACGCTGGCCTGGTCGACAACCTCTTGATCGTCATGCGTGGCGGTCGTGAACGCGTCATGTAGCAAGGTGTGGTGCTTCTCGGAGCACCGGCCGCACACCTTTTCGGACCCGCACTCGTCCACTCTGTGACGCCCGAGACAATTATAACACCTTTTGAGTGATGACGCGAATTGTCGCCGGTCCTTCGCGGACTTCTCGAGGAACCGTTCGCACGATCCTAAATAATGCGGGCCCTTGCATGCGGGGCACAGGCGATTCGCGGCAGCGCTGCCCGGTTGGACCGTGGCAGCCTGAGCACTTCGGACGACACGCGCGACAGGTTTGTTTCCCGAACTGAGGGGAGAGCTCGTGGCGCGAGCCGAAAGTCCCGTTAACGCGTCCTGAGTTCGCAATTGTTCTTGTAGGAACTCCTTGACGGCCTCGTACTTCGGAGGCTCGGACGATTTTCCGAGAGAGGACTCCCATTCGCGCCGAGTCTTGGGGTCGAGGAGATCGATCACGAGGTGCACGAAAAGATCTTCCCCTTTCGCGACCGGACGCCCAATCCCTTCCATCGCGCCGACGGTGGAGAGCATCCCGTGCAAGACACGCCGAAGATCGTCCGCGGAATCGGACCTCATGCGCGGCAAGGCTGTGAACGCGGAGAGGTACGAACGCACTAGGAGGCGCTTGTTCTCAAAATGAGCAGTCAACGTTTTCCAGGCCCGATCAAAGTTCTCGCCCGTTACCGGCAGATCCCGAAGGAGGCCTTCGGCATCCCCTGACACGCACGACTTGAGGTAGTGGAACACCTGTATCTTGCTCAGTGTGCCTTCGTCGTTGACCAACCACGAGAACAGGTCCCTGAAGGCGGGCCAGTCCTCAAACTTCCCGGAGAATTTCGGAAGCTCGATCCGGGGAAGAGATGCGCGCGGCGCCACCTGCTCTGGCTTCGCCTCCGTTGTCGCCGGAGTCGCCATTTTGCGTTCCAGCTCGGTGAAATGCGCTCGTTGCTGGATGTAGCATACCTCTGTTGTGCCGTATAGATCGCTCACAACGTACTCTTTGTCCATGAGTTGAGCACGATGCTGCCTCATGAGCTCGAAGTGCTGGGCCTCGAACTTCGCCCACTTGCTATCGAGCAGGGGCAGGCTAGCCCGTATGAGATCGATCGTGATCTTCGCGCTCCCTAGCTTCTTCACGTTTTCCCATGTGCGAGCAATTCGCCCGTGAAGCTCTTGTTGAGACTCCAACAGTTGCTCCATTTCACAGTGTTCAGCGCTAATTGTCCGTTTCTTTTGCAGCACTCACTCACCACTCGCGAACGCCGAACACCACGAGGCGCGGAGATCCGGCTCGAAGGACCAAAAAATGAGCAGAAAAGTGAAGGCGCGGAAGAAACTAAAAACGAGGCCTATTGCGCGGCGAAATAAAAGAGAGAGTTCGAGTAGTCTGTATTGCACAGAAAAATAATAATTTATTACTTGCGATGTACAAATAGTCTTGCTAGAAAGCTCGGTGATAAAACACGACTGGAAAACGATATAATTGCTCTGAGACACTGTTATTACTTTGCGACACGTGAGACGAAAGAAGGGCGAGCAGTTCGACGCCGCTGCTTTTATCACCTTCGACCTCTGGAGGATTCAAATCATCGGCGAATAACGCTTGTCTCGGCCAATAATATCGAAGTAGAATCCTCCAGAAGTCGAAGGGCCCTCAGTTTCGCGCGG